>OZ014510.1:39116975-39274475 GCA_963966075.1 Aphodius sticticus
TTCATTTCTTATGTAACAACTTCTTTATCATTATCTGTACTGTTGTCGTTGTAGTCTAATAAGTGGTCATCATTATCATCATCTTCATGCAAGTTGATTATAATTGTTTCTGCAATTGCGTCAAAAATATGATCAATATCAATTTATTGGTTTTGATTTTCAAAACCAAAAATTGTGTTGCAAAATTGCAACACAATTTTGTCATATTTTTTTGAGACAGTGCTTTGTTACATAATTTAACATAACTTTAATTTCAAATGTATTTTAGCTTTTTCAAACTTTATTTTGTACATATGCCCAGATTAATTCAATTGCAATGGGCTACAGGTAACCACAATAATTTTACTTCATTGCTTCCGATTTATGTAGGTAATTCTGATAAAATCTAATAGAAGTACCTTCTCTTGATGGTGACTTGATGGATACAATAGCTGTACTTTAGTTATTTGAGAAAGGATTTTCTGATATTGATAGTATCATACTGCGTATGATAAAGTAAAAATAAAAAAAAATCAAGAGAAAAAAAGCAGTTAGGGTAAAGTCACCGGTAGTGAGCCTTTTTTAACCTTAGTTCCCTGTAAATAACGTTTCTAGCATATAAAACTTATACTACCGATTTTAAATTGTACTCTGATCTTATGTCTAGCACTTGCGGGCATTATATTAACACAGGGTTGTTCGAAAATTCAGAACTGGGCGTTAGTATCTGACATGGTACGGACGTGGACCTACATGTGATGAGTAAGTTCGTTTTTTATTAAGTAACAGCGTCCGAAATTGGGGCAAGTATATCCAAATTATGTATCAATATAATCGAATGTTGGACATGTTTGTTAGTTAGTGATACTATTTACACTATCTGACATGAATAAATATCATTTTATTGAACATTTCAACAATAAGTTAGCATGGCCGAGTACTGGATTAAGAATTTTACTATTTCTCCAGTGGTTAGGCTGCTGCGGCCAAGTATTCAGTAAACCGTTTTTTTCAGTAGTCGGCCACGTACACACTTGATACCCATTTCAGTAGCTCCAGTATTCAGTATCCTTCAGTATGCAACTATTATTAGTGTAAATAACTAACAAACAACATTATAATAAGAAAATCATTGGATCATGTAAAACCTATTTCCGCGGTGCTAGTTAAATAACAATTATTTAACTAGCACCGCGGAAATGGAATTGGAAACGATTAAAGTCGGCGAAGATGGTGTTACTCCCGCTACATCCTGATAACAAACAAGGCTAGGTTGAAAAAAAAATAACAGCTCGCAAAAAATCAGCAAATATCTTGCTAATGATAATAGCCAAGTGCTAGAAAAAGAGAATATGCACCCAAATATCAGTCTAAATCCTAATGTCTAATATCCTATCTGATATTATAATAAAACCACAAAAACTGTCCCCTGCATTAGAAAAACTTAAAGATTCCATCACCAAACAAAAAATCAACGACTCCGAAATCAATTAATCGTATTGCAGCAGAATCTTCCGACGAATGGAGACAATATTTTTTTTTTTATTTTTTTAATGTTCATAAATGCATTACAATCTAGTCATAATTGACTAATGAGTAACTTAATTCTTATTTTACTAGTTTAACTTAGCCTAACAGGCACCCATCGATGTCTCTCAGTTGGTCCTGGTATACTTGGCACGTTTTTCTTGCGCACTACGTAGCACTGTCTCTGCTATTAGAACTAACACTTACAACTAGCACTTACTCTGCTTTCCCACTAACTCACATTCACACTAACTCAAAAGGCTTCTTTCTCTTGAGTCTCCGGATTAATTCGGTGTTGTCGAGGAGCTGGATGGCCTCAACGTTTACGTGATGGTGAAGCCTTTCCTCGTGACTTCTTGCTACTTTTTGGATTTCTTTGCACACAAACTCCATTTTGAGGTCCTTGTGGAGATCATCATTCCTGATGTACCAAGGCTCATTGACAATGCATCTCAATACTTTATTTTGAAAGGGCTGGACAATTTTAATGTTACTTTTTTTGGTGCAACCCCAGAGTTGAGCACCATACGTCCACACGGGTTTTTAGAATTTGCTGGTACAAGAGAAGCTTATTATGTACAGACAGCGTGGAGTTTCTTCCTAGCAGCCAGTACATCTCTCTGTAGCGGATTCCTAGTTCCTCTCTTTTCTTTTTGACATGGGCGTTCCAGCGTAGCCTGGCGTCTAATGTCATGCCGAGATATTTGGCTGTGTTTGCGTACGGTACTAGTTGGTTATTAATAGTAACCGGGATATGTTGTATTTTCTTATTGGTGAAGTCAACATGCACTGACTTGAGTTCGTTCAGTTTGATTCTCTTTTTCTTTGTCCAGACCTGAAAATGACCAAGAGCTGTTTGGAGCTTTCTCGTCGTTTCTTCATTGCTGTTCCCAACAGCTAGGATAGCCGTGTCGTCTGCGAAAGTTGCGACAGTATTATTTTCTAGTGCTGGGAGGTCGCTGGTGTAGAGTAGGTAAATGACCGGCCCTAAAACACTACCTTGCGGCACTCCTGCTTTTATTTCCTTAAGGACAGAGCGGGCATCCCCTTGTTTGACTCTAAAGTATCTCTCAGTCAGGTAAGATTTTAATAGTTGTGCAAACTGTTTCGGGACGATACTTCCTAATTTATTGTTCAGTTCTTCATGCCAGACTTTATCAAAAGCCTGTGCCACATCTAGGAAGACTGCAGAACAAACCTTTTTTTCCTCTAACGCTTTTTCGATTATGTTGGTTATTCGGTGTATCTGGTCAATAGTAGAGTGCTTGTTGCGAAATCCGAACTGATGGTCTGGAACAAGATTTTTGCTCTCAATTATTGGCTTCAATCTATTGAGTAGCAATTTTTCGAAGATTTTTGACATGATGGGCAGCAAAGAGATAGGTCTATAAGACGTTGTTTCGCGTGGAGGTTTCCCAGGCTTCAGTATCATGATCACCTCTGCTACCTTCCACAGTTTGGAGACAATATGCACAACAAAAGGAGTATGAAAAACAAAAGAAGCAACACTACATTAAATTAAGAAAATTGGAAAAAATGAAGCCTAAGAAGGAAAAGGAAGACTTACGTCAGTAAAGACAGCAACAAATAATAAACAGTAACATAAAGAGAAGAAAGACACAAAAGGAAAAAATACCAGCTCCCTCAACAGTTACAACAGTTATCTTCAGACATGCTGAAGAAAACACCCTCTCCGTAAAATATTAAAAAGGAAAAATAAAGTGAACCGGTTTTGCCCTTTCACGAACTTGTCCTTACTTTTTAAGAAATAAGTTTACATACCAAATTTCAGATCAATTACTTCAAAATTACGGCGGCTATCGTGTACACAGACGGACAGACAGACGGACATTGTGGCAAACTCAATATACCCTCCCCACAGTAAATGTGGGGGTATAAAAATAAAGTGATACGGTTTACCTTTGTTTGCAAAAAGTGCAATATTAGTATTATTACTAATAATTAATATGTTTATTATTAGGTGCAATGTATTAGTTTGTTTTTTGTTTTGAATACCAATTATATTTTGTTGAAATCATATTATTAAGATATAATAATACAGAGGCTGACTACTGGGCCACATAAGGCTGACTACAAGATTTTAGGGGCTGACTACTAGAGAAAAGGGATCATTATTGATTTTTATTTTTTAATTATTTGTAAAAGATTTTTTATTTCTTTTGTATTTCTAAACCACACTTTAATAAATTTAGTTTTATTTACAACAAAAATGGCTTTTTTTGTTGTCCAGACTTTCCCAGATATGATTTTGTCTACTCTACCCTAAATAGAATTAAACTAAGTATTCAAACTGTCAAATTAAAATAAACGTGTAAAATAAATGTTTGTATTAATTGCTTATAACACAAAAATTATGCATTTTATAAAAAGAAATTGCCAACAAACTTCTTAGAATTAATTTTAGAATTACAAAATTTGGTGTTATATTTGAAAAAGGAAAGGCTACCAAATTTCCTTAATAAAGTGAACAAAAATATATTTAAACGATAGATGGTTTAAAACCAAATAACTTTGGTTTAAAAATGTTTTTGAAATTTGTTACGGTTGCAGAATTATTTAGGTGTTCCGATAATTTTGACTAAACATGTTTATTTGGCTGTTTTTATCGTTAATAAAATATGTAGTACATTTTATAGTTTTTTTTTGCGTTGAAGTTTAAGTGTTTCTACATCGTTCATTTCCAGAAGGAAGGTGTTTGGAACAAAAACGTTGATCTCCCAAAACCTGGATTAACTCGAAATCAGAATGTGCTTTTGTTTCTTAAAATTTGCTCTTCAAATTTGTGTTAAGGGGCATACAAAAATATGCATGTAATGTAATAATTGCAACTGAAAATGTTTAACAACATACTTTGTCAAAGTTATATTATAGGTTAATAATATGGTGACATACAGGCAGGATGTAAATTTAAAATAAATCAAAAATTACAGTCACAACCTGGATTTTAACCAGGGACCTTTGCATCGCTAGCCACAATAGCTCAGATGGGAGAGAATTGTGATCGGAGAACATACTTGTAATTCTTTTTATACATTTTGGGCGTGTGTGTTTATCCCACGGAGCTTATAATTTTATGTATTATCCTTTAGATTTATGTATTTGTGTTTACGTTAATTTGTCGGATGATTATTTAAGCAACAGAATCCAAAGAACCTATTAGATGTTTCCTTGTACTGTGCATGTGTATATTATATATTTTTTCTCTTTCTTATTTATTTATTGAAAGAATTGGTATTATTTCCTATCCGTCTCCATGTCAACAACATGTCACGGCTTTGAAGGATAAGCTACTGCATTAATAAAATAGTTATATATCAAAGTATTGCAGGACGCCAGGTATTACAGTAAAATACACAGGACTATCATTAAAATAAAGTAGTACAATCAAAAGATATTTAAGCCAAAATTCTCTTTTATAAAGAGAACTTTCCCAGGGCAAAGTTCTCAGCTTAAATCACCGGAAATCTTAACGTAAACCAGACCTTCTATCAACCCCAAACTATATAGATTTCGTGTTCATTTCACAAGAAGTTAAAATTCCTCTATCCGACGATTTGTTTACATTTAATTACTAAACTTCCTTCGAAGTCGAGCCAAACTTTTTCCAACGATACCTCTGTAACTCCCTCTGCTGGTAACAGCCAGCAGTCGGTTAACTTCTCCTCGGACCGCGTCTTAATACCAGACGTCGCGCCGTCCCGCCCTAAATCTCAATTATGCCTTCACGGAGCAATTATTCCTGGCAAGCCAGCCGGTCGCCCGCTAGCCGAAGATTTAATTTTTCAATAAAGCTATAACAAGGTACTGAGGTCGCGACCGAGCGAACGCTGGGAGTTTCTTTTTAATTTGTTCTCCGTTCCTCAACGCCCCCCGCCCCGCCACCGCCCAGGCGTTCCACTTTCGTCTCCTTAAAACGTCCGTAAAGTCCGCTGGCAAGTCTGCGTCCCTAGAATGAACGAAGAAATTATTAAAACCAAGTTTTGCAGGTGACGTTTATTAAAAATTTACTTTGTTGTCAGTGAACGTACCTCTGGCGTCTCGGTTGGAGACATTGTCGGAGAGAAACTGTGAATAGAGGGGATTTCTCCTCATCATTTCTGTCGCTATTAGATGACATTACTTGAATATGACATAGTTTTATACGACGTAGTTTTCCAACATGTTTTCCACTAATTTCTTATACTTGATACCAAATGTTATCGAGGAGCACATATTTGTAGGCTATAATTCACGATCATGGCCGAGTGAATTATTGCTAGTCTGCATTTTTAAGCAGCAGTTGAATTGGTGGGATATGGGGTATTTTGCTTAAAAAGTCTAAAAAATCAGTTTATCCAGTTTTAATACAGACATTCGTTGTCTTGCCGAAATTTACTCCGAACAAATCAATAAAGTTTTCAATTAAGATGAGTTTTTTTGATTAAAAACTCACAGATTTCTTCTTTGAAGCGACAACATTTTGTTTCCCAATAAAACTATATTGGATTCAACCATTGCATTGAAACAAGACCATATATGTAAAATATGGTGTTCAAAACCAGTAAAATTAGTTGGTTGATGCAAGACAAGTTTTGTGTGAATCAAGTAACCAAATTCTTAGTTTAAAATATCGAGTGGTTTCACTGTGCGAAAAGCGAGTTGGCGCGGTTTCTGGCACCCGACTGACGCGACGTAGAACGGCGACAGTTTTTACGCAGTATATGTATGAGGGACTATATTCTCCAGTCACACTCACAACGTTAACCTAATGCAGGTAACTAGCGCCTACGGTGTCCGCTAGTAAGTAGTCCCGGACATTCATGAACTCAGGCGACATTGAGCGACTGTAATTTAAATGTAATCGGCAACCGTCTGGGTGAGTACGGAGCACTGAGTACCTGTCAAATTTGCCAGTGTTTAGAGTTTGTGCATAGACATTTGTATTTTGTTAAAAATATTTAGAAAAACACATGTAAGTTACTAATTTGTATAGCAATTAATTAATTGATGGAACGCAAAATCATTTCAATTTAGTCAGCAATAAACTTGAAATTTGTTTGAAACGCCAATTTAACGTTCTGTTTACGTATTCATGTAGTGAATACGATTATGCAAGGTATCCTGCAACATGTTTGCATAAATATCAGATAAATAAAGAGACACGGACGGGCGCCGTGAGAACTAAGGTAAGCGAATGTAAACAAAGCTGCATGGGGGGCGAGCGTGTTTTACCTAAGGGGTTTAGAATAACGCAACGTTTTTTTAAAATATTTCCAGCAAATAAAGACAAGCTTAGGGAATAAACTAGTAAGTACATCAGCATAATACATAATAATTAATAGTCAAAATATAGGACTACCATTATAAATTATACTAATAAACTTATTAAAAAATAAAATGAAATATAAAAAATATTTATTTTTTAAATTGAATTTATGGCAAGAAGTTGCAGGACACATATATTTTTCTAATTCAATAACATATATTTTAGCTTATGATATGGCTGAAAATACAACGTGTACCATATGTAACGAGACTTATAGCAGTGTATGCAATCTGAGAAAACATGCCCGACGATTTCACCCTGACCAAATGAATGTGTTGATACCTGGAATACATAACAAGTCTAGAAGTTTTAAATTTTCTTGTGAATACGGTAAAAATTTTAATCAGAAACAAAATTTAGTCTTTCACCAAAGAATGCACACCACCTTCAATTCTCTTTTTCTCGAAAATTTTCTTATGTAAGGCCATAAAAATATTATGCTACCATTAAGACAATTAAAAGATCTGTCAAATTCATTAAAAAAGATATAGGGTTGTCATTTAAAAAAATGTCGATGACGTCATCTGTTAAAAACAATTGAAGGTAAAAAAATAATTTGATATCATAAGGTGTATTTTGATAATTATAAATCGACGTGTTCGAGGCTTTTTTAAAATAGCAAACCGTTCTTGAGATTTTGTCATGTTTCCATACTCGCTCACTGTATATAAATAAAATTATGTTTGAATACCTTTTTCGTTATTAAATGTATAGTTATTTTGTTTTCAATAAATGGATTATATAACAATTAGTAGATGTTTTAATCGATACAATATTCATGTGGGTAAGTAGGAACGATTGCGGTGCACTTAATACATTTTAGAACTATAGAGTATAGAATCATAGTTGTGAGTAATAGTATATTTTCACGCCGTGTGCACTTCAAATGATACTTAATATGTTAAAATGCTAAATAACTTCTATTTGGATCAATAGTCTTGGAGATATTTAACTTGAAAGTTTTATGAGCGCGAGTAAATTAAGTAAGCAAAGAACGTGGAATAATATTCATATTATTATTAATGCCAAAAATTATTATTTGTATCACATGTTCGGAATATCATCCCTTGTTAATATTTATTTATCCATCATCTGCCTTATCTCTTTGTTTATTAATTTAGCCACTGTCACAAAACTTTAGAACATCTCGAAAACTATAGCCGAACAAAAAAATGAGGTATCGAATTATAAATCACCCTAAATCACATATAAACATAAGGTATTAATCAAGTGGCACGCTTTTGTAAGAATTGCAATTATCGTGCAGCTGGCTTGTCGGCTTCGCACCGTATTTCAACATTGTCTGTAATTTTTGCATAGCTTCCACCATAAAGGTACTCTTGAGATAATTCTCATATTTCCATTTTAGGTTTCTCCTATTAGTGTCCGACTTTCTGCGTTACACGGCATAAGCGCGGACACGATTATTTTATTAGAACAGAAACAAAAGAACTGTTGTTAGAAAATAAGATACTATATTATTTAATTAGAGACTTTACAACGTACGCTATAGTTTGTTTACATTCGGTGTCACGCCATTTTCAGTCGAATCAAATATAGGGAGAACCAGTCTGTAATACTATCGCATTCGCTCGAAAGTCGACATCGGTTGGTTTCTATCGTATACACTAATTCTATGTACCTATACCGAGAGCTTTCTAGCGTAGAGTCCCGATTGAACCCGCCGGCCCACCGCCTGCGCTCGTGAGCGTCCGGGACTACTTACAAGCGGACACCGTAGGCGCTAGTATGCAGGTATAGTGGACCACTAGTGGACAACTGTGGTAAGCAGTGTCGCTTTGGGTATACATTTGATTGTCGATTACTATCAGTTTTACATGTGATAATAGACAGCGTGGATGATTTTTTGAAATCAATCTCATTAGATCATCTTAAAATGATATTTGACAGTAAGTATATGCGTATACCAACTTTTTAAGGGACTTTTAATGCACTATCTGCATTCGATGTTTTCTAGACCATAAAATAACTGTGGAAAACATACTAAAGCTTACAGAAGAAGAAGTAAAAGAACTTATTCCGGCTATTGGGGATAGAATTGTTTTCCGGGAAGCGGTGAAGATTAGGAGATTTCCAAACATATGAGCTGAGGTGAGAAACCGTATGTTACATACCACGAATTAGATTGTAATGACAACATATTCACCAGAGTTATTATTTAATTATTATATATATATATATATATATATATATATATATATATATATATATATATATATATATATATATTACTTTGTAATGTATCAGGATGACATTTAATTTTTTTGTATTTTTTAATGTAGTTTGAATGTATTATTTTTATTTTGTTTTTATAACAAGTTATTGGGATTGTATCAGAATGACACCTACTTGTTTTGAATGTATTTTTTATTTCTATAATAAATTAATGTATTGGTATATAAGAACTTTTTTACCCAATGTCTTTGCTTCATGACTAAACAAAATACACTAACAAAATAATTGCTTAAAGCATTTTGATATAATAGCACGTATTATGTTTTCATTAGGTTTGTCAGCCAGAAAAATTATTCTTGCTAGTAAATATGATTAACAAAGTAATGTGCTATTATAATCGTGTAGTTCTTTCTGCATTTTTCTTGTTAAACTTATATTGTTTTTGCTGTAACATTTGCTGCAACGCAAAACAACAAGATTAGTCACTTCAAATCAATATATTATGTTGAATGTAAATTACTGTTGCTTACTTTGAATATTTATCGCACTTCGTTTAAAATGACGTTACTTGCACTGAAAATAAAATACTTTATTCAGAACAAAATTAAAGAACCAAAATTAAAAATCTTTCTCTGAAACATTGGTTCTTCCAAGGAAAATAACCTATTACTTATTCCGATAGCTCTATTACTCTCTTTAATACACCCTGTGGTTGAACTAAAACAATATTAGTTTGGTCCAAATATTGAAATATTTGAAATAATACTCCAAAGTTTCAATCAAAACAACATGATAGTCCTTTTGAGTTGATGACTGTTTGGTGTAACTCAATAGTTTACTCGTTGCAACTAAATTTATCTCGAATGAAGCACTTAAAACACTTGTACTGAGAAAATATTGTCTCGGTTGAAATGGATAGTTATTTCGTGGATATGGAAATCAACCGTTGTTTTGATTCAAAGCAATTTTATTTGAATTGAGCATTCCTTTCTCTGTGTGTTCAATTCATTGCAATCGGATTAAAATTTAAATCAAAGAGGTTCAATGAGATGTAATAAAGGAAAAACTAGAATAAATAAACAATATATGTGAACTGGATTACGGAAAGGGGGTTTATGTGTCATGACGCTGATTTTTATTTTTTGTAAGATTCTAATTGAGAAAATTACACTCTTTCCAATGAAGCCAAAACCAGGTTGGGTTTGCATGTAAAAGTTTGTAGAAGAAAGCGAGCGTGCACATCTTTACAAACTTCAACCGCGTTTTTCTCGAAAACGTGTTTTCGCACATAACCCCGTTTCCGTAGTCCAGGTCACATATATTGTAGGAATAATGCAACTAAAAATAGTGCATATAGTACATTTCTCACTCACCCAAAGAAAACTAGTAAGAAAATTATCTTCAGCCGTGCTGAAGTTAAAATACCCCCACCGTAAAATATTAAAAAAAAAACAAGTGAACCGATTTTGTCCATTCACGAACTTGTCCTCAATTTTTAAGAGATAAACTTGTATACCATATTTCAGATCAATTACTTCAAAATTACTGCAGTTATCGTGTACACAACGGACAGACGAACAGACGGACATAGCTAAATCGATTCGTTTTAAATGCTGATCAAATACATACAGTGTCCCCCCCCCCCCCCCGATGGACCATACTATACCTATAATGGACGTAATTTTTAATTTCTCGAGAAACAATCATTCTTTATAAAGAGTTTTGGATGTCCTAAAAAGTCGAAAGCCATTGTTTTTCGGAATTAGATCAAAAATGTTATAGGTAAAAGTTAGGTTGAATTAATTTTATGCTCAAATAACAAACTTGAATGTTCTATTTCAAATTTTACATCTCGGACCAGTGAAAAGATATTACATAAGGGTGAACAAAAAATTTAGAGACCACAATTATGATTGATCAGTTGACAGTAGTAACAGCGTATCCAAGCATTTGTTGATGGAAGCTCATTGAAAGTATTTTGACTTTAGACCAAAGAGTTTATTTAGTTCTTTGTTACGGCATAGGTGGGATATCGTACCGTGCTATTCAAGTTTTTAACAGAAAATACCCTGAGGTATACGTTTCTGTCAATTGTGTTCGTGAATTGGTTAAAAAATTTCATGCAACAAGAGACGTGAAAAATATCAAGAAAAAAAACTCGAAATGGCGAAGATGATGCAGGAGCTATTGTTAGCTATTTATTCCGTGAAAACTTGCCCAAAAAAATCGTTGAGGCAAAGATCTCGAGACTTGAACATCAGTAAAAGCCACCTGCAAAGGATCTTTTCAAATCAAAAACTTCATCCTTATAAACCAGTACTGATACACACTTTAGCAGAAGAACATGATGCTCGTCGATTAGAATTTTGCCTATTAATGGGAGAACGAATTATGGTCGATAGATTTTTCTACAGAAAAATTATTTACTCTGACGAGACCTGCTCTTTAACAACAACTTTATAGCAACTTGATACCTTAATAACTTGTTAAAAAAAAGATAACATTATGCGAGAAAAAATTAATTTAGGTAAATACTTAGCTGGGTTAATGGTTAATGTAAGTGTAGAAGCACTTATTGATAGAAAAATCGTTTTTTTTATGAAAAAGGCTCATCATAATCTAAGCGTGCGCAATAAAATTAAAAACAGGTATCGAGATATACAATTTTTCATAGACTGCTGTTTTTCCATAAAAATGCAAATAAATCAAATAGTATAATGTTTAGGGTAGGTAATGTTATTTTTCATTGGCGTAAAATTTTGCGAGGAATTTAAAATTATGCCGAAATATAGGTTGTTCCATTTAAAAAAACAAGTTTGGGTTGGTACTACCCTGTATACACGCTAATAATTTTAAAATGTGCGCCTCGACGTTCTGTATATATGAGTGAAATCAGTTTCAAAATATCTTCATTAACAGAGGCACAATCTGCCGAGATCGCACTGTTGAGACAGCCGTATACATGTATACATGACTTTTGTGATTTTTACCGTAATTTACTGCTTAAATTACCAGTGGGAATTTACCATGATAATCTATCGTCAATTTAAATTACCGTTGGCAATTTATCAGTAATTTACCGACAACTTTAATTACAGTTTATAAATTAATTTCAAAAGCCTTCCATCAGTACTTGCGTGATAGTACCCCACCACTCCTAAGCAGTCGACAAAGTGCACTGTTGTTTGTGCTTTGCCTGGGAGGGACTTAGGGATGTAAGAGCGTAATTTATCGGGTAAATTACTAAATAAATTACCATAATTTATGGTTATTTCTGGATTTTTAATTACTTAATTCAGCCATAGGCGCCGTTACATATGGGCAGGGTAGGGGGCGCTTGCCCCCCTCCCCCCTGGATTTCGAAACCAACTACCTCTACGCGAAAAACGAAAAAGATCACAATTGAAGACCGATAAATAGATCTGATCGATAAATCGGTTATTATCATATCAGATGCATCTTTTGATCATAGATCAGGTTGATCTTTTTGATCAGATCGATCTCGCAAATGTCAAACCGAATTGAAAGTTGTGTATTTATTGGACAGACAGGTCGGTCGCCGCCCGGCCTGTGTGTAAAATATTTTCGCGGCTAGGCTTGAAATATATTAACTAAACACCTAGCGTGTAATAAGTATCTTTCGTGTCCCCAAAAAGATGCAAAAATGACATTTTCGTATAGTGAAGGATGCATATGGACCAATATTTCAAACAGCATAGAGAATCTATTGTTATGATATATGACAATAGATTATCTATGCTGTTTGTAATGTTGGTACCATTTTCTGACTCTCCAGCGTTGACACAATACATTTCCGTACATGAGTTCGTTCAAAAGTTAGTAGCTGCCCTAACATTGTCGCCTTACAAGTGTTCAAGTATAACAGTAAAATAAAAAAAATATTATTTCGTCGTCGATTATCCTTAATACAGAGTTTTCAAATTAATCCACTTTTCTCTAAATTTAGTCATTATTTCTCGTTAGCGGGGTAAATTTGAAAATAATATTGTTGCCTTTTTATTGTTTATCAATTTGTTATTATGATATTGTATCAGATGCTCGATGACCACGAGCTAGAAATTATTATAGGAAATTTCTCTTAGCCTATTAAAAAGTAATAAAAAGGCTACAATATTGGTTGAAAATCATAGTTCAATGATTCAGAAACAAAATATATTTACAAACAATTATTAATTAAAAATATTAATCCCACATTAATAAACGATAGAAAGACGGCAAAATGACTTGAAATTCAATGAATATCAATATATAATCACTACCTTAAAGCGGTAGAGATTTTTCAAGTGTATGCAAAATAACACAAGTCGAAAATGCTGCAAAAGAGTTTATGGCATACTCCTTAATATTACGTCACCATTTAATACTAAAAAAAAATTAGCCCCCCCCCCCTGGAACAGTTTCAAACGGCGCCCATGAATTCAGCGGAGCCAATAATGCACATTTTAAATCAGAAGCCATCTACCTACTCTCAAATTCTTGATTTAAATAAATGTTCTGGTGATCCGGATAAAATGTGATCATTGCTTGTGAAACCGGGCGTTGTCGTTTTGTGAGTCGGTAATAAATTACAGTATTTTATACTATAATTATGCTGTTAGGCTGTCCATTTTATAAATTGCTGGTATAAAAAGTATTTTTATTGTAGTCCTTGCTTTCATTTTAATAATGAATAACTACTATTAAATCAGGAAAAGAATCAGCGATTGGTGGTTATCTACAATATATTGACTTATAAGGCCGTACCCAAATTTTTATTTACATAACTTACTGTCATCTGTCAGTTATCATTTTGAATTACCTGGTAATTTAAATTTGAGAGTAATAATTTTAATTTCAGCGGTAATTTACAGGAAAAACTAATTACAGATATTTAACATCCTTAGGGCCGATATATTCGCCTATCGTGAAACTGTTCGTCATCTAAACGACAAGATAAATGGTAAAAAGGTGTCTATTCACCTGTCGTTAACGTTACCGACCGCATAAATACGCTTAACAAACGAATTTATTTAGCGATCGAATGAACCTGCTGGTAAACTGACGAACACATTGAACCAATCACAGAGCATGAGTTGAATGTCAAACAAAAAGTCAAACTGACAAATATTAAGTACCAACTACCAACGTGGGACTGTATTAATTGAAGTCATTATTTAGTTATTTTGGCAGAATTTGCTGAATTTCGACTTTCATGCTAATTTTTTATATTTGGTTTGGGTCTTTTTTAATTGATGCGGTTAGAAATGGGTTCGAGAGGTTCGAATGAATTTTAGCTACGTTTTGTCAATGTCATTTACGGCGCTCCATCTAGCGGCAATTAGTCCAAGTTATGGTCCAAGTGTTGATTTAGTACACATTTTTTACCGACATTTGATACTATACTGCCAAAAAACATTCGTAGCGATGTTTACGTTCTCGTTACCTGACGATAACTTACAGATCGGTGAAAAGACAGAATCATTTTTAACGCGGACGTTAGCGTAATCTGTTCGTTGCCTAACGACAACTTTGACGATAGGTGAATATATCGGCCCTTAGGGTCGATCTTACAAGTGTACGTATAAGTAGTGGAATAGTTATTCCCAGTATAAATAGTGCTATTCCGCCTCCCATTGGCTAAAATATTTGTGTTGTCATAGTAATAACAACTTATACTGGTATTTATACCAATATTTAGTTGTACCATGGTATAACGTGCTTTGTAAGATCGGCCCTTAGTCAGATTGCTAGTTATCTACAATATAATGACTTTTATTTACCAAACATTTTTATTAACATAAGTAGCATTCATAACCTACAGTGATCGGTATTAACGCCGATTTAATTTAAAATTTTGAATTTTTAATTACCCGGTAATTTAAACCAGCGTAATTTACCATTCTGAATTTTTAATTACTCGGTAATTTAAGCCAATGTAATTGACCATTTTTAATTTTTATTTACGTGGTAATTTAATATTTGAAATTAATAATTTTTATTTCAACGGTATTTACGAAAAAAAAATAATTACCGTAATTGGTAAACTTCTTCGAAAAGTTATACAAGCATACATTCTGATTAAATTAGTCTTTATAAAATTATAAGAGCAGCAACAATGAAACAGACAAAATTAAAACTATCGATTGAAGTAAATTCCAAAAACTGTTTATTTTTTATTTAATTTTTTTTAAATGTACATATATCTATTTTAGCAAATGTTTAAATAAATAAACACAAAAACGGACTCAGACGGAGTCACTGACCGGTCTGACGGATCTGCGAAAATATTGTTCATGTTTATTTCGGTCTTAAAAATTAACAAATGGTCGGAATGCTATTAAATTCAAGGGGCATGTGACGCAGTAAATAAGGAGTATATGCGTGCTAACTGCATATACTCCTTATTTGAAAATAATGAAAATAATCTCAACTCAACAAATAAATGAAAATAATCTCAACTCTTACTTCTGTTAGTGGTACTGACGTCACAATTCTGGCTGCAACGAGTATGACTTGCATACATAGATATTCCTACATTCAACTTAAGGTAGAGTTTAAATCGGAAATGAAGTTATAATTTGTAATCGGCTATTATACATATATTATGCATGTTTAAGTTTATGCATTAAATCAATTAAAAGCAATCTTCCGCAAGGAGTCTATTTTTTTTTAACATTTTTAATGAAATCGTGTTTGTCACTTGAAAAAAAAATTGTTAGATTTGTCGTCCTAATTTGCATTGATAATGAAAATATGCTAAATTTGTTAAAATTACTGAATTTTATGCCATTTTATGCAATTTAAGTACATTGCATTAGAATAATATATTTTTTATACCTACTATTATTTCACACCATACCTATTCTTAAAACTATTCAACTTGAACTGAAAAAGCAACAATGAAAAGAAAATCAAATTTATTGCATCAAATTATGTTTTTTTACTTGCGCGAGACTATTTTTTTTTAGTTGAGCCATTAGAAACACAGAAACACCTTTATATCAACTTAAAAGTTTGATTTTGCAAAAAAGTCTTTTTTAAAGACAACCAGTGTATATGCGGTCTAACGATTCCTGCGATGTACCGATTCACTGATCTACCCAATAGGCGGTCTACAGGTCCACTGGTGTTAAAATAATTAAATACATATTCGACACATTTTATATTAGAAGGACGTAATGCTTTAAACCGAAATTTGGCAGGGTCATAAGTCCGCCCTCGAAATTAGGGATCAGGGTCGAAATTAGGTCCTCGACGGTCCATCGGTCGTACTTCTTCATCTTGACGTGACTAACGACAAACTATTAGCGTTAACGCCTAAGGAACGATACCCCATTATTAACATGTCCCTCCATCGTATCCCCAAAGGAGTTACACCCCGTCCACCCCATTCCCCAAGCAACCAATAACAATCAATTTCCACCAGGACCGAGACCATTGTTCGTCACCATCTGATTTAGCAGACCTTCCCGAAACCGTCGTAAAATATTGATTTCGTAACCGAGATCATCGCTCAACACGCACGCCATCTTGCGGAGAGACGTAGGAGGACAAGGGTGAACCCTCGCAGGGCTAATTTTGAAATAGTCATAGGCGTCTGTCTTAAGTACCAGAAAACTCGGTGAATAATTGAGAGGATATTGGGCTCGAGACTTGTCCCTGATGCAAGTTTTATGAGACGGTGTCGGGGTGGAGGTTTGAGAAGGGAGTTGAGCGACACTACGTGCCGTGGGGTTGCTTAAAGGGCTCTTTAATCTTTTATCAAGGGTAATTTGGGAATGCCCGAAATTTTACTTTCTCTGATGTGTCTTTTACGACGGATGAAACATTGATAAGTGGTAAATGGGTTAGTGAACTGGAGGATGTATTTTTATGGTAACGTAGCAGTGCGTCATATTTGCAAATAAAAGTGAAACTTCTTCTGACAAAGCTATACATTAGAGAAAATCATAATCAATAGACATAAAAATAAGCTTCAACAAAAAATAGTAATAATTATGATAATAACACTGTGTTACAGTGAAAATGTACTTTTTACGAGACATAACTGAAGCTGTTGAGCGGGTAGAGCTGAACATAATGACAGCTGAAATGTTCCAAACACCCCGAAAAAACGATTTTTTTTTCAAAAAACCGTTTTTGGGAACTTGGACGTGTACAAAAATTCATAATTCAAAATTCCACCATTTTCTCTTCGATTTCCAAAATAGAAAATGCAAGTGAAAGAGGAAGCATAGACCATTATAAAGATGTACTGTTCGGTCTGATCCAACAACAAATCGAAAAGTTATGGACATTCAAATTCAGAAGCTTCCCGTTATTTTCAGATTTTCTGAACTTTAACAACAGTTTGATGACCTGTTTCAATCCATAATATTTTATTTCTATTTTTTATTGGAAGCCCATTTAAATTTGCGTTTAATACGAGTTTGTTTTTTGTTAACTGATTTATCGAAGTTTAATCACCGTCTTGACATTCACAGTAGGCAGAAGGAATATACAGTCATGGAAATAAGTAAGTTCGTATCGCTATCGCAGGATTTGAAAATAGTATGTCGGTTATATATTCGTGTACTGTTCTACTTCGACCCGGCCGCATCGCAAAAAGTTGTCCGTCACGAGGTGGTTTTTCGATGGATGTAATGTAACGGGATTTAGTTTATTTTTAGCGTGTCCGACCTTTTCCTTAATGTGATATCTTCATTGCAATGTAATAAATGAAATATGATCACTACAGCTAAGTTTACGAGTAGGTAATGCATTTAATTAAATATAGAATTACTTTTATAATAATATCAATAAACATGTTTGTTAATATGATACGAAAAGCTCATTTTAAGATATTGCGTAATATCATGACACATTATATAAATTTATGTTAACTAATACACATATTAATTACACAAGTAAATGCCTTTGCCCAGCAGTAGGATGACGGGCTTAAGTAAGTAAGTAAGTAAATGCGCAAATCAACTTGATGCCAAGGATTATCACTAAATATAGACTATTTCAGAATTGTAATTTAAAATATATTCACTAAATGTAAATAAATTCTCTAAATTTAATTTAAATTTACATTTAGGACGAGCATGTATTTTGTATGAAGGACAATGGAAATTTTATATCTGTATTTACTTTACAGCAGTTAATGTTCAATTATCTTTCATGACATCTAATACATGCTTGACAACCAAAATAATTTAAATTATAGCAATATATACAGGCTGTCCCACGTTTCTTCCGCAAAACAATTTTTTTCAGAAAGTAAATTACTTTTTCAATTCATTAAAAAGTTACAGCCGTTTGAACTATTAACAATATCTTATTTTAAATGGCTCCAACTTCAGAAGGAAAAGAGAAAACCAATAAGACCATATGAAACATATTACTTTCTACTTTCTAGACAAAAAAAACAAAACATTTTTGTATTTTCTTTTGTTCATTTGTTAAGACAAATTATTAAAATTTTACTTATAATTAATAATTTTTTATTGTTGTAATATGTATTTATTGTGTTTCATTTTTGGTTTTGCATTGTTTGATAACTAATTAATTTTTTATTTTTCTTTTTTTGTTAATATTTCAAAGAGCTCTACAGAAGTTTTATTGTAATATAGTTCCAGTTCAATAAGCACACATTTTTCATTTACTACATATTAGCTGGAACATTATTGGAAATTTTATTTCTTAATTTGTTTTCTAAATAAATTAAAACGATGCATTAGCGTGCATTAACAACGATAATAAGTTAAAAATAACATTTTGACTTATGAACTGTTTACTGTAAGGTTAGCTAAAATGCATATTCATTAAAAATGAAGGTCTTTTTAATTTCCAAACAAGATAAACTATAACTGAAAATGTTTAACGACATACTTTGTCAAAGTAATATTATAAGTTAATAATATGGTAACATACAGGCGGGATGTAAATTTTAAATATATCAAAAATTACAGCCACAACCTGGATTTGAACCAAGGCCCTTTGCGTCGCTAGCACAATGTCAATAGCTCAGATGGGAGAGCATTGTGCTAGCGACGCAAAGGTCCCTGGTTCAAATCGTCAAGTTGTTGGTTTCTCTTACGTATACCTTTTATTGCATATGATTGTGAGTAATTAATATGCAATAAAAGCTATACGTAAGAGAAACCAACAACTTTTCTTTCTGAAGCGTCTCCTTTTGGGAAATTATATACCCGTTACCAACACAATTTATACTCATCCCAGGTCAAATTTGATGAAATAATTTTTATGTTGTATAAATGTTCTTTTAGATGGTCGTATATTTTAGTTTATTTTTTTTAATAAAATTATAACATATTTACATTCCATCAAAATTCGTCGAAAATTTTTCGTCGTAAATTTCCAAAATTTTTGTAAATTAGTGATATACATAATTGTCATTATTTTCAGTTGTCAGATATTTGAAACATATTGCTGTATAGTAAATACAAAATAATAATATAAAAAAATAGTAATGATACATTCATGCTATACAAAATACATACTCCTTTCTGTTTATTAAGTTAAACACTGCAAAATATCGTTGAAGCTAAATATCACGAAAGCACCAGTAAATCACAATTAACAAATTACCATAAAGACAAATTTAAAGCAATTTAATTTTAATTTATTTCTATTTTGTGAATAAATGTTAATACATTTGTCAGTTCTGAAATAGCCTGAAAAGTAAAAATATTGACAACAACAAATTGATTTTTGTAATTATTAACACAAAAAAAGCTATTAGATGCAATAAGGTTGTAAGTATAATTTGTTGTGTTTTATGTTTATTAATATAAAATTAACGTCATATTTAATAAAAACACAATTACATTGCAATGTATGAATTACATTAATTAATTACATATTAAGCTAATAAATAGAAACATATAAATCATTATAAACCAATTCAAAGCATTCGAACAAGGTTTCGCAAATAATGAATTTCCGATATACGAGTTGAAGCGTAAACGGACAATTTTTTGCACTTAGCGGCCGAGCGGTCGACCAGAATAACAAAAAACTTGTACTTGGATGTATCATCGACACACTGCTAAAATATTTATAGAACTTACTTAATTCCATGAGTGTACCTACGCCCGACCGTAATAAATCCGTACTCTTGATTCACATTAACTAGACATTATTTTGTTTGTTTATTACCCTGTGTCGCGAATTATAAGACCTCCGGTCTTTAAACTCATCGACGGTTCGTTGAATAAAGCACCACACGGTTAATTAGAAGCTTTATTCTTTTACCTACGACCGTATATGTAAATGTCCCTTACGTCACGGACTACTTAGCTCGTATATCGCTTATAACATACGTGTGCCTTTGGCTGTGCGTTTGTGTTTTTAACGCACGACCTAGTGTCATAATGACAGATGTCGCGCGAATATTTTGATTATTTATTTGTCATTTTTGATACAATTTATATTTATTGAAATTTTCGGTCGTAAGTAAGTGCAATACTCGAGCTGTAACATATTATTACTAGCTCGTGATAATTTATGTTGAATTTATACTGGAATTTTCGATCGACACTTCAGACAAAGTTCTCCGTAGTTGCAATAGATGTCGCGCGAATACATTGATTGGTTAACCGTCAAATATTCTTACCTGTTTTTGTTTGTCATTTTTGATACAATTTATTGAAATGGTCGGTCGTAGGTAAAATTATGTACAATACTCGAGCTGTAACGCATATTACATACTCGTGGAAAATAACAAAACTCGCCGCTTCGCGGCTCGTATGTGAAATTTCCACTCGTACGTAATACCTATGCTAGTTACAGCTCTTGTAATGTAATATACTATTATATACGCGTGGTACAGTTATACGTACGCGGTACATACACACTAGTGATGTGCCGGTCCGGAACGATTCGTTCCAAAGGAACGAATCCACCTTCGGAATCAAAAGGAACGAATCCGGCCAGCTGCCCGGATTCGTTCCTTTGAACCTACCACGAACCTACCCAACTAACCTAGCGCCGCGCCAAGCCAAACGGTGGGTGCGGACGCGGTGCAATGTGTCTCTCAAAGGGTCTCGTTGCGAAATGACTGAAGTTAGTTACCCAGTGGGAGAGTACCGCTTGCATCCAACCCGCATTTTCGGTTAGCTTCGTGTGTGAACCTGTGGTGTGAACCCCAATTCCCTGCGTGTTATTATTGTTTATGTTTGGGCATCGTTTGGGTGACAGGTCTATTCGCGATCGTACTAATCGCATTTACCGTTTTATAAACAAGTATGGATAACAAACGCAGTGATATTTGGCGACATTTTAGCCGACTAGAAAATACGGATATTGCAGGCCGGCACTCGCAGTAGGTTCAGCGGTACGGTCCGCACTTAAGGACCGCAGTAGGATCGGTCCGGAGTGGGTGCGGACTGGTAGGTGCAAAGGAACGAATCCGCTGGATTCGTTCCTCTAAAGGAACGGGACCGAAAGGAACGAGTTCACAGAAGGAACGACCTGGCCCATCTCTAATACACACTCTACTGAGCTACTAAAGTCAACTGACAACTGACTATCGCGCAGGCGCCACACTCCCTAGTCACACACGTCTCTCCCTTGCCCGGTAGGCAACCTAACATGCACCACAAAATAAACAAGAAATAAACAGTATTTCCAACACCCTGCTTTATTGTATTTTAGTCTATCTAATATGTTACTAAGTGCTATTCGACTTTAACCCAAATATCGTAAAATCATTAACCGACTATCTTAACCCATTACAATTATGTATACTATTAGGACGATGTAGGTCTTCAGTATCACCAAATTTCATATAAAATAACAATCAAACTGATCCACAAGCAGTAATAAATCAGCTTTAGTGCATGATCGCAGAGTAGGTACTGCTGGTCACTTAAACGCGAAACATATGATGTATGGAGATCGGGTAAAAGATTTGTTGTATTTCAATTTTTTTTTTATTTTTCGTAAATCATAATAGTAACTCAGTACTGTTCCAATAAACGAGTAAAAATTTTACTGTTTGCTGGAAATGTAATGAACGTAAGCTCTCACCCGCGGAATGTTACCTTTCAATATGCATTTTTGTAAAATGATTGGGTGAGTGGTTGAACCACAAAAAGCTATATTATGCAATGCCAGTAATTCCGTTATTAGAAGAGCTAGAATAATAAAATAAAGACTATAGGCTACCCAATAATTCATAGGTTTAAAGTTTATTACATAATCATTGTTTATCTTGAACTCCGACGCTCTACGGTCTTGGTGTGATGCGGGGAGGGAGTCGTTAGCGGTGCTGTCAACAGTGAGAGAACGGCGGACAGCTGATTACCAATACACACAAAGAACGATAACTTGTCATGGTAGTAATTTTAACTAACAGAATTAAATTCTTAATTTTTAAATTCACAATTTTGATTATAATATGTGACCCCGCTACGAGAGAAATGCCCATCTCTCGTTTCGATAGTATTGACTCCTGTGTTTGACGTCTCATAACTCTAAAACTACGGAACAGAAAAAAATTAAATAAAGTGTGTCATACTCCTCAATCATTTCTACATATGTTGTATGACTATCAAAATTTTTTTCCTCTCGGTGTAAACAGGAGCGCGAGAGAAGTGAAAATGAATCTTTCCGATTTTTTTTCTCCTAAACCGCTTACCATAAAAATTTCAATGTTTGTTCAGGTTGCATTCAGAGGCTCTTCTATCGATTGGCGTTTTTGCTTTCTTAAGTTTTTATACAATAAGGTTGTAAACAAGATTTTGATGGAAGCGGATAGATCAGTAAGGAATGTTAACAGCACAACGCAGTTAGCATGCATATAATCCTTATTTTACTGCATCACATGTCCCTTAAATTTAATAGCCTTCCGACCATTTGTTAATTTTTAAGACCGAAATAAACATGAACAATATTTTGCGCGTGACTCCGCCTGAGTCCGTTTTTGTGTTTATGTATTAGTAATATTTAAATGCAGGCAAAAACAATATAACATAAATACAACTCTTGATATATTACATATATTACAAATGGCAGCTCTGAGCGTATAAAACTGATAGGTCGTTATATTGTGTCCGTAAACACTGTTCTCCTAGTAACTATTGCCCCGTGCGTGCGATCCCCCACTACCGGCAGCGTCGCTGTCGATCCCTTCCCCCGCATCACCCCGAAGACCGAAGAGCGCCGCGTCAAATGCGGCGATCATGCGATGCCACACGATCTTTTGTAGGGAAAATGCAAGATAAACAATGATCCTGTAATAAACTTTAAATATATGATTTATCAGGTAGCCTATGATCGACACTTCATCATCTTAGCTCTTCTAATAACGGAATTGCTGGCATTGCATAATATAGCTTTTTGTGGGTTAACCACTACTCCGGTCATTTTACAAAAATTCACATTAAAAGCTACCATTCCGCAGGTGATTTTACTTTTTAGTTCGTTGAAATCTATGGATTATTTCCGGAGTAATTAATTGCTAAAGTTAAACGAATGAAATTTATGGGACAAAAACAGCACCAATTCGTCTTAATTTGGACAAATCGGGCAAACGCCAACAGATACAGCTTTCTAATTTTTATGCGTTGTAGTATATTAATCAAGGACAGCAACAGAATTTTTTCAAATTTTTTCGCCCCTAGATTGGCGAGAAAATCGACATCAAAAGAGGGGACATAATATATGGCCACGATAGTACTTAAACATGGCTTTTCGCATTTCCCCAAAATCCCAGCAAAGGAGTCTAAACGGAGACTTGGAGAACTATGAGAATTTGTGAGTTAAAATGTTTCTACGCATCGTTAGCCGATCTGGGACCCTATTCTCGTCATCTTTTTGCAGCGAATGTGAGTCTTTTCGAATGGTTAGGTGAGAGTGGGGATATCGGCGGTTGCCATGTGTTTGGAACGTATGGGCGTGGCGCGTGAGTTATTGTTGTTAGCGACAAGCAAGTTTCCTCATAGATACGTTCCAGAGGGAAACCGCTGATATCCCCACTCCTTCCACCTAACCATTCGAAAAGACTCACATTCGCTTCAAAAAGATGACGAGAATAGGGTCCCAGGTACACTTTGCATTATTCGGCGGTGTATAAGTGCAAATAAGGCGCATTGACTTGACACTGAAGTGCAATTAATTCCTTTTTTGATTCTCCCATTGTCCCCAAAATCAACGCAAGCGTAGCCGCGGACAACCGCTAATATTACCTATGTCATCTAATCAGAGCACCGCGTCTAATAGCGCGAACACAATAACATTGTTTTAGCAACTGCATCTCGCTGATATTCTTTCAAAGCGTCGGTTTTCCGCGCAATTTTCAAGATTAAAATCTCGGAGCGTACGCCGTGATACGCCCTAGATTCTTTCTCCCTTCGCCGCGGTGGCAAAGATAAAAGGCTATATTCTAGTATGCAATCTCGTCTCAATAGGGTCCCGTTGAATTATTATTATTTTGCGCCTTTCATAACAACGCGCAAGGACTGACGCGCGGGCGGGTCCGTTCCCAACCCACGCGCGATGAAGAAGTGTTTATTATCATTTATGAACTCCTCTCTTTATGCTTTTTCCTCTCCTTTTGCCTTAGTCGTCCCGCAGGCCTGTAATAAACTCCCTTTTATGATGTGCACTCCACTTAAAAGGGAAAAATAAGGAAAGAAGGAGAAGCCGTGGTCCTGTATGTATGGCAGGACGGCCGTTCCGTAGTTCGAGGATTTTGGAGGAGAGGGCGCTGTCGCCTCGCATGAAAAACTTGCGGGTAGAAATTACGATGGTGGGAGGTCCTGCGAACAGGACGTGCACGCTTATCGCCGCCACACATTTTAATAATAAACAGTTTGGGGTCTTAATAAATGGCCTTCGTGACTATGGGGCGGTTTTCCATTAAATTTCCCAGTTGTTTATTGGTTTTGGGATCGTTTCATAAGTGAAATTTATACTGTGGTGGTTAATAGTGATGTTACGTTAAGGAATGAATATATCAAGCAGTGATGTTAAATACCCTGGTATTTATTATCAAGGGTAAATACCCGTATAATTACCCGGGTATTTGCCAAAAGTGGGTATTTATGGGGTATTTATAAATATAATATTGTTCTTAAAAATTGCAGTAAAGGGAACTAAAGGTTATTCTTTTATCACAAAATCAAAAGGTATTTTTAAAACATTTATAAAACAAAGAATAATAATAAATATAATAAATCCAGATTTAAAGGTTTAATTGCTATAAGTCTCATCTGAGTCTTCCATATTTTCTGATTCTATTCTCGAAGAAAATTTGGCAGTAACTTATGATTAGTATATGGTAAGTATGTCAACTTGGCGGCTTTTGTCGTTGTTAATCGATTTCTTGTTTGCTATGAATCCAACTAAATGTATTGAATGTTCATATATAACTCAAACGTTTTACATTAATTGTAATGAGTTCACATATATAAATATCGCTGAAATGTTGCTAAAAGGTGTTTTAATGATAAAAAGAATATATACCCAAAATTTAGGTAGGGGTAAAAATCCGGGTAAATACCCATTTTATAAGTTCCCACCCGCCGGGTATTTACCCGACCCACATCACTGACATCAAGTATTGATTGTATAGTTCAGTAATATCCAGAATGAATTCCGTATAGTCGGTGATTAGTAATATTTAGTCAAACAATTATATTGTTTCTTTAATATACAGGTGTCTCTGAAATAACTGCTAACCGTGAAGGAACATATCAACAGGGCCAATTTGACGTCCGACACCTAAGCCCGTCAACAGGATTGTTATGTTAAAAACACTTCGTTTTAACACAGTGTTTTATACATGTTTTAAAACAAATATTTTGTTTTAAACTATTTTGTTTTAAAAATGTTTTAAAAAGTATGTTTTAAATGATGGCTGGTCTTTAAGATTTGTATGCTTAGATCAATCAACAAATCAGAAATCGTTCATAATATACCGGGTGATTCAATTTCGAGGCTCACAATGGGGATCTCGCTTATTAGTGGAGATAGAGCCTATGTTTAAATTTGGCAAAGTTTCGTATTTTTGTGCTGATCAATTATCTGAAAAGAAAATTTAGCTATCACTTTTAATTTTAAAGCTATCCGCAAAGCTGAAATGTTATGATATCTTTTTATTTTTTTATTCAAAACCAAACGTAGCTAGACATTGAAACAAAAACTTTTTAACAAGGAATGCGGTGTTATTTTTTAATTTGAAATAACATTGAAATAACCATGGCCAACTTTTGTATTTCTTATGGGCGCCATGTCGAATTTTGGCATTTTACGATAGTCGTGTCTTTTCTCATTTCCGCAATATATCACATGTAGCATTATTTTTTAAAACAATGGTTTAATAATAAAAAACTTTCTTCTTTTTCTCGTTGTTTGTCTTACTCAGGTACCCAACAGGTGCTTGGTTACAGACCGCCGGCGCCGGACTGACCAGAGTGCTTTGGATTAAAAACATTCAGATTGTTGTAAAAGAAGCAAGTTTATACAACAAAAAGCTTATTTTTAAGTAAATGTTCAAATTGTTCGTCATTTTCTTGAAGGCATAAAACCGAGCCTGCTTTTCGGCATATTCCTATGCTCTTCTCACTGTTCTTCCCGGAATAGCATTGACCGTATTTGTTATTCGATCCCGCAGAACAATTTCTGATAATCTCCCGCAACTTTTTTTTCTAAATCCGAAACGTGAAAAAAATAAGGAAAAAAAATGCATTTTTGCAATGAGTTTTAAATGGGAAATTTGAGGTGCTTGGTGGCACGTGTTAACAACGTTAACCGATTTTTCTCAAATTTGGCGGGATTCTTTTTTCTGGTAAAGGAACAGATTGGAGGGGATCGTTGCCCTCTTGCGAAAAGTCCGATTTTTACCAGCCTACTATACATGTTATACAGAAATGATATATAGAATAATTACGCAATTAATCTTGTTTTGTTCATTAAAGCATTTTAGTGTGAGAATAGAGTCTACACTGAAAAAAGTTTTAGGTAAATTTACTTCAAAACGATGGGTAATTTTGCCGCCCGAGGAATGATAGTAATTTTTCCATCAACAAGTCATTTTCCCATACATTGTAAAATTACATTGGGAATTTACTTTTTGCACTGTCGATTTACAAAAGATTTCTTGAAAATTACGAGCGACATTTACAATGCGTTCATGGTAATATTGTGGGATAATGGTAATTATTAAATATAGTACTGTAAATTTACTATATGCTATAGTAAATTTACAGTACTATATATAAATAAAAGCTTTGTTTATATTTATCAACACATTTTATTTTTATTATGAATAATAATAAATCTATATAAATAAAAAAACAACATATGCATCAATATAGAAAAAAAAATCTGTACATAAAAAAACATTCTAAGATACAAATTTATTCAGTTTGCTGATCAATGTAACGGCCTTCCTGTTTGTAGTGGCTCCTCCACGGTCCGGGTACAGTTTTAAGAAATACCTTTGGCACAATTCCATAGTTGTTCGTATTTCTTTAGGGTACTCCCTATTTAAAATAAATAACAATGCAAATAAATACGAAAATGCTTCGATGAATATATCCGCTTCTACGGCCTTTGCATTGTCAAAGTAGACACGCGATAGTTCCATACGAAGTACCACACGTTCGACAGTTGTACGCCATGATGTACTTACCCCTTATCCTGGTTTTATAATAAACCGCACTCCTATTACCTTCACTAGTAAATGAAACATATCACCCCTACGAGGTTTCAGGTTATGTCGCGGATTGGTGTTGCACACATTGGTGTTGCACGCCAATTAGCAGCGCGGATGAACGGTTTACCGTGTTATCATAGTATAATTACTATACGATCTAGATTATTACTAAACAAGGTAATTATCCTACAAAATAGCGTACATTTACAGTGTATTTTTACTGTTCGTACGGTATATTCAGAGTCCAACCGTTAAAACTACTGTTTCCTTGTAATAGTACATAGATATTGGATATTGATGGAAATTTACCCTTAAAGTAACGTAACTATAGACTTACAATGGTTACATAGTAAAAATTTCACAAATACGAATAGTATTTTTACCGATACTTTTTTCAGTGTATGTCCTTGATTCACTATTCCTATGTAGAGCGGGCGGTTGTTAGTCAAGCCATACGCTGGCTGCACACGTGTGCACCGGCTGTTTATGTTGGACAAATTATAAGATTTCAGCATACCTCAAAATCAATAATTTATTCATAAGACCGTTTTCTTCTAACGGCACAATTCATGTTTTCGCGAAAGTATTTTCAGGATTAAGCCACGCCGTGCCGCTCTGTGGAAATTTCGTCAATAGTGATAACAAACAGGAAAAGCTGTTGTTTCCAAAACTAGTATTTTCATAATCTACTATAGTGTAAACACTCACGTGGTGTAAGTTCAATTGTACAAAAATACGTTAAGTAATTATGGAGTTTGATGTAGCTTCAATTTTTTACTCGTCCGAAAAAATCAACGATCCTTGGATAGTTGAATCTCCCAGTAGCGATGAGGATAGTATAGTAAGGTACAGTCGTTTCAAGATGAACCGCCAAAACAATCTACTTCCGGGAAAAGTGAGTAACTAGAAAATCTTATTTGTTGTCAAAGTCGACTACAAGAAACAAGAAAATATTTTTATTTTTACACCACCTAACACTAATACGGGCATTACAGATCATTTTGATGAGTTTGGATTAGTGCCACTTCGACCGTTAGTAACAAACTCTTAGAAGGCAGACGATTTCATAAAAAAGGCTCAGAAACAGCTTCCAGAGAAAATACGCTCTCAAGGAAACAAAATACAAAGCAAGATTTATTCATAGTATAAAAAATAGTTTCATACTGTACTATTACAATAGGCAATACTTTTTACATTACATCATTATAAGAAGTTAATAAATAATAGCATAATTTATCGGATTTCAGTAATATAATAATATAAGCCTTTATCGTGACAGAAAAATACATCAAATATTGATTTTTTCGTGCAGTTTCGTACAGATATCGAGGGAGATAGGTATTACTTCTATTAGTTCGTATTTTTTGTTTTAAGTACTTGTTTTCGGCAATAAATATTTAGTCAGATTACTTTATTTGAACAACTAATGAAAAAATATCAAAATCTCTATTAGAAAACAAAAATACGTATTTGTCTTTATTTTGGTATATTGCTTTTGAATTTCTAATATCAAATAGCTTGGTACTCGCCGGGAAAGCTTGCTTGTTTTGCGAGTAAAATGCAAGCGCACTGATTCCTCCCGGGAAAAAGTAGTTCCGTTCATCGCCCCGTAACCTCGTCCAATTTTATCCGATTAATTTCGGATAAATGACATGTCAAAGAATAAGATTCCAGCATTCTGAATCTGCCAAAACCCCAAAATCGATAATTTAGCAGTAAGACCCCTTTCTTCGGAGCCGGTCACAATTACACACAGAAAAGTGATCTCTCGAACGAAGAGAGAATTACTTGGCTGAAGTAGTTGGTAGGTTCGTGTATACGCGAGAGATTATTTACGTCAACCAAGAAATTTTATTTCTTAGAATAATTACTAGATTTAAGAAAGCGGTTACTCTGGTGAAGTAAGTAAACAGTCTTCAATGAAGTGTATATTTTTATTCCCGGTAAATATTTTTTGCTACTTAATGTAAGAATTTTAAAGATTTGGCACAAATACGTTTTCTATTGCTAATTAACAAGATAGGTATGCTATATTTACTTAATCGTTCTAAACTGTTGCGTGCGTTACATCAAACTATTCCGTGTTGAAACGTTTATTGTACACTATAAATCACAATACACATCCCCAAGAAATCACAAGGCACATCCCCTACGGGTAATTCGTTGTTGTTTTGCGTACTACGTTAGGCCAGGCGGCGCCAGCACCACGCGCGGGCGCGCAAGCCTTGACAAAATCACGGTGCGCATATTTATTCTAGAGAAGGGGATTACTTGAAAGAAGTGAGAATCACTTCAGTTAAATAATTGGTGGGTTTCTATTCAGTAAACAATACTTACTTATATTAAATGTCTTATATTTTCTTGGATCAAGTAACTACGCACTTGGGTGGATTTACTATTACTGCGTTTGAGAAATTAACATTTTTGGGACGAAAAATTCAATTACTTCTTTCAATACAATATTGGTTCTTATAAAGAAAGAATTTATTTGTTGGCAGCATTTATCTGAGAAATTATTTTACTTATATTGAGTACTATGTGGCATTTCTTGTATATACCTAACTTTCTACATCCAAGTAAATATGCATTTGAATCTAGTAAATAAAGTCAAGAAATTATGTTTTCTCGTTCCAAATAATCACTTTTCTGTGTGTATGCATCACGATAATTGTACTGATCCTTGGAAATTACAAATACCCTTGTAGGTGCGTGTTGGAGCAGATCTTTATGTTAACCTTCCAGATCAACTATAAGTATTTTTTAGCGTTTTTTAAACATATTGAGGTTTAACTAACCTATAGCAGACATTCTTACTTTATTTTGTGCTTATCCATTGGATAAGCCTCGGTAATTCTAAAAGTTAAATAATATAAAACGTGTTTCAAAATTTTAATAGCCGCAATTATGACACGGGCCCCGAGGTGCAGAAGTCATAAAATCTTGTACTCCTTGAGGGAGTTTTATCTTGAGCGAAGGGAGCGTTTCACTTCCGACGATCTCGGCGACGCCTAGCGGATATTTTAATAACGATTGCTCGTCGAAAAGTTTCCCGCGTCCTCTCTAATTTCCTCGGCCGCCTACAATTTTCACGCGTGCCCGGCTATATCGCCAACCTCCCCTAAGTTCGAGTTTTTCAGCGGCGACAGTTGCCAACCTCCCGCTCCAAAATAACTCCGTCGAGGATTGTTACTAACTTCCGCGAAGTTATAGACCGATAATGCAGTATTCCGCGCCCCGCTCCCCCAGGATTTCTCTAATACTCGCTTGTTTCTTAACTTTAACCGTCAACGTTTTATACCGAAACTAAGATTACAATTTAAAGTTGTATAAACTGCTTGCAGATTGTATAAGAAAAGGAAGCGGTTTTTGTAATATAATTTCACTATAGTGTATCAATAAAAACTTAAACTATAAACGATCGCCTGATTTGGATTTGTGTTCAAATTCTGTCATAAATATCTCTTTGTTTTATTTTGTTTTATTACTTTATACGTTACAAAAACATAACGAAGGGTTGGCAAAAAATACTAAACAACATATTTTGTTGCAATGCTAACATTTTAATTCGATTATTGACAACAAAATAAAAGCAAAGTATGTCTAAAACAAAAATTAAAAGTATGTACTGAGAGATCAAATAAGCCGGAGCTACACATTCGCATACTTGCCAAATATTAAATATTTGCTAAATTTATATATTCGACGTTCGGCTGCGCGGACGAGTTTTTTTACGCCATATACTTGGTATTTGCAAAACCCAGGTGAAGTGGGTATAGTAAATGCAAAGGCGACAAATATTGGTGCATTTATTTGTACTCGATGAACATTTTAGTACGCTATTTAATTTTTCCATTTTTAATTTAGTTTTGTGTGTGGTAGGTCGTATACGAAGGTTGACAATAGATTTGTAATTATTATTAAGACTTTGATTTTCCTAAAGGGCGAAAACCGCATAAAATTGTAATTTTGTGAAACCGTCAGACAGACAGTTTTCCGGAAACCGTCAGACAGAAATTGAAAAAAAAATATTGTTTTTCTTGTCCACATAAACGCGATGTTATTTCTTTCCAAGAAAAACGTACACCATGTACTGAATGTATCCTAAGTTGATGCTTTTCTATGAACCTTATAGATGATACTCATTTATGAGCTTTCAAAATATGACATTTTTGTTAAATAAAAAAGTTACACAAAATTGTCCCTACTATTAAAACATTTTTAATCGTTTTCGTTTCTCTTCAAGTAGTAAACATCATAAAAATTTTATAGACAGCATGTCTATAAAATAATTTATTTGGAAAATTATACTTTATTTGCTTGTATTTATATATTTGTCGATTTTTATGATGTTTATTATTTGAAGAGAAACGAAAGCGTTTAAAAATATTTTAATAGTAGAGACAATTTTGTGTAGCTTTCTTATTTAACAAAAAAGTTATATTTTGAAAGCTCATTTGTTTAAATTTTTGTTTCAGAAGCTAATTGATCTGTATTGCAGACAATATTAGGACGAACCTAGCAGTACAATGGAATTTAGTAGAACTAGAAGATGACAAAAACCATATCTAACATTTATTTATGGGCAATATCTTCCTAATTTAAATAAAACAATATATATTATTTCTCAAAAATAATAATGTATTTAAACTAGTTCACATCAAATGACCAATTGTATTGTTTTACAGTCTGTTAAAATTAGAATCTGCGAATTAATAATACAGAAAGCTGATGAATTAAACAAAAAATCATTAAAATGAAACAAACAGTTTCGTCAAGATTTGTTTTGTAAATTTCCACAAGAATGCCCTTGTTAGTACGCAGTGAATTCTGCACTTATGTAATTAAAAATAAGTCGGCATTATAAAATAAAACTTTGCTTGTTCGTAATCAAATTATCAGTTTGATTTGAAAAAGCTAATGTGCAAATAAGGCGAACTAATCAAACAAATAGCTAGTGCCCATTCGGTACGCACATGTACCAAGTCCTCAAAGAAGATTTTTTACATATTAGAAAATGCTATGAGGCGATGCATCAATGTCCGATGCATTTACTGTTGCAGTGTTGCAGTTTTTTTTGAGTTTTATAAAAATCAGCCGGTAATCAAGCATGGATGAAAAATATTCGGTGTAAAAGGAAAAATAAATCACTCATGGCATCGTTTAGACCAATCAATAACAAAAATTTTCGATTTGCGTGGCAAATATATTTGCCAATTATTTTACATGCGGCAAATATTTGACATTTGGCAAGTATACGAATATGTAGTCCCGGCTTAAAGATGTCAAGAAGTCAGTAAACTGTTTGTGGCTTTTCGACAACACACGACTGCCTAACGGGAGCTACCGTGATAGTAGGTACATATTATACGAGGTTTATAAAACCTCAAATTTTTATTGTTCCCTCGTATTTTCGTGGAGATCCTTAAAAAGTTTAACCTGCTTACAACAATAATAAAGTATAAAAGTGCTTAGAATATTTGCGAGCTTGTGTTTTATCCTTTGAAAATAATGAAATCACAGTATTTGTAGATTCGGATCCCATTACTTGATTAGGTGAGTATCTACAACTTTGAATTAGTCATAAATGCTGATCGAGCTGTTTTACTAGCAACGTCACCGGGTTTTTCGAAAGTAACGATTTTAATTTTTTTAAATGAATCTTATAGCGAAAATGTTAGATTTTAATAACTAACCTAAGTTTTATTTTTTTTATAACGTAAATAATTTAAAAAAAAACAAAGCAAATATGTTTCCGGCTGCGCGTGTTTTGTCTTATTCTTTCGTCACTATTTTTGTCACAACACACACACAGACATTCTTTTTTATCATGTTATGTCAAAAATGTTGTGGGTCCAAAAGGACATATTTCCGCTTTTTTTCCGACACGATTACAATTACTTTGTAATACGTATCATAAAGCAAAAAAAATCTGATGTGGCCAGGCACATGACTTTATCATACTATATATAAAATTAATAGTTTGGCTGCATGAGATTCTATTTGATCGAGATCGGCTATGTCTGCATTAAAATAAAACTAGTAGAACTAGACAGATGTCTCGATTATAGCTGCGTTCGGATATTGTACTCCGTTGACACCGGGTACACCGTCCAAATGACACTTACGTGTTAGTGGGTGTAAAAAGTGTAACGGTGTTCAATATCCGAACGCAGCCTATATTGACAGTAGTATTTTCAAAACATTAGCGTTTGACACTAGCTACTGTCATTAGAATCAAAAAATCTGACATATCCTGGCTACTAGTTTTAAAGCAGTAGGACCGATCTCGATGAAATAGAATTTGCTCATGCAGCTAAACTATAAATTCTACCAAAAAATGTCATATACATAAATTATAGAAAATTTCCTCTCCTTTAGTTTATTATTTAACTATTTTGACGACATTACACAAAGAGCGGCTCATTTACAAAATCTTCGAAAAATGCTACGAGTAAACCACCAGTTCCTTTGGACCCTTTTCAACAGAAAGCTTTTCAGCTCTAAGTTTGGTTATGAAACTTCTAAATATGAAGTTTTGTCCCGATACCTTTAGTAGTTTCTCCGGAATCGTCGCCACAAAAACGGGTACACACACACACACACACACACACACACACACACACACACACACACACACATACACACACACACACACAGACATTTTTTGTACCTTGGTCAAAAATGTTCAGGGGACCCAAAAAGACATATTTCCGCTAAAATCTCAAAAAATTTTTTTGGCATGATTACAATACTTTACATACTGCGTATGATAAAGTAAAAATGTGGTTCAAAACATGAAAAGCCAAGCATTAAAGGTTAAGTGTTTTCGGAGACATTTCGCTTAAAGGGAACAGCTGATTTTAAAGATGACAAACGTTGAAAAGGATTTTAAATGTGTGAATTTTTCTCATCCCATCCAGCAAAAAATCATTTTAAATAAAAAATAGCATCAAATGCCATCGTAAACTATTCATGTGCATCCGGCATGGACACGCTGCCCTCGTTGGCAATGAATTTAAATTTGGCTTTTAACTGACATTTTCGGTAGAATCAATATAACAATAAAACAGGGTAACGGGTACAGCAACATTTGCATATACCGGGTAGTGGTACGCGTGTTTTGCGAGAAAAATATAATATTTTCGCAGACGGTTTACATTTCACATTTATACATTATTCATATAAAACTGCATGCATTAAAAACGGTACGTTTGGGAAACCAATTCGTTATTCCGTGTCGAATGCTGTTATTCCATTGTCCCAGTTTTGCGTACCGTTGTCGATTTATGTCGAGGATAAATTTGTAAACGTGTTTTGTCGCTTCGAATAAAAAGCATATTTTAACGTTTTACGGTGGTAATGAAATAAACGATTTGTAGAAGCTTGGACATTAAGTTTAATAATTGTTACATTACATGCAGGGCCGTCCTAAGATATTCAGCGCTCATTATACTGTAAGGGAATATGTAATAGTGTATGAATGTGCGTATGAGTGAATAGTCTTAAGTCAGCATAAAGTAGCATTAAGTAAAATGTAGGCATTATGATGTAAATCAGTATTGTACTAGACGTACAAGTGAATATATGTATTATACTGGGTGTTGTGTGTAATTCCATCGACCTGCCTCAACCATCCTAATACAGGACATTACATGGCGATCCTGCCAGTGCACCTTTAAAATAACTTGAGAAGAAAAGAAACAAGAGGGGTATCTACTACACAAAAGTGAGAAAAAGAATTGCAAACAACCAACGCAATTTTTCTCAAGAACCAAGTATTAGAAAAATATCATCATTGTACCAAAGTAAAAGTGAACAAAAACAATGTGAAATGTGTTCGTAACTCTTGAAAAATAGTGGGTTTGTGAAAAGCAGAGATTATGCAGTGCAAAAATGTGATTCTGTATTTAATCAAGTACAATTATTGATTATTATTGACGGAAATTATAGACACAACACAAATTATTCAAATTTGGTAATTTTACGACTTAATTTCATAATATTATGGATAAATGCAATTGTATTTCTCATGTAAGCAGCGTAATACAAAATGTATATACAATAGGGTATTTGACTGTATTAAAAATATGGCATGTATTATAGTCATCCTAATAGATTACAGTTTAAGAAAACTATTTGTTATTACTTTTCAAAAAAAAATGCTTTATTTCTATGAAAAACCAAAATTAAAATTGAATTTTATTCACGTCCTATCACGTGATTGAAAACGCTCTGTAATTGGGTCAGTCTCCAGTGATGTCATTCGTTAGTCCGCCTTAGAGCGCGTTCGGTTTGTCAGGGTATGGTATGGGGAGAGCAATGCTCAGATAACTTAGGTCGGCTGTCTCTCTCTTATATGCAGATAAACGCCGTATGACGTTAGTCCGCCTATTATGCAGCGCGTCACTCCACCGTAAAATACCGGGTTATCCGAACGCGCTTTTATGCTTCTCCCGTTTGAATTTAATAGCACGAAAGCGTCATGTAAGCATAACTTTGTAGGTTAGGATAGCCCTAACCTTCAGCTGTCAGATCAGATAATACCTTTCGAAAATACGATAGATAACTTATTCTAGTCAGTTTTACTTATGTCGAAGTAATCTTCACAACAGAAAACACTTGTATTGGCGGCTATTTATTTCATTTGGATGTCTACGAGCCAACCACTTTCTTCGCAGTTTGAAATCTGGCGGAACAGCTACAAATAGTTTATCCGGAGTTTTTCTTGACGTATCTCTACATTGTGGATTTATACACCATTTATAACCCATTTTTATGTAGAAATTGTGAAAACAACACATCATACAACACAATTACCAAACGGCGACGATGCTGACAGACCATATGGGCCGATTTGACATCTTGACATCACATCATCTTGACATCACTAACCGGTGACGTCACACAACAGAAAGTATCGTTTTGGCGGGACTTTTTGTGATTCAATTTTTAACGCTGATTTTTATGAAATATTGAGGAAATAATTACAAAAAATAATGCATTTACAATGTAGAGTGAAGGAATAAACACATTAAGATGGTTTTCCAAAAATAGTCAAATACCCTATTGATGATGAGATAATAAATTGTCAAATACAGTTGTTAGGAAGTGAATCAGTGTGTGAAAGAGATAAGTTAGTAAGTAAGAAAACGGATTAATGAAAATAACAGAGAAATTTGATCAATTATCAATAATACCGAGAACATAACTAAACAAAAATTAATTTGCACTATAAAATTATACGATCCTAACTAACCATGTTAAATTACAATGGAAAAAATGATTATAAATTATTGTATAAATGTGTATAAAGTGATTATACTTCTTTAGGTATGTATTTTAGAAACTTCATAAAAAACGAAAAATATATTATGGTTAACCTACTCGTATAATAAGGAAATATCAGTGTGGTACCTCGGTGTTTGCAGTAAAACTCGTGTATAACGAGTAAGTATTATTTATTATTTAACTACCAATATTTCACTAACATAACACTCAACTCAGAACAATATATGTATCGATATTAATTGGATCATACGCCGCTCAATCGCTATCAATGACTGACTGTTCGGATTGCCGTCCGTTGTCTCGGCTAGTACCTGGAGCCAACCGGTCTCCGTGCTGATTCACAGGTCGCCACAATCAGATTTAAAGAAACAATTCATATAAAACAAAATTAAAGCATAATGTTTAGGAAGCATTTGCGACAACGGAAAAATTTCATTGTTCTAGAAAGTAAAACTGCTTGTATCGCATAACTACAATGCATAACTATGTATATTTTATTAGCGTAAATGACATAAAATTGGGTCGCAAATTTGCTTATTTAATAGTTCCATAGAGAAATGCATGGTATTCTAATAACATAGGTGCAGTAAAAATTCATTCACAATTTTTATTCAAAGGAGCGTACGAATTACAAATAAAATAAAAAATTCGCTGACTTGTTTCAGTTGGAATTCGATCCAATTACCAAGTCGCTAATGTTTATCACGAAACTATGCATTTACAAGAATCAGCATTTCCGGTACTTACTAATAATTTAATTAATATTGATTTTCGCAAGTACCGAAATTCGAAATTTACAACCAAATTGCTGTAGGTGTTCTGGTTATTTGTATCATGAAAGGCTTGATCATCCTGGCGTGGTAGAATTAATTGTAAAACCGAAAAAAATGCGTTGAAGTATATCTAATAGATGAAAACAAATATGAAAATATAATGAAAAATAATAGGTATGCTGACATTAACAGAGACCTTAGTTATAATATTAATACATGAAGCAATTATTCATATGAAATAGGATCCTGGATCCGCGTCAGCATTAGTGCGTCGTGGACAGCCCTAATAAAAGACATATGTTTGCAATATAATATTCCGGAATAATTTATGATAAAAAGTACTGGATGCGCATCATTACTAAAAGAATTATAATAAAATTAAAATAAATGTATTATCATCAAGGAAGGTCTACAGATTTCTGTTGTTGGAGATGCTCAAGGTATAAGCAATTTAGCAGATAAATAATTTTAAATGTTATATCAGTTTGAGAGTAGTATAATTTTGATATACGAAAATTGAAATCGAAATGAAACCGATGCACGTAATACTTTGATAGAGTCAAAAATAAAGCGTAAAAAATGGTATGATAAAACAAATTTCTCTATTGTTAAATAGGAGATAGAATTTTATTAAGAAGATATAATGTTATTAGTAAGTAAGTTTCTAAGATTCTATGTACACAGGCCCATTCGAATTTACACAGGATGACGATCCTAATATTATAATCAGAGTGTGGACAATAAGTTAGTAACAGTTTAAAGGAATGGAGTAAAATTATTTTAGGAATAAAATTTAATAAAATCACAAAAAAAACAACCTTCTTAAAAGATTATTTTTTTTCATTTTTGCGAGGGAGTTGTAAGGGAATATGTAATAGTGTATGAATGTGCGTATGAGTGAATAGTCTTAAGTCAGCATAAAGTAGCATTAAGTAGAATGTAGGCATTATTATGTAAATCAGTATTGTACTAGACGTACAAGTGAATATATGTATTATACTGGGTGTTGTGTGTAATTCCATCGACCTGCCTCAACCATCCTAATACAGGACATTACAATACACTGCTCAAAAAGATACGGGAACACTTTTTACATTGTTACACAATAAAATGTAAATTCATAACATAAAAAAATGGAAAAAATGTCAAGCATGCTTTGAATTCTCATATGAAAGTCTACTAAAGATGACAAATAAATTCAGTTGTCAATTTTCTTTGTTTAGAATCGTCATTAGAAGTAAAAATAGGCATATTGCAAGTTGAAGTGAAGTGCAAGTTGCTCGTGCTGGTGCCCTTATTCAGCATGGCCACTCTATTCGACATGTTAGCAGGGACCTTCGAGTTTACCCTTCTGTTATTCAACATTTATGAAATCGGGTTTCGGGAGACTGGCCGATATGTTAGAAGAGCTGGACAAGGTCGAAATCGAAAAACTACTCAAAATCAAGACCGATTTCTTGTCCTTTCCTCTCTGTCAGCGTACTACCACAGCACGAGACCTCCTAAACGGCCTAAGACGAGCACATTGAATAGAAATTTCTGATCAAACTGTTAGAAACAGATTAAAAGAAGCGAATTTGAAACCAAGAAGACCTGTCTGCGCACCACGCATAACGCAGCATCACAAAGCAGCGCGAATGAGGTTTGTTCTGGATCACAGAGATTGGCAACTTCGTCACTGGACGCCCGTACTGTTTACAGACGAGTCCAGATTTCATTTAACTCGTTGCGACGGTCGAGTACGTGTATATAGACGTCCTGGTGAACGCTACGCAGCCGCTACTATACAGGAAGTGCATCTTGGAGGACCATGTGGTGTCTGCTGCATATGGCGTCGGTCAAAATTTCATCCTAATGTAGGACAATGCAAAGCCACATCCTCATGCACCACCAGAAACTTTTTACAAGAACGTGGAATTCAGGTCATGGAATAGCCGGCCTGACCTGAATCCTTTTGAACATGTGTGGGATCAGCTTGACCCACGTGTTCGCAAGCTGCCTAATCCACCACTAACCATACAGGAACTGACACAAGCCCTGATTGAGGAATGGGAAAGCATACCTCAAGAATCTCTTCGCAGACTAGTCCAACGCATGCTACGAAGGTGTGAGGAAGTGACTCGTGCTCGTGGAGGGCATACAATGCATTAAACCTCACCAATCTACAGAAAATCCGACTGTCATCGGTACTATGACAGTCCATTTTGTTTTGAGTTATTAATTTAATTTTTTAAGTGTAACTTCAAAGTAACTAAGTGTCGTGAGATTGTTTTTGTAATTTTTTTTAGTTAAAGTTTGAAGTATAACAAATTTGTTTTGCCTAGAACTATTATTTAAAAAGTTACAGATTTCGAAAAAAGTGTTGACCCTAATTTTTTTGAGCAACGTGCTAAACAAAACCATGGAATTTTTACAAAATTAAGAAAAGGTCCTTTTCCAAATTGATATCATACATATTTAAGTTATTAAATGGATAAAGTACCCATATCATTTAAATTTCTGTGCCCCACCGAACGAAGATCGTAAATAATTTGTTATTCTTTTCAGTACTGAACAAGATCTTTTGACACAAAAAGTTCATAGTGGCATAACTTAAAAAATGCGCAGTGCCGTGGCCATGTTAGGAAATGTATTTTTGAGTCAATTATTATTATTGCTGTGTGATTGTTGATTCAAAGTGCGTTAAAAACAAAAAAAGCATGCTACAGCATGGTACAGCTCTTCGCTGTACACTTGCAACCTATTCTTTCATCAACTTCAATGCTGCTTACATTAACAAATATGTACGATGTTTGTTGTGATTCTAAGTACGGGCATGTGGTACAGGCGACCTCGAATCCCGAGCCGCTGACGACTCCGTTCGATGACGTGACGTACTTGCGCGGTGTCCTAAAATTATATGGCATATTCATATCGCCTTACAAAATTAATGAAAATGTGTTTCTATTTGTATAGTCTCAATAAACAAAATTTCGCGATTGTTTTCGTGCCTGTCTCTTTATCATGCACATACTCGTTTTGCAACCGATAGTAGTGTCGTCAAAAGTCCTATAGTCCCACCTATTATATTAAACTATGGAATATAAACTGTAAAAACATCGGATATTTCAGATAGGTACCTACACAAGTTATAATACAAAAGCTAGACGAATACTCGAACATAAAAATACTAACGGCAATATTGTGGCCCAGTGTAGTCCAGTGTGTGGCCCAGTCTTTGGACCAATCCCCTACACAATTTCATTCAGGAGTGAGCTTCTATTGTTAGCGCACGATCTTGAGTTGAGTTTCCATGTTATTTACATTGTGTAGGTACACGCCGATCAATTTGTAGCAAATTAAGATGTGCCGTGAAGATAGAGCCGATGCACGACGATAGGATATCCAATACCGGATTTGGAACGCCATTAACTAATAATACCAACATCAATTACGTTGATAAACATCGCCGGCAACCCGCTCCGACTTCCTTTATGTACCCTTTCGCAAGGGTACTGTCGAAATTTACTTTGGGATTCAAGTTGTATTGAACTAGTTCAATTGGGTAGGTACTTTTAATCAATATACGTTTGCTGGGATTGGTGTTGTAGAGCTGTAGACAAATATATTCAGTAAGGAGTTTGTAATCATCTGTGATGATGGTTTTTCAGTCTTAATAAATTCACGAAGTATAAGTATTTTTAGGTAGTCTCAAGTTTGGTAACACCGGGATTGATAGACATGGATAAAGTACAGTCAACATTAGATATTTGAGCATTTATATTTTTGTAAGTTAATGCAAAGTAAATTTTTACATCAGGTCTTCAAATAATTCACTGATATTTATTTAGGGATATCAAACCTTCTAAACTGACAAGAACATATTTATATCAGGTAGTTATATCAGTGTTTAAATAATAAAATAGTACTCGTTTTCAATATTTCATACGGGGTACAGGGAACAGTTTCCAGACAGGAACAAATCAACATTATCTTGCGACACACAGTGTTAGGAAATCAGAGTAAGAAATGGAGAAAAATGTCATTAATAAAATTTGTTGACTTTAGGAAATTTAATACGTTAAAAAGAAATGTAAAACGAATAATATTTTATTATCTAAAGAATGGAAATCATCCCAAAATATAAATGATGTCAGTTGAGAATATCAGTTGGCCAGACCGATCTCAAAAAATTAATTTTAGGTGTGGGTTTATTAGATAATATAGATAATAAGTTTATTATATATCTCGAACATAAAATTTATAAGTTAATTTCACAAAAAAGCTGACTTTGCTATCATAATTAGAAAAGAAGTTGGGCATGAATAATAATTGATTGTTTAAACAATAGAAAGAAATTTTTTAATGAATAATACACTCTAGGATAATAATCTGCCATTTCGAACTCAGAAAATAGAATTGAAACTGATTTTCGAGAAAAACGAATTATTTAAAAAATAGAATTTGTTTAAACAAATGTAAATTAACTGACAAATGTTTATAAAGATTCCACTAGTAATAATTTCTACGAGAAAAAAAAGACTGAAATGATTAGATGGATCAATTATCTGAAGAATGTAAATTTGTTCATTTAATGGTAGTTTTCAGGACATTAAGTTAGTTCCTTCGAAAGTCCTCCACAACAGGGGTGGCCAACTTTTGTCTGCTTAAGATCTACCTTTTATCTTTAAGATTTGCCGCGATCGACATGTTGTCATAGGCGTAGCACTCCCGCGAGCTATGGGTAGTAGATACGCAAAATATATGTTAAAAATAATTTTTTTTTAAATTTTTTTCATCATCTATTAAGTTTTCGATATAAAGGCATAAAGAAAATAAATTTCCTGACTCAACTTTTCATATTTGCAGAGTTCATTATAATAATGCACAGTATGGCTGAAAATTTGATTTTAAGATTTCGCGACATTTTTTTTGCCAGGAAAATTAGCATGGAAGATTGACTTATTTTCTAAAAATTTTAGACTTTTGTTAATCTATCAATAGATCGTGGGAATTCATATCGTACTGAAAGAACTTGTTTATCTACCTACGTTGTTTATCTACGAGTAAGTAATATTAACATATTTGATTGGGCTTGAGCTGAAAGCATATATAAAAGCCCTTTGCTAATATTTTTATCTTGTTGAGTTTAGAGGGCTTAGAAAGGTTAGTCCTTTGCAAATTTTAAAGTTTATCTTGTCGAGCTGAAGGTCTGTTTAAATTTGGCAAAGTTTCGTATTTTTGTGTGATCAATTATCTGAAAAGAAATTTAAGCTATCATTTTTCATTTTGAAGATATCCTCAAAAAACTGAAATGTTAAGGTAACGTTTTTAATTTTTTATTCAAAACCAAATGTAGCTAGACATTTGAAACAAAAACATTCTGCAGCTACTTTTTAACAAGGAATGCAGTGTCATTTTTTAATTTGAAATAACATCATAGATGGCGGCGTAACCATGGTCAACTTTTGTTTTTCTTATGGGCGCCATGTTGAATTTTGGCATTTTCCGATAGCCAAATTTAAACATAGGCTCTATCTCCACTAATAAGCGAGATCCCCATGGTGAGCCTAGAAATTGAATCACCCAGTATGTAGCTGAGCTGAAAGGGGGTTTGCAATTATTTGACTATGTTTTGAGTTAAAAAGTTTAACGTTTTGAACGCAAAAGGAAAATAAATACATGCTGGCAACTTGATTATTGTTCATTGAGTAACACCTTTGAATTTCGGCAAATTATGAATTGTCGAATGGAAGTTTGAATGAGTTTGCTGAAACCAAGTTTATCATTGAGGACAATAGTTCTGCAGACTGACTTTGAGAGCAAAGCTATAGTCAGGATTGGCCGTGTTATAGGCAAAACCGGGAGAGGTGAAGTTGACTCATCGCTTAAAATCGTACACACCAAGATATGGACGTACCGCGTGGATTGGTTATATTGCTGTGTTATTTGGTTGCCTACTAGGTAGTTCGTTAAAGATTAATATTTAATTACTAAAAATGCTATCATTGGTCATTTAATTGTGATATCCTATCTAATTTATATATCCATCATTACCATGTTTAACAGAAGCAAAGTGAAAACATACCAACTAGCCCATTTAAGACAGTGTATTTGTGCGGTTGGAATTAGCTCAGAAATAATCATTTTGTGACTGAGTGCTTAAACTTGGAGTTTTTTTTCTGTTTGTATAGACATCATTAAATATGTTTTGAAATTCATTTCTGAATATTTCACGATAAGTATTTCACAAAACGGTGGTAGTTTGTTGTAAATGTGAGGTTATGTTTTTAATACGTTTTGATAATGGATTAATAGAAATATGAACTTAAAATTACTTTATTTTGACCATAACCGTCGATTTAGTATTTAGGGCCTTTCCTTTCAACGAAAACATTTTGCTCACATTTAATTCACACGTTCGCGCTGTGTTATTATAATAATTGGAGGTTAGGTTGCAAGTACCGCTGTCATCCGTTCTAAGAACAGACGTACTTTTTTGTCTTGCCCATTTAAATTATACAGCAGACGTATGAAAAGGATGCTATTTCGTTTTAACACACGTCAATATTTAGAAGTAATCTGTAACGTATGTCGAAAATAACAGCTGAAATCTATGAGTAATCTTCACCTCTGGCGGATTTTACTATAGGAATTATTTTATTTGTTGGATTAATTCAGATGTTGGGCCAGTGATAGAAGATTGTAAACACTCTTATTTGTAAATACATAAGTCACTAGACTCACTTTTTACTGTTAACGTGAGATCGTTCTGTGAGATCGACTTGATTCTTCATTCGAAACTAGCTTTTATCTTCCACATTTGCTAACAATAGGGTTATATACTTAGAGAAAATCCAAGGTTGTTCACTGTTCAAGTAGTATATTGGGCAATTAGTTAACAACTGTTTTTTAATAGGGTTATAGTCAGACTTATTTGCTAATATGTAAAGGTGACTAAATCCACCATCCCACCATCGATGGCTTCGCGATCGACCGGTCGATCGCGATCGACTTGTTGGCCACCTCTGCTCTACAAGTCCTTAAGTAATCTTAAGTTTACCCAAACCCCGTACAATTATTTGAAAAATACCAAAAAATGTCTTCTTCCCTTGTAAATTTAAGGCACGGTTAAAAATAAAAAATTCAACAAAAAAAATACGTGTCCACTTTTTTTTTTGATTTGGAAATGATATGGTGGATCGTTGCCTGCTATCATCACAAAAATTTTTGCAATGCATTTTTGAACCACCCTAATAGGCACCCTTCCCCCATACAGCAAGTTAAATTTTGAAAACTGCCCCCCCCCCCTCCTTCCGATTTGAGCTGGATACGCCCATGCTCTGTATTCTGATCAATCTCAAACCACACCTTATCCATCTAACCACAGGTCAACATTCATTCAACCCACTAAACATAGAACCCCTTCAATTTAAAAACCAATTCAATATTCAAAATCCCCACGACACTGATTACCCCGTCTGTCATGCGTTCGCAAAGCCTTCATTAATAATGCCTTCTTTAAAGTTACAGTGGTGACGTGGCATGTTAAAAACCGACGACGTAAAGTCATTTTTCATTTGTCTGCTATCGAAACAATATACCGCTTTCGATTCGACTTTGCTGGGCGTGCAGCGTCTTTTGTGACGATTGTTTTTCCCTCTCCTCGTTTCCACGACTACTTTTAACGTTTCGAATGATGCTTCCAGTGATTGCCTTCCGGCTTCCCCCTAGCATTTCTAATTTGTCTGCGAGACCATAGCGACAGCTACAGCTACCCTCCACCCCCCGCATTCGTTCTCCGTACTGCCGTTTTTAGATTTGAAAACTCCGGATGTTGTCCTCTACCGACTGATTAATGTGCTTTTCCGCGTGCAGATGTCACTGTTTGATTCAGAGCGTGGTTGTGTTGCTGCGAGCAACAGTTTCTACTGTTCTGTGGTTAATTTGGTGCAGTATTAACAATTAGGACCTATTATAAAGATAATTGATTTCAAATATCAAATACAATTCAATGAGACAAAGATAGCGGCTAAAGTATAAGCCGCATTTGTTCGATTGACTCTAGTAGGTACTGGGATGATTTAGCTACCCCGCCACCGATTTCCTCCACCATTCTTCTCGACCAATCCGAACGAAGAAACACTCCTCACCACCTTTCTGACGGCTAGAACTAAGGTTGCCAGATCTCATATATTTTGAAAGAATCTCATACTCAGGGGCGCCGTTACAAATTGGCGGGGGAGGGGTTGGGTTATATATATATATATATATATATATATATATATATAAGGTATAATAGTCAACTTTTGATAGTATACCAACTTTTGATAACGAACTCATGTTCAGAGAGACGCCGTTTAGGAACTGCAGAGAGCCGGAATATTGTACCAACTTTAGAAGTTGTTTTAGTAAAGTAGGTTGTATGAAGTATCATAGAATAACTATTTTAAAATCAAATAATTTAAAAAGATTTAAAGGTAACCCATTATTGGCCAAAATTGGTGCCAAAATTACAAAACTTCGGTTAATGAAAAGGGAGTTTCAAAAACGTTAAATAATAAGAAAATTCAGACAAAGTTATTTGGTATTAAAAGGGTACATGACAATAGATTCTCTATGCTGTTTGTAATATTGGTAGCACTTTCTGACACACTCCAGCGTTGACACAATACATTACCGTACATGAGTTCGTTCAAAAGTTAGTGGTTGACCTAACATTGTCGCCTTACAAGTGTTCAAATATAATAGTAAAATAAAAAAAAAATATTATTTCGTCGTCGATTATCCTTAACACAGAATTTTTAAATGAATCCATTTTTCTCTACATTTAGTCATTATTTCTCGTTAACTGGGTAAATTTGAAAATAATATTGTTGCCTTTTTATTGTTTATCAATTTGTTATTAAGATATTTATCAGATGCTCGATGGGCACGAGCTAGAAATTATTATAGGAAATTAACAACAATTGCTCCTAGCGTATTAAAAAGTAATAAAAAGCATACAAAAAACATACAAAAATGTGAACAAAAGCATTTCGCTACCAGCGATAGAGATTTTTCAGAGTGTATGCAAAATAACACAAGCCGAAAACGCTGCAAAACAGTTAATGGCATCGTCATTAATATTACGTCACCATTTAACACTAAAAAAAAAATTTGCCCCCCCAGGAACATTTTCAAACGGCGCCCATGCTCATACCTCATATTGAGTTGCCAAAATATCATATGTGTCATATATTTTTGGGACTATAACTTTTTAATTCACTGAACTATGATAAGCGAACGCTAATTCATCAAACACGTTGGTTCCTAACTATCAAAATACACATTTTTATGTAAATTCAATTTTCGACCTTTAGTTTTTTCTGGCTTATGACGTTTTCATTGACTTTTTTTAAATGGCTACCCCATATTTTTCTTAGTGACTTTGGTATACCTTTTAATCGTTTTAATGGTAGCGGAATAATTTAACTGCCTTACATAAGAGACTTTTATAGAAACCCAATTGAAAATTGCAAAATATTGTAAACTCTGTGAAAGATGGATGGTTTGAATAGAATATAAAAATGCGTTTTTGGCATAATTAGTTGCCCTGAATACTCTTGCGTAAGGTTTTCGAAAAAAATGAGATGAAAATGTCAAAAAGTTGAAGGTAATATCCGAGAAACCTCAAAAGAGTCTCACAGTAAACCTTAAACTTACTATTTAATATATAATATGGTGACATACAGGCGGGATGTAAATTTTAAATAAATCAAAAATTACAGCCACAACCTGGATTTGAACCAGGGACAAATTTAAAGAAAAAATTAAAATTCAATAATTTACAACCCGCCTGTATGTCACCATATTATTAACCTATAATATTACTATGACATAGTAGTCGTTAAACATTTTCATTCTTAAACTTACTTTTCCCTGAAAGATTGACAAATATGTTTGCGCTTCAATAACAAGACAAAGAAAACGTGACATGTGATATGAAACTTTTATGCAAATTTCTTATGGACCCTCTCTATTTTTCTCATTAATTCTGATAAAGTTCTACTAAAAGACGAATCTATAAATAACAAATTTTGAAAAAGACAATTAGATATTACGATAACATACCCTGACTGTAATAAAACGCTAAATACGAGTCTGGCATCAAACGTTTTCTATTACGTAAGGTTGTCAAAAAAAATAGTAGAAAACGAAACAAAAGAATTTTGACAATTTTCGCAATTTTGGAACTCTACCAAATCCTGCAAATGCTATATCCTTAAAGGTGAGAGATGTGACAGTGTATCTTTAACTTGTGTGGGTGCGCTTACAAACAACAAGGAATAAAAGTCGGACATCATACCAACTTTTGAGCATGGATTCGCATTGAGAACAAACAAACCTACTCGCAAAATGCCTACTCACTTTTCATTCACAAAACTCATTTTCTACAGAGTTGAAAATGGGTTTTGAAAGGTCTACAGAGTTGAATTTTCATAATATTTTTATTCCACTGTCGAAAACAATGGAAGATGAGATATTTAGTTTGATATAAAAGTGTATATGTCGAACAATTGTATACGAAATGAGTAAAATAATTTGGAGGGGATAATTTTGAATAATTTGAAGGGTACCTCAATATGAGGATAGAAAAATCTTAATAAATTTTTTTCAATCTTAATTTAATAGTCGCTATCCACATGTTTTCATAATGAATAGTTGCCGCGAAAATTGGACCGCATCTATCCCTAGTAGACGAATTTTACAAAATTCATAATAAATAACGATAAGTTCAATAAATTAACAGTCAACTTACCGAATAATTTAAACAAATTGCTCAAAGTGAGAACAATCAACGGCTCAGCTGATCGCGGAGTAGGTCAACTACTACTAGTCTTCCTAAAAGCGTGATTTGTCAAATTCTGCATTTTCAGTAATTATTTACTCAAAACTAAAGATATATAGAGAAAAAAGAATAGGGTTGTTTTACTCCAATTATCGAGTTCTATCTCAATCCTACCGACTGCGCCATTTATTTATAATTTCCTTTTCGTTTTCAACAGATTTTCTTTTAAACAAAACAAACGAAACTAAGTAATGTAACACAAAGCAGTTTTCATTACAACATGGAGTCTTTCCTTAGAAGCGAATATAGCAATAGTTATCTCAAACAATATCGATCAGATATATTACAAATACCTACTCCTAGCGTGTTCGCAGTCACCATAAATTCACATTTAAAGTTTTCGCTGCATATCGGCATGCAAGAGTCCACCTAAAAGCTGACAATGGGTATCAGAAGTCGTAAAATTTCACGCGCGCATGCATAGGAGGTCACACCTAGCACGATACCTTGCCGGGAATGGCCTATATCCCCCTTGAAGCGTTCCTAATAATGCCATAAAAATTCAAATTGTTATTACTAGTACTATCCGAACTATCGCATGCGATTCAATTTCAATTTTCAACGATAAATACATACATATAGTGCGCATAGTGTATCTTAGAGGAAGGAAAATGCCGTTTGGATGCTCTACTGTTAGTTGATTCTGATAATAGCTTCATGAAGAATAATTATTATGGATCTTTTCGAATATTAAGGAAAAGAATAATCGACGAAATCAAGAAATCATCAGTACAATGCCTCAAATGAGTAATCTTCATTAGATTGTCATGCGCGGTCTGAGTCAATGACGTCGACGATTTACATCCTGTTGCAAGAGGTATCTTGAGGACTTAGGTACCAAGTATAGTGCCGCAAAAACGCAATCCGTAACGTGCCGTACCGCATGCCGTTCCGGACGACGAAATCAGTACTTATAGTGCCGCAATGATCTCAAACAAATTGAGCGCCATCTAGCGGAGAAGTATATACACAACGGCACATAACCTCACACGTCAGTATTATTGTTGATTGTATTAAGCAGTGGTAGATCGTGGTAGATATAATAAATTATGGACGCAGGGCTTGTTGCAGCAACAATTCATTCTGAAGTCGTTCTCATTCTGTGTTCTCGTTGCCACAAACTATCAAAATGCTATCAGTTAACCTACAACTTACTGGAAACTGCTATTCACTCACCGGTACTCGTACAGATGGCGCCATACGCGCGCAAACGCCGGAAAACGTAAGACATAACACGCAGGAGATGAAATTCGTTGCGGTCGAGAACGAACTTTACGATTTACGGAGCGGTCCTATAATCGCGGAGTGGAGATTATGTACATTGATCTTTTTACGCTACGTTATTACGATGCTGTCACGGCACTATACTTGGTTCTTTAGTATCGAACCAAGTCCTACGGAGAAGATTTTCTTTGTTGCACTTGATAGTACGAAAAAGATGATTTAAGATGGTTTTAAGAAAAGAAAGGTCCAAAATCTTTTCTAATACTTCTGTAACATCATGGAGCGTTTCCATACAAAATTGGTTTGATCATACTGTAAGAATGGACAACGACAGACAAGTTAATGTAAGGCATGGGAATTAGAAGAAGAAGTATCAGAGAGAAGCCTAGAATGGCTTCTGGAAGCCTAGAATACTGTCGTCGACAACATATTGCTAGAAAGGGTGAATCATACCAAACAAGACACAAAATACTTGCTTTTAGGGGACCGACGGTTCATTTTTTTTTTTTTTTTTTATTTTGTTCAAACACAGAGTGTTTGTGACATAACACCTAGTCAATGACTAACAAGTTATTTTCACTTAACCTAAACTGATAAAATAATGAGTGTTTCTACAATTTTGCCCATTGGCCCAAGTTGTTTTAGTCTGACGGTTTTTACCACTCAAGTAGACGGCGGTTGTTTTCACCTACACTATCACTGTGAATTCACTACGGATGCTCTGCTTTTAGTCACTCCCGCACTAGTTCGAATGGTTTAGTTCTTTTCAGCCGACGCACTACCGCACTGTTGTCTAGCAGCTGGATGGCTTCAATGTTGTCGTGGTGGAGTAGACGATCCTCGTGCTTCTTAGCAAATTTTGATATTTCGCTAGTTACCATCTCCATGCGAAGGTCCCGATGAAGATTGGTGTTTTTGATGTACCATGGTGCACCAACAATGGCCCTTAGAACTTTATTTTGGAACCTCTGAATGAGGTTGATATTGGACTGCTTAGTGCATCCCCACAACTGTATTCCATACACCCATACTGGCTTTAATATTTGCTTGTATAGTAGGAGCTTATTTTGCACTGACAGGGCTGACCTCCGTCCCATTAGCCAATACATTTTGCGGAATTTTAGGTCGAGTTCGTCCCGCTTTTTCTTGACATGTACTTTCCATCTAAGCTTGGCATCCAGTGTCATGCCAAGGTATTTCGCTGTATCCGCGTATGGAATATCGTTCCCATTCATGGTTACTGGGATATAGTTAACTCTCTTATTAGTGTAGTTTACATGCGTGGATTTTCCTTCATTTAGTTTGATGCACCATTTCTTTGTCCAAAGGTTGATTTTGTTTGCAGCTATCTGTAATTTTTCAGTTGCTTCTTCGACACTGTCACTAATCGCCAAAATAGCCGTGTCGTCTGCAATTGTTGCCACTGTGCTTTCTCCCGGAACAGGAATATCATAAGTATACAGTAGGTACAAAAGTGGTCCCAATACACTTCCTTGTGTTACTCCGGCATTGATATTGCGTAGCGAGGAGTATTCGTCATCTTGTTGCACCCTGAAGTGACGGTCCTTCAGATATGATTTTAACAGTTCTGTATATTCAGTAGGAAGCTGCTGTTCCAGTTTCTCAAAGAGTCCATCATGCCACACCTTATCGAAAGCCTGAGCCACGTCTAAAAATATTGCTGAGCAAATTTTCTTTTCCTCAAGAGCCTTTTCTATAACGTCAGTAATTCGGTGTACCTGATCGATTGTTGAATGTCGAGCTCGAAAGCCGAATTGATGAGATGGAATAATTTGATTTTTCTCAAGAATTGGGTATATTCTCTTGATAAGTAATTTCTCAAACAGTTTTGAAATGGTTGGTAATAAAGATATAGGTCTATAGGAGGTTACATCATTTGGCGGTTTACCGGGTTTGGGTATCATGATGACCTCGGCCACTTTCCAGAATGAGGGCACATATCTTAACCTAAGTGCAGCGTTGAACAAATTTAACAATTTTATTACGGCTTTTCTCGGTAGCTGCTTCAGCAGGGCTCCTGATATCAGATCAAATCCCGGTGCCTTTTTCGAACTGAGGTTTTGATTTCGGTCATTAGTTCTTTTGGTGAAATATGGGGTATAGGCTTTGACTCCAGTGCTGTCCAGGTGATAGACTCGGGAAGTTCAGGGGTATGAGTTTCATTCGGTGTAAATGTCTTTTCCAAGTGATCGGCAAAGAGATCGGCCTTATCCTTGTTACTTCTGGCCCAAGATCGATCTTCCTTTCTTATCGGGGGAATTTGCATTATCGGTCGCTTTATGTTTTTGGTGGTTTTCCATAGAGAGTAGTCCGTAGCAGAGTCATTGCTTAGCCCCTCCAAATACCGACCAATAGTTTGCTGTTTGATTTCTTCGGTAAGTTTGCGAAGTTTCCATACCATATTATTTAGTTCTGTCTTAACTATGGGGTCTCTTGTAGTTTGCCAACGTTTGCGAACTTTTCTCCGACGGTTCATTGAGTAAAAATAATTTTTGAACGAATTTGAACGAATCCAGTAATTTGTCGTCAATAGCATTACTCTATCTCGCATGTGTTTTTCTATCTGACCGCGTTATGGTTGATTTCCAGACCCTACTGATGTCAGTGCCGTCCTTACGGTTGCTGTTGTTAAGATGTTTGTAAATTTCGATGGCTTCTAAGCCTTCCGTGATAATCACTCGCCCTTGCCAACATCTTCACGTCATCGAAATCCAATGTGTGTCCCGATTCATAGCCGTGTTGAGCAATAGGGGACTATTAAATCTTGCCTAGCCGGGTGTCTCTACTGTGCTCCTTGACTCGACATTCGATGCTTCGTCATGTCTGTCCTACATAGCATGTTCCACACTCGTATGATATCTTGTATACTTCTTCATTCTTCAGGAGTGGTGTAATATGCTTTGCGGTCCTAACGCGGTCAGGTGGAAGAACACATGGGAGCGGTAGCTCAAGATGTGCGCAGTGAGGTGGAAGTTTGGTATATAAGGAAGATTTCTATTGTAAGTCTTCAGTATTCAGTTAGCTGTGAAGAAGCGAGCAACGTGGTTTCCAAACGTCAGCATTTTCGAATCTTGACACACGGCATAACCGGCAAGCAATTTATTTTATAAATGTTTCTGGCCGTGAATGCCTATAACGTATTTTTCATATCTTGAATATATTATACTTTATCTAAACACTACAAAAAAATTGATTTACTGAAAGAAAATATGTTCAAATGCCTCAATCCATTTCATTAGCATAAGTTCAAATCAAATCGTTTTCTTAAACCGGTGAAGTGACGTTTACATTTACTACTTAAATTATATTAACGTCCGACAAATTAAAAATTAGTGAAAGTTCAACTTCATTGAATATGTGTTCGTTTACATTAAACTTAAATCGCCCGTATCCTACGTCGAAAACGCGCCGATACTCGACACCATAATTATTGTTCAAATTTTGAAACTATAGCAACTATTCGATTGAATAGGTCCTTACGCAACTGCGTCCACAAAGAATTTCAATATTTATGCAAATTATACTTCCAAATTTTAGTGTTAAAAAAACTAAACTACAAATATAGAAATGCTTTTTGGTCTTACTGGCGTATGACTATTGTATACTGTAATATATTATAAAAGTAGGTACATTAAATGTTACGTATAACGATGGGAGTTACGTCTTAGCGAATGTAACTGGAATAACATTCTGGGAGAGTTTTAGTCTGTTGGCATTGCAAAATAGTTCAACGGTCTGTGTATAGATGGCGCTGTTTCAAATTGAAAATGTAAATACAACATAAATAATTTATTTAGATGTGACCTAAAGTACACTAAAAATCGGTAATACTGAAAACAAGACGTAACATAAAGAATGCCACTTTGTATTTTTTGTGTTTGTGTTAAATAATATAAATCGTATCTGTCGTCCTATTTGTATTTGAAGGTCGTTTAAACTTTTTTTTTTTTAATATATAAGCTGTAGGAATAATAACTTAAAAATCTGTTATTGTAATCAGCGCAAAATGTCACAAAAAATCTTTAACTTCGAATCAAACTAAATTCAGATAAACGACCTTCAAATGCAGTAAAGTATCTACGGGTCTTTAAAAATCACAGATGAACTGTAAAATAGTTTCCGATCAAAATGTGTTCAAAACAAAAACTCGTTGATAATTTAGTCACAAAGCCCCTTTCTTCGGAGCAAAGCTGATACTATTATTTTTTTTTTTTGGCGTTATTTCGGAATGGGCTGCTGCGTTAAAGGTATGATTAGACGAGTCATTTTACGGAGAGCAAAGGTAACGTTATGTAATACAACACAATTTGAGTTACCGTCTAATCGTACTTACGTAGGATATTTAACTCAGACCATCTCTGATCTAAATTTAAACCAGCCGCTAATGACATATCGTGTATTCAGACTAAAGTATACAGAGCTGCTGTCCTTGGATGGTAACATAAAGTTCTATATGGAAATGGTGCACATTAAACAATATTTAATTAGAAAATATGAAAACCATTGAATATGTGTACGTACCTATCAATAAATCCCTAATAAAAAAATAATCGATCAATATTCATTCTGGGAGACACACTCATAAATAAATCGCTCTCGAAAAGAACTGCTTACAATAACGAACATAACCCTATATTGAGAAGTATATAACCTCTTCTTGGCATTTTCCGTAGTTGTCATGGTTACGATTGATAAATGTTTATACGGACGTTTGCAACTGTATTCGGGTCATGCGCAATCGGCTATTTATCAGGGCCGGCCTTAGACGAATTCTTCAATGCAATTTTGATAGTACTTTAAAGTTTGAAATAGACGATAGGTTATTTGACCAAAATTGCTTATCTGTCCTTGGTGAATATGCTCCTTCAAAGTTAGTCGTTATCTCTGAAAAAAAAATAAAAATTATGTATTTATGTATAGACCAATAATATTTTGTCTGCCAAACTATTTCGATTGGGCAAAAATAGCTCATTAGAAGATTTTTTTCATTAATTACGGAATCGCAAAATGTTTATTTAGAATATATTTTATCGGTATTGACTATGGAATACGACATTATATTCAATATAATCACACAGAGAATAATAAATTAAACGTCCTCCCTAATTTCCGTCCGAAATTCAAACAGTGCAGCGTGCGCTCCATAAATAAATAATTAAAATATTATTAAAATTATTCAAATTTGCTATGGCGGCGGCCAGCGTGACGTTTAATTTCGAGCAATAAATTATAACCGCACACACGAACTAGAAAAGCGGCAAATAACCAGGCGGAGTCATTGCGTTGCGTTATTATTGAACTAAATCGACTCTGAAATTTGCAACTGAACCAATATTTATTTATTTATATCACAAAGTGTTACTGTCAATGTGTGTCCGATAGTATTTCATAATCCGCTGTCCGTTGCACACCGTTAATCCCGCCGGTGTATTTTTTAGTTCATTATGTTTTAACGATTTTCCATTTAGGGTTGCCGATGATAAATCTCTCCGTTATCCATAAATTTCGATGACAATTTATTCGTATGTAATTTTTCGGGGGATTAAAAAACGTTCACGCGTCATATTAGTATTGAGTGAATCGAAAATATTAATTTGTTTTATTTATGAAGCCATTAGGTATTGACCGTTTTAGCTAATTGATAAAATATATTTTAATTGACATAATTATGACTACTGGGGTGTGTATTCGATAGACATTCATGTCTATGCCTTCTTGAGAGGAACTGTTTTGTGTGGAACATCACTCAATATACAGGCTGTTTCAAAATGTTTTCAGAAGGTAGTTAGGTTTTCGGTGGTTTATCTGCAATTGAATCGCTTATTATTAAAAGGAACTAAGTCATTTTTTGGCCATCTTGAGATATACATTGGACTATATCAACAAATCTTGCAGATCCAAGTTCAAAAGATCATCGACTCTTTTCAGACAATTGCCCAGGACAATACAAAAATCATTCTTTAGTAAGGTTTTGTATGGCGCTTATTCAGGCAGGAAGATTCGATAAAGTGCGGTAGGGATTTTGGTGTCATAAAGAGGCATTTAAGGAAATTTGACAGGATATACTCTGTACACGAATTCACTGAAAAAATCATTCAGTCCTGTAAAAGTAATAAATTTGTTGTAACGGAGGTGTCAACGCTGGATATCTTAAGTGGAAAAATCTGATGTGGCCAGGCACATGACTTTTTCATACTATATATAAAATTAATAGTTTAGCTGAATGCGATTCTATTTGATCGAGATCGGCCATGTCTGCATTAAAATAAAACTAGTAGAACTAGACAGATATGTCGATTAAAGCTGCGTTAGGATATTGTACTCCGTTGACACCGGGTACACCGTCCAAATGACACTTACGTGTCATTGGGTCTAAAAAGTGTAATACAATATCCGAACGCTGCTTATATTGACAGAAGTTATTGTCAAAACATTAGCGTTTGACACTACCTACTGTTATTAGAATAAAAAAATCTGACAAATCCTGGCTACTAGTTTTAATGCAGTACGACCGATCTCGATGAAATAGAATTTGCTCATGCAGCTAAACTATTGATTGTACCAAAAAATGTCATAGTCACAAATTATTCAAAATTTCCACATCTTTAATTTATTATTTAACTATTTCGACGAAATTCCAGAAATGGCGGCTTATTTGCAAAATCTTTCAAAAATGCTAACCCTAAACCTCCAGTTCCTTTGGACCCGTTTCAACAGAAAGCTTTTCAGCTCTAAGTTTGGTTATGAAACTTCTAAATATGAAGTTTCGTCCCAAAACCTTTAGTAGTTTCTCCGGAATCGTCGCCTCAAAAAAACGGGTACGGTACGGGTACGCTAAAAGACATCTTGACCTATGGGTGTCATCAAGTCTGGTGCAAAGCTTAAAACTTTTTTCATATAACTGATTCCTACTATCAACCGAATAAAAACACACATACAAGACCTAGCCGGTAACATCACAATCGCTTTCTTCTCCGCCGTACCAACAAATTCGCGCCAGGTATCCGCCCTGACAGAATCCCTAAAATGAAATGTACCCAGAAATCAGCAAGTAAACTTTACAATTTTTAAATATCATTATTTTATGCATAATAAAGACATGCCAAGAATTGTACAAGCTCGTGAATTTATTAATGGGTTTGTTGTTAATCATTTCGATTTTGCACTACCAAATAAAAGATATAATATATAAATGCCTTCACAGAAAACCTACATTGGAGATAAAATTCCAATACTGGACACAAAAATTGAGCATCTAAAACAGATGATTAAATGGGTAGATGATGATAATATTCCATTTTACATGAAAAATAATCAACACCTGGGATAAAAATCTAGAAAAAGAAAATGTGGAGTAGAAGACGTGTAACAAATGTTTTATATAGATGTAATATTTTGTTACCTAAAAAACAATATTTTGTCATATTTAATAAATATCATAATAGAAATTAATTGTTGTATTTTTGTTTATTATTAAAAGGGCCTAAGTGAGATTATTTCAAAAATTATTTTTGGTTTAAAGAAAAAAAAATGATTTAGCATTACCTAAAAAGAGTCTTTGGTATACTGTTAATTAATCAAATTGAATCTCAAATTTATGAAAAAAAGATAAGACTTTGCAGTTAGAAGGCTTTTCTCTTTTCTCCAATACTTGTTAAAATGACTTAGTTCCTTTTAATAATAAGCGATTCAATTAGAGTTTTTTGAATTGTGGAATCTAAATGTGGGTGTGTTTGTATAGTGATTTGTGTAGTACCAGATATGTATGTATGGTAATTGTATGCAACGGACGACTCGTATGCGAAATAACTTGAATCGACCGCGGCGTGCGGTAGAGATTTTTGCAAATCGCACCACATTTCCGGATTAGGTACATACTAATCTAATTTTCCAGTTGATAAATGTACGCATGTAAGTTATCATGTTGCTGTGTGGATCGCTTGGCTTTTCCAGCCTTTCGAATTAGGTCAACCAATTGATGATTAGATGAAAGAAACCTCTTTTGATTCGCATATTCTCGAATTATTAGTGGAGATAGAGCATATGTTTAAATTTGGCAAAGTTTCGTATTTTTGTGTTGGTCAATTATTTGAAAAGAAATTTAGCTATCATTTTCCATCTTCAAGATATCCTCAAAAAACTGAAATGTTAAGGTATCGTTTTTAAGTTTTTATTCAAAACCAAATGTAGCTAGACACTTGAAACAAAAACAGTCTAGAGCTACTTTTTAACAAGGAATGCAGTGTCATTTTTTAATTTGAAATAACATCAGAAATTGCGGCGTAACCATGGCCAAATTTTGATTTTCTTATGGGCGCCATGTTGAATTTTGGCATTTTCCGATAGTAACGTCTTATCTTATGTCCGCAATGTATAACATGTTAGCATTATGTTTTAAAATAATGGTGTAATAATCAAAAAACCTTCAGGTGCCTAACTGGAGCTTGGTTACAGACCTCCGGACTCGTTGCCAAGCAACGTTAACAAAATGCACTTGGATCAAGCGGCGCGCTCAGCGTTGGGTTTGCCATTTAACCAAATAAACCTTAATTGTGGTTGATTGTGGATGTAAAATGCCGTTTACCAATAACGAAAAGCGTGATATGATAAGGGTTTATTATTGTCTCATAGAAATGCCCAAGCGTACAAAATTCCTAACATTGGACAGAAATTTAGCGGACCATGGATCGTTTAGTAATTCCTGCAATTCTTATAATCCTCATGGAAATGTTGAAAACGATCAAAGAGACATTTTGGAAATGGTAAACGTTAGATTTCCATAATTTGCAATGCTTCAACTACTGGTTTTTAGACAAACGGCGATCCTCGGATTTCTACGCGGGAAGTAGCCTGTAATTTGAAAAATGCCGCAAACACGTGTTTGGAGAGCATTACGAACAAAGAAATTTAAACCGTACAAACGCCACACAAGTCAAACTTTGCAGTTGTACGAAATTATTTGAATCAACAATTTCCAAATCGCTGAATTGGTAATGGTGGAGTGGTGGAAAGTCCTGCTAGATCCAGTGGCGGCGTAGCGTGGGTTGGCACCCAGGGCGGTTTTGTAATGAGCACCCCCAAATTAAAACAAGAAATACTAAACGTGCTTACGGGAGTCTATTTTACTAAAGTGTTCTATTACATTATCAAAATTAACTTTCCTGTCCTTTTCAATAGATAAAATTGAAAGATTGATTAGTCGCGTTTGGCTCATTGTGGACCTTAAGTTCATAATTTATAATAATATTTTGACTATTAGTGATAGTGTTTGCTTTTGTTTAATGAATTACATACAACTATCAACAGCACCTGTCTCTTGTTAGATGGGCAAACTCAGCCGTATCCAATATGACCATTAATATTTCTTAAATATTGCCCTTCTGTGTTAAGATAAATTTAATCAGCATTTGTTACTAATATAAAATAAACTCGTCTATTAACCTAGAAGATATGAAGTCAATATTATTGAAAATAAATGTCTGGTAAATTTGTTTGAAAATCAAAGAGATTATTTTCGACAATTTAAATTAATCAAAATGTATTCATAATTCAATACTTTGCCCAATCTTAGCCTGTTTTGTACATTGTCTAATAAGCAATATTCGCATACATTCATGAAAGGTAAATGTAAAAAAAATTATACAGTGTGTCTCCGTACATAATAATACCTAGAAATACAATAGACCTAATCATATCTCGGGGGAAATAAATGCATTATAAATAGCTTTAGTTACTTTTAAAAAAATCTGTAGCCATAGTCAGTATTTTGATTGACCTTATTATGTGAACTCATTCTTTTAGGAAATTATATTCGAAAGTAAATGAAAATAAAGTTGCGGTACATATTGAGATATAATATAATATTAGCATGCAGATAGATCCTAGACTTTAGAGTATGTAGCTATTTATTTATTTGTATGTCTTTGCGGAGTGATTCTTCTAAAATTATTCTTTGGCTGTGCGAGTGAGTTGTCGTTGTCACCCCTAGCTGCTTGGCACCCGGGGCGGACCGCCCCCACCGCCCCCCTTTACGCCGCCACTGGCTAGATCTCCTGATTTAAGTCCTCTGGACTATTTTCTATGGGGAACTGTGAACGACGAAATTTATCACGATACTCGCAGAAATATCGAGGAACTGCGGGATCGAGTAACAAATGCGGTCAATGCTATTACGGGAAGAACAGTTAGAAGAGCATAACCTGGCGAAAAGCTGGCTCGGTTTTATGCCTTCAAGAAAATTGCGACCAATTTGAAGATTTACTTAAAAAATAAGCTTTTTGTTGTATAAACTTGCTTCTTTTACAATCTGAATGTTTTTAATCCAAAGCACTCTGGTCAGTCCGGCGCCGGCGGTCTGTAACCAAGCACCAGTTGGGTACCTGATGAGACAAAACAGAAGCGGTAATGCTCTGCGGCAGACGAAAGCAAGACCCAGTTGAGCTTTCGGTAGGCGGAGTGACGATCAAGCCCCTGCGAAGTGTAAAATACCTGGGAGTGCACATTGAACAGAATCTCAGGTACAAGAAGCACATAGACGAATCGGCCGCAAGAGCAGAAAGGATGACCGGAGCGCTACTCAGGCTCATGCCTAAAGTAAATGGACCCCCAGCGAGTAAGAGGAGAATCCTAGCATCGGTGGCGGAGTCAATAATGCTGTACGCTGCCCCGGTCTGGGTGGAAGACCTAGCGTATGCTAACAGAAGGGAGAGGCTGCTTAAAGTGCAGCGAAGAGCAGCCATCGGGGTGTCGTCGGCATACCGAACAGTCTCGACAGCGGCTGTTCAGGTTGTCGCCTCACTAGTCCCGATACACCTGAAGGCGGATGAACGAGCTCGAAAGTACCTTCAGACACCCCAAGACCGAGTGACAAGAAGGGAACACAGAAACACGACGCTCGAAAGATGGCAGACGGAGTGGGACAACGCGGAAGTCGGCCGCTGGACCCACCGCCTAATACCCAGAGTGGCAGACTGGGTAAACAGGAAGCATGGTGAGGTTACATACGAGCTCACACAGGCGCTCACTGGACATGGTTGTTTCGGGACGTACCTCCACAAGTACAAGAGGAGAGAGCGTCCGGAATGTGCGTATTGCGGAGGAATGGACTCACCAGGCCATACGCTCTTTGAATGCAATCAATGGGAACAACTGAGAAGGGCGTGCCCGTACGAAGAAGGACTGACAGAAGAGAAGATGGAGGAAATGCTGAAGGGTCCAGATCAACAGAAACACATCTCCGAAACCATAAGAAGAATCCTCCAAGAAATGGACAAGGATGACAAACGTCGGGAAGTAACAGGACCTCCCGCCCCTTAGTGCATAAGGGACCGAGACGGGCCTGGGGACAGAACAGAAAAGATGGAACAAAGCTGAGATAGCGCCTGGAAAGCCGGCGCAGGAGAGCTCCAGGAAAGACCGGAGCGAGAGAAGGATAAGAGTCCAGGAAAACCGGACTATCAAGACTTCAGGAAGTCCGAAGTCAGGGAGGGACAGCTGGAGTACCGCAGTCCCAGAATAATAAAGAACGGAGTGAGTGTCTCCGAAAATAGTGGACGTAATCGTCAAACAAGTCCTGGTGGTAACGCGGGAGCGCGTATGTAGTGCGATGTCAAAAAAACGGCATCGTAAAAGCATTCCCCGCGTCCTTTCGTTTTTTGCGACTGGTGCGCGATAGGTGCGCGGGCGGTGCATAGTGCGCGTGAACGCAATGTAGAGGACACATGAATATGTGCTGCATGTGTAGTTTGGTAGTTTAGCACTACCAAGCATGTCAGATAATAATTAATAAAATGCATGTTTAGTAGTTAGTGAGTAGTTGTAAGGCATGTAGTTAGCGTAGGTGGCTGTTTTTAGTTTGGTTTTTGTTGTGATTAAAGGTTTTTCCCAAACCCAAAAGAGCGAAAGGGAAAACTTGCTTTTTCAATTGACTAAAAATCAGATTAAGGAAGATGTCGCTGTCGGCTGAATGCTTCGGTGATACCCGACAGCGGGGTGGAGGCGGGATCTTTAATCCCTTCCGTTCTTAAAAAAAAAAAAAAAAAAAAAAGGGTACCTGATAAGCACGACAAACAACGAGAAAAATAACAAAGTTTTTTATTATTAAACCATTGTTTAAAAAAATAATGTCAACATGGTATGCGTATTGCGGAAATTAGAAAAAGCACGACTATCGGAAAATGCCAAAATTCAACATGGCGCTCATAAGAAAAACAAAAGTTAGCTATGGTTATCTTTGATGTTATTTCAAATTAAAAAATAATTTTTATTAAAATAAAAAATTAAAAACGATACCTTAACATTTTAGTTTTTTGCGGATATCTTCGAAATAAAAAATGATAGCGAAAATTTCTTTTCAGATAATTAATTGATCAGCACAAAAATACGAAACTTTGCCCAATTTAAACATAGGCTCCACTAATAAGCGAGATCCGCATGGTGAGCCTCGAAATTGAATCACCCGGTACATAGGCGAAATGTTTCGCCAGTTACGCCATTATCAGTCCTAAATTGTCGTGAGGGAGATTTACAAGTTAATTCCTTTGTAAGATATCGCAGATAGATAGATACATTTTAAAAGCTTTTTCCGTGAAACAAAGTAGACGCGCAAACTTAGACGAAGTAGAAAACAGCAATGTTATTGCAATGTTATATGCTATCATAATAAAAGTATATAGACAATTTGGATACGCTTTTTTAGGGACGCAAAAACGCGCTAAGCGCCCTATATGAAGGATTTGACGATGCGTCAGCTTTAGAAATCTCCCCGAGGTAAAAATATTTTTAGAAATATTGCTCAGGGAATTAATTGTTAAAAGTTAAACAAAATATTCATTACATGCTATTTATGGGCTCTTTAAGCACAAGACAAAAATTAATAACGCATATGTTCCCAAAACGAACTGTGCGGAATATGAAAGGATTCTTTGATATTTCGGTCTCTTTTATAGGACTTACGAAGTACCTGAGTATCTGAGGATGTCACATTATCACGTAAGACATAAATACTTAATGGCGTGGAAGTTAGAAAGTGCACGGGCACGGCCGTAAGATTTTCCAGAATTTAGGCCCTTAACGGGTAAGTTTTAAAGCGCTCAGCTTTCGGGCACCGACGCCCTAGGCGACGCTACATGCATTAAGAGTTCGAAAACCGCCCTGTCAAAACAACAAGTTTATACGCCAGCCCAAACTCGTTGAAACATGTATGAGCCGTCGCGCACAGTAACAGAAGATACACAGTACCACCGTCTACCAACTGTTTTACGGTGCCACCGTACACATAATAGAAACAAATAAACTTTATGTAGATTTAATAATTTAACGTTTTCAGTAGTTATTAGTGTTGAGTTATTTGTTCATATTTAGATCTTATTTAATGCTCAGTAGCAGGACCTGTCATTCGGTCAGCTTTAGGATTTATGTACCGTGAGTCCGAAAAGTCTTTGTACATCAAACGAAAATGAGAACAACATAAATTTCACAAGAAAAAAGGGACTTCAACAGGTATTCTGTGGCTATTGTTCGTGAGTGGTTACTTTATTAAGTACCAAAACAGCTACGTTCACCAGCTCTCAACCCACTTGAGAACTGTTTGTACTATTTGAAAAGTGGATAAATGTATTCGCAAGGAATTTACGAAAAACTGGTAAATTCCATGTAACGGCTCTTACAAGTAGTTCATCAATCAAAGGAAGGTCGAACTAAACCTTTATAGATAAGAATAATTCTTAAAATAATTGATATTTTTGTATCGACATAATTTCTTTACTGTACGAACACTATTGAGAGATTTGAGAGTTTACGTTTAGATTCGTGAAATAAACGTAGTTTCTTCAGCATTATACCTTAGGCTGGGTTGTACCAACTCTGGTAACCGGCCGATCAGTTGATCATTTGATTAGCAGGCCAAATTTACATGCAAAAATGGCGCTAACCAAAAGATCAGCGTGATCGTCCGATCATCAGTGTTGGTACAACCCGGCCTTAATAACTTCTTTAGCACAGTTTTTCATAGCCTACAGGCCCTACAGGGTATAGGTAACATTTTATTTCAAATTATAATATTGAATTATTGCAGATGTGATCAAATGTTTTGATTTATTAAAAAAAGATGAAATCATGCGAGGAAACAGTAATTTAAGTAAATACTTAGCTGGTTTAATGGTTAATGTAGGTGTAGAAGCACTTATTGATAGAAAAATCGATTTTTTACGAACAAGACTAGTTATCTCTGCAATTGTTTATTTTAGCACTGGTGTGTGCTAGTACTTTTATGTGCAGAACGGTGCGTAGAATTAAAAAAATAATTAGATACATGGTGTTCCATTCAAAAAAATTAACTTTCTTACGAAAAATATTTGCCATATTTTGTTGCAGATTATGACCTTCCTGTACACAATTTGGGTATGAAAGATAATCAAGCAAATAAAACGCTTCTTACTTAGTCATAATGCAACCGTGTCTGATAAAACTAAAATCCAGTATTGAGATTTTCATTTTTTTGCTGTTTCTGCTGTTTTTCCATAAACATTCCAATAAATAAATATATAAAGTTTAGGGTAGGTAATGTTATAATATCAAAACATCAACGTTTGACACTACCTACTGTCATTATAAACGCATTAGAATGAATGCGTTTTGATTATTATAATCCGTTTTGATTATTTTTGACTTTGTACGTACTGATGATGGTGGTGTCCACCGAAACATGTCTGCAGTAAATTAAATAAACTTGCAAGGATCAAGGAGGCTTTTATTTGAGTTCAACATTTTTTTTTTCGAAACATGTCTGCAGTAAATTAAATAAACTTGCAAGGATCAAGGAGGCTTTTATTTGAGTTCAACATTCAAATAGAATTTGCTTATGCAGCTAAACAATTAATTTTACTAAACAAATGTCCTAGACATAAATTATACCAAATTTCCTCTACTTTAATTTATTATTTAACTATTTTGACGAAATTACAGAAATGGCGGCTCATTTGCAAAATCCTTGAAAAAGGATTGAAAAATGGTCCAAAGAAACATCCAGTTCCTTTGGACCCTTTTGAACTAAAAGCTATTCAGATCATAGAAATCTACTAAAATACCAATTTTCGACAAACATGGATTTAGTTCTTGCTTAGATACTTGTTAATGGATTCAGATCAAACAGATTTGATCGGCCAGTTGTTGGCTTATTGGTGTTCAATATGTTATGTATGTATGTATCTAATATGATTATTTACCAACTTATTTCACATTATTACCCAGCTCTTCCTTAAGCAGGGTAAAATATATTTAACTATAAACTGGCGACACTGATGATTGAGAGCTGCAATGGTAACTTGGACATCTTTGCCGATTGATCTAAGAAACACAAACAATTATAGTAATTTTTTTTTGGGATGTCGCCATGTGCACAAAGCCTGTTGGCTTGCTTGTGCGGCGGTCGTGGAGACGGAGTATTTTTAAAATCCCTGCCTAACCTGGGCTTGAACCCTGGGCTTCATAGTGGAAGGCATTCGCCTTATCCACTAGGCCACCTCCGCTCCTATAATATAAATGTATAAATCATATAAATATATAAATCAGGGCAAATGAAATAAAGGGCAAAAGTTCCAACAGAAGATATTGTCCGAAGTTTGATGACGCGTCGCAGTGGTCGATTTTGCATTTTTAGCCGGATAAAAGTTTTTTTTCTAATGCACTTAAAATCTTCTATAGATAACCGGAAAAATAGTAAAAAATTTAGGCCTTAAGGGGGTTGTTTTTGCGGGCGTTGCAATATGAATTTGGGTGTTGAAATTTGCAAAGCTTGTGAATATGATATTATTATACTTAGGAATACACAATAAAAATAGAAAAAATAACTAAGTACTATTGAGGTGGTTTTTGAGGGGGTTGACAATAATTTTTGGTTTAAAATTCTGAAACTTTGTGAATGTGCTACTATTATTCCTGCAAATGCGCAAAAAAGGGAAAAATATCAAAAGTAGTTGTGGGGTAGTTTTGAAAGGGGGTTGAATAATAAATTTGGTTTGAAAATTTTGAAACTTTGTGCATGTGATATAATTATTCCTACAAATACGCGAAAAAAGGAAAAAAAATCTTAGTACTTGTGGGGTGGTTGTGGAAGGGGGTTGAAGAATAAATTTTGTTTAAAAATTTCGAAACCTAGTAAATGACAATATTATTGCTATGAAATTACGAAATCAAAAGCAAACCATAAATTGCTAATGGAGTGGTTTTTAAAAAAAATTTAAGCTCTTTAACTTTGTGACTGGAATAATATTATACACGACAAAAAAACCAGAACAAGATATACATAAGTACCTACCAATGGGGTGGATTTTAAAGGATTATATGTACACGGATGACTTTACTTATAAATTTCATTTTAGAGGTATCTTGCCTATGTTATTAGCTAATAAACCCATATTTGTTTAAACAAATTCCATTCGTTTAAACAATTTTTTTGCAATTCTCCAAACATTCATTTCTTTAGATCGGTCTGGTCAACTGTTATTGTCAAGTGACATCATTTATGTTTTGGGATAATTTCCATTGTTTAAATAATAAAATATTATTCAAATGCATAATGGTGATATACAGGTGGTATATCATTTTAAAATAAATTAAAAATTACAGCCACAACATGGATTTGAAGCAGGGACCTAGGACCTGGTTCAAATCATTATTAAGTAAAATATTATTCGTTTTCAATATCATTTATTCGAAAAAATTGAATTTATTTAAAATCCTTTTTTCGGGAAATTGGGGAGTTACATTTCTTTTAAAAATATTAAACCTTCTACCATAATTAGAAAAAAGTTGAAAATGAATAATAATTTATTGTTTAACCAATAGTAGGAATTTTTTTAATGAATAATGTCACTCTAAGATAATAAACTGCCATTTTGAACCCAGAAAACAGAATTCAAACGGATTTTCGAGAAAAACAAATTGTTTAAACACCTGAAGATTTGTTTAAACAAATAGAAATTAACTGACAAATGTTTATAGGCATCTCACTAGACATATAATAATGACTTCTATGGGAAAAAAGAGAATGAAATAATTAGAAGGGTCAATTTTCTGAAGAATCTACATTCTTTCATTTAAGGGCAGTTTTCAGGGCACTGTGGGGGTGAGTTGGGGGCATCAAATCCATATGTATGATAGGTCAAATTCTTCCTTGGAAATTCCTCTCCAAGTCCTATAACTTTAGTCTTAAGTTTTCCCAAACCCCGAACAATGATTCGAAAAATACCTAAAATTGTCTTTTTCCCATGCATTTTCTTATGTAAATTTTAGGCCTCGACAGGCACCATTAAGAATCAAAATTTCGAGAAAAAAAAATACGTGTCCACTTTTTTTGGATTTGGAAATGATTCGTTTGCTTTCTAAATAAAAATAGCCAATTTGAACCACCTACTGTCCAAAGGTGGCTTGTTGGCTTTAAGGTTTTGTCATCAGACGCGCTAAATCTTTAGCAATCGACATACTGTCGCGTCTCTTCACTACTAACAAAATAAAACATGAATCCGTGAATTGTTCTTCTGATCGCAGCTTATACAGACAACATAACCCATAATGTGAACCGTATGGTTTAGAAAATGTTTGTTCAAATAAAAGATGTGTCTATTTAAAATATCTACGCAATAATACCACACACGTCCTAGGTTCTCGTTTGAGATTCCAAATCCGAATGCAGTTATGACTACTTCCGGTATATTCCGGAAATTATAATTGATGAATTATTGTTGGCTATACCAGTAGTAAATTAAGTGTTACTGCATCGACATTGTTGTTTCAAGAAATTAGTTTCAAAGACCTTGCTTCAGTAGAGGCATGAATGCGCCCCATCCCTCCTAAGCAGTCGACAAGTGCACTGTTGTTTGCGTTTGCCTGTGAAGTACCTAACAATCCGCGTGGTGCATGGTCGGACTCGTGCGTGACAATTGTTATTCAAGATGTCATTTAGCCAATGGAAATTGGTCTATGGGTAAAGTTAACACATCTAATGACAGTCCCATTGCCCGTAAACGATATATTTTTACTATTCCAAGTCATCTGACATTACTTGAGAAAATACAGAACTAATATTTTGTATTTAATGAATAGAGAAGTGGAAAGCCCCTTCACCAATGGCAACCAATCCAACAAATCCGATAATGCAGCTCTGATACCAGAAGCAATTTATTATCAGAATTCCCTTTTTAATAAATATGCCAGTGTTAGAAAAATGACAAAAAACCCTCTGTGAACCGGAGAGTTATTTTGTGAATGTGGACAGAATTAATTAGTTTGTTTTCTACTATTATTATTCTGTTTGATTTTCCTGTTTTTGTAGTAGTACTATAAATAGTATTTCTATGTAGTTTTAGCTTTGGTTTTAGTACTATCAAATCATGCAAATGATCAGAGATAGCTAGTTAGTCACAAAATAATGATTTAAAGTTTTACCAAACTATTTTATTAACATTAGTAGTAATCATAACTTAGAGTGATCTGTTTAATTTAACATTTTTAATTTTTAATTACCCGGTAATTTAAATCAGCGTAATTTATCATTTTGAATTTTTAATTACCCGGTAATTTAAACAGGCGTAATTTACCATTTTTAATTTTTAATTACGTGGTAATTTAATATTTGAAATTAATAATTTTAATTTCAACGGTTATTTAAGAAAAAAAATTAAATACCGTAATTTAATATCCGTGATACAAAAACATTACAAAAACTAGCAGTTTGCTAACAACTGCCTTTATCATCTCTATAGAAGTTCTTCAAAAATAAAACAAGATAAAGTATACAAGTAATGTTTTTTTGTTCTATACAACGAAATTTCTGTACGATCGATCTGGACAACTTGTACGTACCCGAAACTGGCGAATTGGGGCACTTCTAATGCTATTTTATCCAAAATCGCTTCGGCAAAGTTATTGGCTGTAGTTCCTCCGTTTACTGTTCACAGTAAACTAGAATCGGGTGCAACTTAAATTGTAAGCGGCAGGACGACTGGAAACGATGCGTGGGAGGGAGGGGGAACTTCAACAACACAACACTAAACGACGACGGTCCTCTGAACTATCAAATTGCCCATGAATTTTCGATTAGAACAGCGCTCCGAGTGCATCCAGTTGTACATTGTATCCGGTCGAGTGTAAATTAAACACTTTCCATTTATCCTAAATAATTTACTGAATTACAACACTTATATATTGCCGTATAAGTTTAAGAATAAATACTAATTAAATTTTTAGGAATTTGGCAACAAAATCTATGGGTTTTCCGATATCTTCGATGTAGGCTTTTAGATGACATTATTCCAAATTGATTATACGTTATTATACCATGTTCCGCAGATTTCATTAATTGTTGTGTAAAAGTATTTGTATGACATTGTGGGTTATCAAAATCTTCAAGTAACCTACTATTACTATTGTTACTATTGAAAAAGATGATTTTTTGCTACTGTTCGTTATAAACTCATAACGAAACTTTCGATGTCGTTATGAAAACACTAGATCACATTTAGTTTTCTAAAATAAGTGATATTTTTTTTTGTTCAAACACAGAGTGTTTGTGGCACCTAGTCAATGACTAACAAGTTATTTTCACTTAACCTAAGCTGATAAAATAATGAGTATTTCTACAATTTTGCCTATTGGCCCAAGTTGTTTTAGTCTGACAGTTTTTACCACTCAAGTAGACGGCGGTTGTTTTCACCTACACTATCACTGTGAATACACTACGGGTGCTCTGCTTTTAGTCACTCCCGCACTAGTTCGAATGGTTTAGTTCTTTTCAGCCGACGCACTAGCGCACTGTTGTCTATCAGCTGGATGGCTTCAATGTTGTCGTGGTGGAGTAGACGATCCTCGTGCTTCTTAGCAAATTTTGATATTTCGCTAGTTACCATCTCCATGCGAAGGTCCCGATGAAGATTGGTGTTTTTGATGTACCATGGTGCACCAACAATGGCCCTTAGAACTTTATTTTGGAACCTCTGAATGAGGTTGATATTGGACTGCTTAGTGCATCCCCATAACTGTATTCCATACACCCATACTGGCTTTAATAATTGCTTGTATAATAGGAGCTTATTTTGCACTGACAGGGCTGACCTCCGTCCCATTAGCCAATACATTTTGCGGAATTTCAGGTCGAGTTCGTCCCGCTTTTTCTTGACGTATTTTCCATCTAAGCTTGGCATCCAGTGTCATGCCAAGGTATTTCGCTGTATCCGCGTATGGAATATCGTTCCCATTAATGGTTACTGGAATATAGTTAACTCTCTTATTGGTGTAGTTTACCTGCGTGGATTTTCCTTCATTTAGTTTGATGAGCGATTTCTTTGGCCAAAGGTTGATTTTTGTTTGCAGCTATCTGTAATTTTTCAGTTGCTTCTTCGACACTGTCACTAATCGCCAAAATAGCCGTGTCATCTGCAAATGTTGCCACTGTGCTTTCTCCCGGAACAGGAATATCATAAGTATACAGTAGGTACAAAAGTGGTCCCAATACACTTCCTTGTGGTACTCCGGCATTGATATTGCGTAGCGAGGAGTATTCGTCATCTTGTTTCACCCTGAAGTAGGTGATATTGATGTCAAATATCAATTAATGCTGACATCTTATCGCTATTGCCGCGCCTCAATCTTATTTGTCAGTTTTGCCACAACTACCAACTGTTGAAGATAAAACTACTCTAGATTGTAAGAGGACAACCACAAATTTCGAAATTTATGTAAAATTAATGTCGCAAAGTAGAAAAAAAAATAGTATATAACGTCCGTTTTATAAAACGTATTGGCACACTCGTTCCAACAACCCGTGTGCTAATTTTTGTCCTATAAAACTTGTGTTATAATATCCTTTAGCGTATACCTTTTTTAGATATAGTTATTATGATGAGGGTAACAGTTTGCTTTTAGATTGGTGTAGAAAAGATCTTTCTAGAAAAGAATTTTGACTCACATTATATTACTTTTTCTCTTGTCATCGAATGAATTTAAAATTGATACAGTTTTATCATTAAAGAATAATAGAAAAAGAAGAATTTGCAATTCCAAACTTATAGTAAGGAACTGTAAAAAATCTATATTTTTGAGTAATGGTTTTCCAAAAAGTGCTAGAAAAAAATAATAATCGATTAATCGATTATTATTTGGATGTCATTCATGGAATATTAATGTTTTTATTTCTCTTTTACAACCTCTTTCGGTTCTCAAAATGTCTTCTTTAATGGATTTAACGTCTACTTCTATTAACATTTAAAAATTCGGGAATATTAGATTTGCGATTTATATACACTGTGTCCCATTTTTTTTCCGTAAAGCTAATTTTTAGATAGTAAATGTCATTCTGCATAAGAAATTGCATATGGGCCTATTTGTTCTTTCAAATCCTTAGAAACTTACAGCCGTTTGAAATATTACAAAGCAAAGACAACTTTAAAATAAAACACATATCAAACGAAAAAGATTATCATCATTACTCATTACCACAATAAAAAGTAAATAAATGTAATTAAACAATTGACGATAAAAAATAAATTGAATAATCAAATGAAGAAATAAATGCATTAAGAGGGGCGTTTATGCTAGTGAGATCGACATCGGCCTTGAGTTTGTAGTACGCCCAGGATGTGGTTCCACCTAACGGTGAACCGTTGTACTCAAGTCCTTGTGTATAAACAAATATACTTACTTAATTTGTTCAGTCGATTTTTGCCCTTTGCCAATAGGCAGCTACTGTAGTTGTTGTCAACTGATAGTTATTATTGATCTGAGCTGTTGGTACTCTTCTCCCTTGTCTCGGTCAATGGACTTTATTACAGAAACCTTCTTTACACAGCTCCGCGGTGACAGTTCGTAGTAATTTGACACAATTTCATAAAAAGCAGATCAACTTGACAACGTCTTGGTCAATTTTAAAGAGCTATCTATGAGTTAAAATGTCACCCATAAATTAGCTCCTGTTCCAGGATTAATGGTATTGGTTTAAACACCATGAAAGCATATTTAATCAACCAGTATATTGTGCCAAAAATTAGTTTCTTTTCTCTAAGTAAGTTCATGATTAAAGCAAGCGCGGTTGAATTTTATATTTATCACGGAACAATGCCCTATGCTTACACATTCCAACAGTACCTTACTTTTACACATCAGGACAATAGTTTTGACTCCGATCTGTTTTTTACGCGACCGTGTTTTGTATGTAACTGGTATATGGATAAACGCCCCTCTGAATATGTAAATGTTGATGATTTTTTTTTCACGAAAGTAAATTACATTCTGAGTAAAAAGTTTTGAAGAAACTTATTAGTTTTTCGATTCCTTAAAGATGTTAAAGCCATTTATAATGCGGTTTTGTTAATATTTCAAACGGCTGTAACTTTTTTAGCCGTTGAAAAAAGGACGTAGGTGCATATAATATGAATTATTTTACCCAGTATGACATTTTTTTTGTCTTGTTTATTCTATTCTATGTAGTGGTTGTGATTTAATGTAAGTTGGACAGATTGGAAATTATTTAAAAGGTAGAATTTCATTAGATAAATTAGATACTAAAACCAGGGTTGTTATGTTTTAAAACATTTGATTTAAAACATTGTTTTAAACATGTTTTAAAACAAATATTTTATTTCGAATAATTTTTTTCAAAACATGTTTAAAACAGTTTGTTTTAAATGTATAAAACCCTTTTTTTAGAACATTGTTTTAAACATGTTTAAAACAAATATTTTGTTTTAACCATGTTTAAAACAATTTGTTTTAAATGTTTAAAATACTTTGTTTTAACACATTGTTTTAAACATGTTTTAAAACAAATATTTTGTTTAAAACTATTTTATTTTCAACTTGTTTAAAACAGTTTGCTTTAAATGTTTAAAACATGTGTTTTAAACTACCGAAATTTCGACAACATATTTAATTATTTAATCAGAGTTGTATGCTGATTTTCAAGAGTTTTATGCATGAATCAAGTTCTTTATAAAATATAGTAATACATTCAGTGATAGCATGTAACTACAATAAACAAAAACTTTTATAATAACATACCGGGTGACCCACGCCATAGGTACTCCTGTTTAAGTATTTTTTTTTATAAAACTAGACCAATGAAATTTGGGAAAGAGTTAATAGACAAAAAATTCCCTTATTTGGGATACTCTTGAGGTTAATATGACTTCCGGTTTTTCCGGAAATGCCGTCATCATTGAAATTTTTAATGGCATTCTTTGTGTGATATATTCTATCAGGATGATATTCTGAACTCAAAAATATATGGATCGTCAATTTTTATCACGAACGCAACGCCAACATAACTTTTTTGTGTATTAACCTTGGTGGCTATGAACTGGTGAAAATAGTCGAAAATTGAGGAGTTTGCTGCAAGAACGATGCAGCTAATTTTGCACTAATCATGATGTATGATTACATACATCATGATTAGTGCAAAACCTCAATTTTCCAAAAAAATGGAGCTGCATCGTTCTTGCAGCAAACTCCTCAATTGACAAATAAACACTAACTAAATCAATTTTGGCTGACATTGCATTACTGACGCCCTCTAGCGTGACAACAAAAAGTCATTCACACAACAGATTTAACTCCACTGAGAACTGACGTATGAAAAAAAGCCGATGAAAATATTTACAAATAAAAAAATTGCGTGATTTAAAGCATGTTTAAAACAATTTTTATTCCTTATTTAAAACACGTTTTTTTGGGTGATTTAAAAAATGTTTTTTTTTCATGTTTAAAACATGTTTTTTTGTGCGAAGTGTTTAAAAACAACAAAAAGTTTGTTTTGTTCAAAATAAAAAAAATCGTTTTTTATAACAACCCTGACTAAAACAAATAAATTAAGAGGTGCATTAGGTCAATGTGTTTTAAACCAAAATTATTTTAAAAGTTTTATATTTTTGTAAAAATTACCAAAATGTTTCTTTTATGTCTTTCATTAATGAATTAAAAACTAAGTAACCTATCAAACAATTTATTCCTAACAACGAAATCTTGCAAAAGCCTGACTTAACTAAAAAATTGGATTTTGGTTGTTTCGGATATTTTGATTTTGTCTTTGTTCACGTTCTTTTTTTATTGTTATTTGTTATTGTTGTTTAAAATCGTAGCTGTAACCTATTTGTATGGATGGGGTCAAAGGCACCCCATCAAAACCTCACAGGTCCACACGCTCGTACTTTTGGCCAAATTTACTAGTTATATTATTAGTATGACAAGTCAAATTAGTAACTAATCGGCCAACTCTAGCCAACTATCTCTTAAATAGAACTGAATATATTTCAAAATGTTTTCGAACACACAGTTGAGTGAGCAGCCGCACAATTAGTCCGCTATTCTGTTTTCAATTCTGTCTTAATGATGTATTTTGCATTTGATCTGGATTAGCATTACGCAGAGCTACGTTACCCCCCATTATAACCAAACTACTCGTCCAAAATTATTTTATACTAATGACGCTGTGGTGTACAATTTCTGTTTATGGGAGGTTGTTTGGACAATCTAGCTGCGTACACCCCCGCAATAGGGCCTTAATTGAATCTGCCTAATGTACCGAACTTCGGCCTGGTCCATTTTATACCCATATTTAGCGCGACCTTAGTTCTGCAAACTTTATAATGGCTGGATTATATAGGCACAATAATTGCTTATTGATATTGTTCTCAGAAACTGTATCTTAAAGTTTACAAAATAAAATGTTTGAAATAAAAAATATTGTTAATTTTATACAGGGTGTGTATAAATTGGCGGAAAAGCTATACGTGGCGATGTTCTTCACAAAATTCTGAGTCGGCAAACTTTATATTAAAATGTTGCAGCGTCATTCTTGTGTCATTAGGAGCCATTTGAAATATACATACATTTGGCAATACTGAATCCAACAAGTGTTCATGTTACCATGCACTGTAAACAATCTTCCAAAACATTTACTCATGGTTTAGGTGTATATATTAAAGATTTTACATAACACACAACGCAAAACGGGCAAACAAATATACATTTTTTTTATAACGTAGTATATCTATTATTATAGAAGCTTTATAAGACGTCAAATTGGAGCACGAGTTGTTTTGAGCACGACGAACGTAGTGAGGAATAGATTATCTGAATAGAAGTGTTTGGCGGTAAATGATCAGTTACTTCAAAGAATAAGAATTTACTAAAGAATTCTTATAACGGTTAACGTTTAATAGCGGTTCCTAGTACCTAGTACCGCTGGCTTATACAAGTTTACACGCACATATAATTGAAACCAAATTCTAATTTCGGTGTAATAATTTATTAGAATGAATTATACTTAGTAAAATTACATGTGATGGAGATAAACAAATACGGTGCACGCAACCAGAACTAAGACAAAGTCGGAAGCGACGGACAAAAACGAATACGGTATTGAGCAGAATTCGGTCCAAAATGTTACCGAAAACTTATACGTTACATAAACTAAGAAATCCTCAACACTTTAAATGTACTGTTGCTTCCTACGTGTATGCTGATTTCAATAAATCATTTATTGCGCATATACAATCCCGCAGCAGTAATTGAAATTGTTCATATCAACGATGTAGGTTTGATCTTGGCATAATACCTTATTAAAGTAAATGTGGTCCTTGAATTATATCTGAAAAGGGGATTTGAAGTTTAGTTGACAAGAATGATGACGATCACTTACCAGAGTCGCAAAACATCATCGAAAACGACATGCTGGCGAATTTTGATGAACACAGCAAAACTAGGAAAGCCCTAACCCTTTGATATCAATGTGTCCAATCGTAGAAAAAAGTTACTAATAACGGTGTTACAATTTGTTAATTGTAACACCGAAAACAGAAAAACTTTTTAACTTTTTAAAACTAAGCACTTCTAATTAACTTTCTTCAATAACAAACCAGCATGTACCTTAAATGTTCAAACTGAAAACCGTCAGTTTCTACACACCGCTGCAATCTTTGCGGAATCGTTTGTATGACTCGTTCCAGTCATCAACGTTTTGTGGAGGTGTAGCATACACTTCATCTTTGATAAAACCCCAAGCAAAAAATCCAAGGGATTGAGATCGGGTGATCTGGTGGCCCATAAAATGTTACCTTACATTCTGAGTATTATGAGCAGGAGTTCCATCATGCATGTACTTCATATTGTCCGCATGTTCAATGGAATGTCATCAATAACCTGTCCCACAAGATTAAGGTATTCATCAGCATTAAGACGATTTGGTAGGTAAATTTGCCCAACACCCCTGTAATTCATTATGCTCAGCCAAACATTAATTGAAAAGCTTATTTGGAGACCATGTTCATAAAATTCCCGCGGGTTTTAATTAGCCCAATGGTGAATATTGATATATTGTGATTATTAAATGCACAATCTCTTGAAAATGTGCAGTCATCATTCCGAAGATTACGTCTCAAGACGCCAGCCTAATTCTAATTGTGGTGCAAAAATTCAACCGGGGAATGTTATCATTTTCATACAGGGGCTGATTTTTAGAAACATGATATGGATGAAGAAGGTTTTCTTGTAAATACAAATGAACAGTCTTGTTGATGGGGACATTTAATGCTACAGCTAACTGCCGGGTACTAACAGAGGAATTGTCATGCATTGCGTCTAAAATTTGTTCTTGTACTGTGCGCATCCCACCGCTTTGTCGGCCAGCGTTAACTTTTCTCTTAACTTTCGTTAACTTTTGAATACGCACACGATACTATTGTTCTGCTTTGCTAACATTTCCATAACAGTAACCGTATACCATATAGATACCGGCAAAGCTGGGCAAAGTTAATCAGAAAGTTAACTTCGTTAATCATTAATCCGTTAACGAAAAAGTTAACTTAGTTAACCGCTAATTTGTTACAAATGTAACGGAAGTTAACGTCAACCGTTAATCGTTAACTTTTTTAAAAAAAATATGGGTTATGTTGAGTGCCGATCTACCGGTGAGTATGCAACCCAAATAATTGCGGACGTTTCTTGCGGTTGCATATGTAAAAATTGCCTTAGAAACTTTTCAAACTAGGTAAAGTGGTAACTAAATGAACTACATTGCGAGATACAAAGATCGAAAGATCACCTAAAGCTACTTTTATATCTATGCAGTTCAAACCTGCACTTTCAACAATGCAGTTTTGAAAAATCGCGTGCAATTTTATGACAATTTGTACACCATTTACATCTGTGCAAGTTTAATAAATCGCATGGCTTGAACATCAGTGATTTTTATTTTTGACCACAATAGTTGCTTTGGATTGGTAGCATACAGTAGCGAACATAACCTCCATGCTTTGCTATTAAATTATTGATTACGCGTTTCTTCCACAGACAGTTTTTAAATCACAGCAAACAATAACAAATAACGAAATGCGGAATAGGTTATGTTTCGCGTCTATACACAATGGTGTCACCAAATTTTCGTTTTAGACAATACTTCCTAGATTGTTGCTATAAACGCACGCACTTACATATTTAGAACTGATCGAACTGGTCCTAATTCCATGTAACTTGGTAATTTTATGTTTCATAGAGTAAAATAAAAAATCACATTGGACTTGACGAATTTAATTGCGCGTTTGAATTGCACAGAATGAAGTAAAAGGGGCTTAAGGGGGTTGGAGTTGAAACAACTAAAAACAAAACAACTCGCGCGCATGCTTTATATACGGACGCAACGTCACACAAAGTAGTACGTCACACATGTAAACAAAACCAAGTCCGTACTTGCACATAATGCCTATACAACCATTTGAAATATTTATTGCAGATATTTCCGATAACGGACTTAAATTAACGGATGATGAATGTAGCGGAAGTTAGTCAGTCCGTTAATGGTTTTGAAAGGTAACTTAAAAGTTAATTCGTTAACGAAATATTTAACTTCGTTAATTAACGATTAACGGATTAACGCTTGTGCCCAGCTTTGGATATCGGGATACTCATTAAACGTATATTCAATGTACTACAAACTACTTGTACGCTTATGAAGTTCTTAGCATTGAGAAATATTATACGTGTCAAACAATGGGAACCACACTGTCTAAATTTCCTACGAACGACAACTCCCTTGTCTGTGAAAGCTAGAAAAAAGAAAAAGTATGTCCAGCAACAACAAACGATTGAACCGATTTCCACTAAATTTATTTTTTCTAAATTATTTTTTTTTTATTACTACTTTTAATACGCAAACAATTTCAAAAACGTTTAATGCCTAAAATATCCAGTAGTTCCCTCATCCGCAAAGAAATCACAAACAACTTGTTTGTGACTGAGAAAATTTGGAACAAGATCTTGAAAAAATCGGTGTTTATACCTATTCATACCAATAAACATTTAATGCATAACTGGTAACAGGTACACAATAATAATTATATTGGCGATTCTCTAACACAGGAAATTAACAGTTTGCGCTCGCAATCATGTTAATTTACGCATCAGTGGTCTAGCTAGGATATGGACGTAGTAGCATCGCTGGAATCCTGCAGGACTGTGTTGAGCCCAAGCAGGATTTGTTACAGAGCCTGAGGCTAGATCTGGTCAATTGTGTCTATCAATACAAGTCATGGCATTGCGGATAAGCAATTACAGGTATACAGATTGCTCACGGATTTAGCACCGACGTAACATTAATTCTACGAACTCATTGCATGCTTTTAACATTTATACAGCAAGCAAAACATTTTACAAACTTTCGGTGAAAAAACAACGTTTGGAAAGCTACTAGGTACTTACATAATTTATTTATAAGTGACTATGTTTAATAACTGTTGATGATTTTGAAGGATTTACAATTTTGAAAAACGAAAAATATTCTTGTAATACAGGGAAGATCAAAATGGTGCCTTGCGGCAAAAGTAGAAATCTGCCTGTGGTATTGACATCTGTACTCAAAAGTTGTAAAGTTGTAAATGATTATTATTTTAAATATGGGTAAAAATAGACGGTTGAAATCATTTAGAAATCAACATGCTCTAGTAGTTTGTAAAATTTTTCTATTTACATAGAAATGAGGTACTATCTGACTTTACGCGCTCACTGTAACAGAAAACAAATATAAAAATTACCAAATGTTTCTAAAATGTTGAACAGCGTCGGCCTAATACTCAAAAAACTTAATAAAAAAATCTGATGTGGCCAGGCACATGACTTTATCATACTATATATAAAATTAATAGTTCAGCTGCATGAGATTCTATTTGATCGAGATCGGCCATGTCTGCATTCAAATAAAACTAGTAGAACTAGACAGATATGTCGATTAAAGCTGCGTTCGGATATTGTACTCCGTTGACACCAGGTACACCGTACAAATGACACTTACGTGTTATTGGGTGTAAAAAGTGTAATACAATATCCGCACGCAGCTGATATTGACAGCAATTATTGTCAAAACATTAGCATTGTCATTACTGTCATTAGAATCAAAATTTCTGACATATCCTGGCTACTAGTATTAATGCAGTACGACCGATATCGATGAAATAGAATTTGCTCATGCAGCTAAACTATTGATTGTACCAAAAAACTTCATATTCATAAATTATTCAGAATTTCCTCATCTTTAATTTATTATTTAACTATTTTGACGAAATTCCAGAAATGGCGGCTTATTTGCAAAATCTTTCAAAAATGCTAAGACTAAACCTCCAGTTCCTTTGTACCCTTTTCAACAGAAAGCTTTTCAGCTCTAAGTTTGGCTATGAAACTTCTAAATATGAAGTTCCGTCCCGATACCTTTAGTAGTTTCTCCGGAATCGTCGCCACAAAAAACGGGTACACACACACACACACACACAGACATTTTTTTGTACCTTGGTCAAAAATGTTCAGGGGACCCAAAAAGACATATTTCCGCTAAAATCTCAAAAAATTTTTTTGGCACGATTACAATACTTTACATACTGCGTATGATAAAGTAAAAAATAATAAAATTTACAGTGGATTAAAAGACGGTTTAATCTAATATGCGTAAGCTAAACGATTTTTATGAGTAATCTTGATTTATAACTGCCAACATAAAGTAGTTTTGTTTTTGCCAATTTTTCAATGATGGCTCATTCTTATCAAGAATTCTTTTTCTTTTCAAGTATCGGAGTCTTAAATGGACCAAAGTGGCACTTTTTTCAAATTTTGAACAGCAAAATACAACATAATAAATTAATAATATGGTTACAGGCGGTATGTAAATTTTAAATGAATTAAAAATTACAGCCACAACCTGGATTTGAACCAGGAACCTTTGCGTCTCTAGCACAATGCTCTCCCAACTGCGCTATTAATAATTTATTATTATTTGTATGTCACCATATTATTAACTTATAATATTAATTTCTGACAGTATATCGTTAAAACATTTTTAGTTAACATTCTACATGGATTAAGGTTTTTTGTAAACGTTTCTGAAGGAGCTTGAAAAGGAGCCCGGGTTTTGTGTATATGCTATGCTTATACATTCGAACAGTACCTTACTTTTACACATCAGTGCAATAGTTTCGACTCCGATCTGCTTTTTATGCGCCCGCGTTTTGCATGTAACTGCTATACAGATAAACGCCTCTCTCAATACTATGCTACAGAAATAGCTAGGTTATGGCCGGCTGTGACGATATTTTGCAATTTGTTTGAATACAATATGCGCATGTGCTTACCAAATACAGGAATACCTTGCTTCGTTAGTTTTGTTTAATGATACCCACGTCAGCAGAACGCATACGTGCATACCAATTGTTCACGAGGACAGTAAGTGGATGAAAATATTATGTCATATCGAATATGTCCACATCATACTGCCACATAACACAATCAAATAATAAAATAAAATATTCTTGAAATATAACAAGAAACAACTACTACATTACTTTATTAAATATGCGAAAATAATACCTTGCTGTGGTAATATCACATAAAAATAAAATGTAGGTATATTCTCAAAACCTACCTTGTACACCGCAATTTCGCTTTAAACTCGTCGACTTTTTGGTGATTAGCCAGGAATTGTTGAGTTTTGTATTTCGCTTAATCTTTTTAGGTGGCGCATTCATCATTGCTGTATTTAAGATAAGACGTAGTAGGTCGGAGAAAACGTAAAATATCAACATCTTACTTTAATGTTCAAAACATTTGCAGGTTAGGTTACGGAGCACAATTTCATCCTACAGAGATAGAAAGCTTTGTTTAGTTCGAATAAATATGCATTGAAATCTGCAATATGCATCAAAGAAGTCTTGTGTTTCAAATTTCAATAGAGGCAAGAAATATTCATTTGCTGATAAAAACGCATTTGTTTGAAATATATGCATGGTAGAAAGAGCGTTTATTTGTGTCAAACAACTTATGTTTTCAATTAAAATTTACAATTTGTATATTATAACGAACGAGATTTATTTAGTTTAAATAATTATGATTGTGTTGAGTGAAAGAATTAAAATTTTTGAAATTACCGAAATTGTTGGTTGTGTTAAAATGCGATATTTTAAGGTTGTGATAAATGGTTCTTTGATTAAGAAGAAATTATTGAGCTATTATTGACTAAAACTTATCGAAGGGTACAGTAAGTAAAGAAAAATCTCCAGGTGTCACCGCCTTTTGGGATGTCGCACATCCTCGACCAGTGGTTGGTTTCCCCAGATCTACATATAGTCATTGTTAGGGTAGCAAAGTGTACGCTGATTCGGAATCGGAACTTTAACCTGCATGTACTGTGCTCTATACAGCCTTTTAAACAATTTAGCCAGACGCATGACATCAACTGAGCGGTAGGCTTTCACCAGTCTACTATTAATTTTGATGCGGTATTCACACTAAAAATATATTCATTTGAATCAAAATTTGATTTCTTTGGCGGAAGTAAACCTATTTTTAAGCAAAGCAAAACTATTTCTTTAAACAAAATACACCTCTTCTTGTAAACAAAATATTTGTAATTCAATAGATCTTGGATTTCTTTGGTCTAAATAAACGTCTTTTTATATCAAAACAAAAATAGTACTTTAAAGGAAAGTAATTTTTGTTTGTATCCAAATATATTTATTTGACTTAATAAAATAATGCAAATAAATTAATCTCTACAAGCAAATAAACTAGAAGTTCATTGAGTGACTTGTACGCTGACTTTGATCATTAGGTCAATATTTTTTTCGATTTCCTTGCTTCTAACAACATTTGTACGCTAAGAATTTTAACAAAATAACAAATATTTGGTATCATTGTAATCGGAAAGATGTTTTCTATCGAATAATCATGGTGTGGCCATTGGGTACCCGTGAAAAAAATGACTCACTGGTCGAAAATCAATTAAATAACGCTAGAGGGCGCCAGTAATGCAATGTCGGCCAAAATCGAGTTAGTTAGTGTTTATTTGACAATTTTCGATTATTTTCACCAATACATAGCCACCAAGATTAATACACAAAAAAGTTATTTTTTCGTTGCCTTGGTGATAAAAATTGACGATAGATATGTTTTTGTGTTCAGAATGTCATCCAGATTGAAAATATCACACAAAGAATATAGGGTGCCATTTAAAATTTCAATGATGACGTAATTTCCGGAAAAACCGGAAGTCATATTAGCCTCAAGAGTATCGCAAAGAATGGCATTTTTTGTCCATTAACACTTTCCCAAATTTCATTCCAGCCTTATAAACAAAAAGAATAAACGGGAGATACGGGAGTACCTATGGCGTGGGTCACCCGGTAGATAGTTTTGTTGGTGCAAGCAATTATGTATACAGTAGACTCTCTTATAACGCGGTTCCTACAACGCGAAATACTACAAACGGGCTAAAAATTTTGCGACTACATCTTCATATAACACGATTCTCGTACAACGCGCATGCGATCCTCAAATACCTATAACGCGTTTTCATAAAACGCGTAATATTAAACCGCGTTGTAGGAGAGTCTACTGTATAGTGTGCAGAAATTCAACCATCAGTTGGTCTCATGATGGGTATTAATATTTGACATAAACTATTTTGAAAATTTACAACGCTAGCCTGAAGGTGGCTTTGAAATCCTCTTAATAAGATTCGTTTCTAGAATAATCTTTTCTAGATAAGTGTCTTTAAGTTTCACCAAACGTTCACCACTTTTCAAGAGAAACTTTCCGACACCGATCCAGGTGACTCGATTTTTAAACCAGAGGAAAGCAGACATTTCTATGACGGCAAGGAGTCTCGACCTTTGTTCGAGTCTGGGTCGTATTGAAAATTCATTTTCTACTTAGATATTCTTCTCGAGGACGCTTCCAGAGTTTTCATATATTTTTTTTTGTGTAGCAGCGTGGAACGTTTGCCCAACTTCCATGTTCCACCAGTAGAGGGAGTTGATTTATCGCAGGGCGTCTATATATCTCCGATCTGGAATTGTTCATTGAAGTAACCTGGTTTCAATAGCCACTCGCGGAGTTATTTATACGCTGTATTCACTCGGGAATACCTAAATCTTGAATTGTGCTCGATAACAAACCGGCTTCTGCAAAGCAAACTTTATTACGGCTTATTCGTTTATTTGTCTGTGATAAATAATTACTGTATCAATTGAACTTTAAAACTGGAGAGTTTTAAGAGTTTTTCTTTATGGCCTTAATAAAAACAGATTATGTATTAAGGTGACGGCGTGACAGTACTAATGCCTGGTATTACAAAAGTATAGTAAAAATTAAAAAAAAATTAACGTGATGTAGATGACTGCCATATACAGTATGCATCACGAAACGTTGGATTGAACTTTTGTTATTATTAGAGATAGAAAGTCGGTTGGATGGAGAAAATAGTGCATTGCAGTTGAAACTTATATTAAAAAATCTGATGTGGCCAGGCACATGACTTTATCATACTATATATAAAATTAATAGTTTAGGTGCATGAGATATTATTTGATCGAGATCGGCTATGTCTGCATTAAAATAAAACCTAGTAGAAAAGAAAAACTAGTAGACCTAGACAGATAAATCGATTAAAGCTGCGTTCGGATATTGTACTCCGTTGACACCGGGTACACCGTCCAAATGACACGTGTTATTGGGTGTAGAAAGTGTGAAGGTGCGTTCCGATTGGTGGCAATGGTAGGTAATGGCGGTGGTAGCAGACGAAATTATAGTGTTTCTCACATGTCGTGATGAAATTCTATTAGAAATACTATAATGGCGTCTACTACCACTGCCAGTAGTACTAATGAAAGCGCACCTTAACGGTGTTCAATATCCGAACGCAGGTTGTATTGACAGTAGTATTGTCAAAGCATTAGCGTTTGACACTGTCTACCGTCATTATAATCACATCTGACATCTAATCTGACATATCCTGGCTACTAGTTTTAATGCAGTACGACCGATCTCGATGAAATAGAATTTGCTCATGCAGCTAAACTATTGATTGTACCAAAAAATGTCATAGTCATAAATTATTCAGAATTTCCTCTAGTTTAATTTATTATTTAACTATTTCGATGAAATTCCAGGAATGCCGGCTTATTTACAAAATCTTTCAAAAATGCTAAGACTAAACCTCCAGTTCCTTTGGACCCTTTTTAACAGAAAGCTTTTAAGCTCTAAGTTTGGCCATGAAACTTCTAAATATGAAGTTTCGTCCCGATACCTTTAGTAGTTTCTCCGGAATCGTCGCCACAAAAAACGGGTACACACACACACACACACACCCACATCCACACACACAGAAATTTTTTTGTACCTTGGTCAAAAATGTTCAGGGAATCCAAAAAGACATATTTCCGCCAAAATCTCAAATTTTTTTTTGGCACGATTACAATACTTTACATACTACGTATGATAAAGTAAAAAATAGGTAATAAATAGATAGGTAATTATTGAAATACGTCTTTTTACTTTATCATACGCAGTATGTAAAGTATTGTAATCGTGCCAAAAAATTTTTTTGAGATTTTAGCGGAAATATGTCTTTTTGGGCCCCTGAACATTTTTGACCAAGGTACAAGAAAATGTCTGTATGTGTGTATGTGTGTGTGTGTGTGTGTGTGTACCCGTTTTTGTGGCGACGATTCCGGAGAAACTACTAAAGGGATCGGGACGAAACGTCATATTTAGAAGGTTCATAACCAAACTTAGAGCTGAAAAGCTTTCTGTTGAAAAGAGTCCAAAGGAACTGGTGGTTTACTCATAGCACTTTTCGAAGATTTTGCAAATGAGCCGCTATTTGTGTAATGTCGTCAAAATAGTTAAATAATAAATTAAAGGAGAGGAAATTTTCTATAATTTATGTATATGACATTTTTTGGTAGAATTTATAGTTTAGCTGCATGAGCAAATTCTATTTCATCGAGATCGGTCGTACTGCTTTAAAACTAGTCGCCCGGATATGTCAGATTTTTTGATTCTAATGACAGTAGCTAGTGTCAAGCGCTGTTTTGAAAATACTACTGTGAATATAGGCTGCGTTCGGATATTGAACACCGTTACACTTTTTACACCCAATAACACGTAAGTGTCATTTGGACGGTGTACCCCCGATGACGATGAGTTTGAACCGGAGCAACGGAGGAGACGTCGAAGGCGGTGGCGGTAGCTGCGTGTGCGTGCTGAGCGTGTTAGTGTTTTAATCAATGATTTTTAGATCAAAACGTTTTACATCCTTTTAAATATTTTTGTAAAGCTATTTTATCGTTTTATCGTCGTTTGCTTTTAAAAATTTACCCGCTAAGCTGATCACTCACTGGCGGGTAAATCGTTTCAGATTTCAATTTGTAAATATACCCTCGGATAAGCGCCCACTGCGCAAGGCACCGTATGTTTTATATTTGAAATTGTGTTCATTCATAATGTATATATTCTTAAATTAATATATTTGTGTTAATGGTTAATGGACGGTGTACCCGGTGTCAACGGAGTACAATATCCGAACGCAGCTTTAATCGAGATATCTGTCTAGTTATACTAGTTTTATTTTAATGCAGACATAGCCGATTTCGATCAAATAGAATCTCATGCAGCTAAACTATTAATTTTATATATAGTATGATAAAGTCATGTGCCTGGCCGCATCAGATTTTTATTTGTTGTACTATCAAGAAGTTTAACACAATAAGATGGCTAAATTTACCAGAAATTTACCTACATTTTTAAAATGTCTGTTTTGTATGATACCATGGAAAATACGATTTGTTAGGTTTTTTTTTCAGAACTATACTGCACATTTATTGTAATGTAATATAACTTATATTATAAAATAGCTAAAGATGTTACAAGCTATTTTATTGCATATTTACATTTGGCAGCCGTTAGAGATGAGCCTTTTAGTCCATTAAAAGCTTAACATTTATGTCAAACAGTACAAGAACAATACAAACAATGTGTAATGTATAAGTAAGTCTGGTTGAATGTTTAGCTGCAATGTTTTAGTAGCAATTTCATCTTCAGTATGCATGAAAACTAATCATACTGTACTCTTTCATAACCTGATTCTATTAAAAAAATTAATATTCCTTCAAATCTCTAAATCATTTGGTCTTGGTCGATAAATTCTAGGGTGGTAGGTATAGTTGATGTAATCTTTATCATCACTTCATAACTCTATATTTTCGGCCAATTCTTCTAGTACTACTGTATTGATAATATATTAATAATACGCCCATCAAAACCTAACATAATTGAACGACACATTTTAGGTGATGTTTAGTTTAAAGTTTAAACCAGAATGTATACATACCATTTAACTTAATTTAAAGTTAATAAACTAATATTGAGAAACATTATTAAACCTTGGTTTAAACTGAAAGTATAGCTAAACTGAGATGGAAAAACTGGGCAATAGGGAGCCATGAAGTAAATATGATTTCAAACAACTCAAATTAATGCAAGTTTTACTGGTATTTTGATATTGACATTGAATGAATGTGAGTGTGTTGTGTGTTTTATATTAGAATTGTTGTAGGTGATCATTGTTCTAACCGAAAAAAGGCCGAACAACTTGATATTGTTTTCTAATGTGGGTTTATTTCACATCATTTTAAGTAGATTTGCAGGTTCCTTTACACCACAGAGATGGTTAGATTGATAACATCGGTAAGCAGCATGTTTGCGACTGGGTTTTGATATATATTTTCTGATTCCCCATGTTGAGAAACAACATAAAATGCCAATTATTTTGATTTCTATCTGCTTTTGTAGCACTGCTTGTCAAAAATTGCGTTTTCTGGTACTTTTTGATGCCCCCCCCCCCAAAATAATGTGGCCTGAAATGGAAGCTCAAACCCTGAACTTTAAAATAATAAAATAAAAATTAAGGAACCATATAAAGCGGTGCTGCATCGGCCTTTTTACCGGACGCACGCATAGACGCGCGCCCTTTATTTTCCTGCGGACGCGTATAGGGGTTAGTAACTGTGACAACGTTGTGTCACTTTGTAATTGTTGTCGCAGCATTTCGAACGTTTTAGCTTTAAATTATAAGGTCGCGTCTTTCCTATTAACGCCAGACTTCTATGGTAAATTCTATCATTAACTCACAGCACAGATTTTGAATATAAATTGTATAATATAAATTATGTAACCAATCGTCAAGGTATTGCAGTTTACAATTACTATTACTTCACTACATTCAATTGGCACATCTTACACGTTATAGCATTAAAGAATATCAACCCAATATTTTCAGTTGTTAAATGTATTGTATGTATTGTTGTGTAGCAATCTTCGTTTGCATACGAAATCAGCCATTGCTTGATACGCCACCGACTTCAATAGTGCACGTTAAAAAGGGCGTAAAAGATTATTTTAGTAGAGCTTTATTGACATTAATATACAGGGTGTCCAATAAAGATTGCAACCAACTCACAGGGGTTGTAAGGGACACCTAAACAAACATTAGAAAGGATAAGTGGAATTTATTAAACAAGTATTTTTCACAATAAAGTCATGTCCAAAAATAAGCAAAAATGAGCTTAGGAACTAGACTGAATTAAAAAAAAATATAGTGTACATGCGCTAGTTCTTAAATGAATGCTTTCCTAACTGTTGTGAATCCACATGACCTTTTCTTCTGGGGGCACTAATAAACTGTTTACAACATGCCGGAAGAAGAACTGCTCGCAAGAGTGATGGCCGCATGTACTCACGTTCTCCTGGTATTATTCCATGGGGTTCCAACATGACTAAATCTAAATACATGCCAACTTGTGAACTTTTGAACTGTTTTTGCAATATGCAAGAAATTAATGATTCCAGTCTATTTCTTTTTGAATCAGCGTAGTGCCTAAACGACTATTTTCGGGACATGCCTCTATCGACAATTTTAAATTTAATTCCAAATGTGGTCGCCCACATTTGAGTGTCGTTATTTTAGTTTCCATCATAGCTCGACATAAAATATTCACTAGGAGTAAAATATGATATATTCGAATATTTTACCATTTGCTGCTAGATATGACATGCAAACGCATGGATATTACATCGGAATAGCCACTTCAAAGTCCTCTCTTGATACAAAATTACATTTTTTGACATTCTTAGAGAAGTTGCAATATGCCTGTGTCGAGTTAGACAATCGATCAGTGTAAAAAGAAGATCCTTCTGTAATAAGCCTAGAAGAAATGATGATACAGAAGAAGGGGGGGCATCTCAACATGCAACTCTGAAAGAGTTGAAAGGGTCAATTAGGACAAACATGTGGGCTAAACTTGTACTGTGATAAGAAAAATAATTGTTTTAAAATGTTTCATATAGAACAGTAATATCTATAATTATTATATATCATAACGCGCAATTTGTATATCTGCATCATTTATAGATTGCTACATTAAATTTCTTGAAAAATATAGCTACTTATAAAAATGCGTAAAATAATTTTTTATGTCCTACATGATCATAAAGTGACATTTTACATCTTAGTTACCGGGACGAAAACAGCTACTTTTTGCGCCCTAGGGCGATAAAGATTCTTTATGCGCCCTAGGGCATAAAGGATTGCCATGGTTATATGTCAAGTATATCAAATATTTGTCATTCAAATTGTAAATTTTAAATCGTCAACGTCAATTATTGGCGATTAAGGTTATAAGTTTGACAATTAATTGTCTGTATTGTCACTCATCAATGTCAATTATTGGCGATTAAGGTTATAAGTTTGACAATTAATTGTCTGTATTGTCACTCAACTCCGAATTGTTTGTATGGTTATTCAACTCCGTAGATACGCCGTCACTTGATAACGTCAAAATATTTGTTAAAATTATTCAAACGGAGGAACAAATCGTTGTAGGACATAAAATTTTGTATGTACCTCGGGCATTACTTGATGTTTATACCCTCAGGCGACTTAAAAAGCGCGAGGGCCGATAGACGTGAGAGCTGTCACCCTCGGGGCATAAACATCCGTCTAATGCCCTTGGTACATAAATAACTATTTCACTTAAATTTTAAACATTCAAAAAACTATGAATTTAAGTGTTAATAATCTAAAACATATTAATTGTTTGTTGTAAAATAACAACTTAATAATTGAATCGCAACTGAAAATTTAATTCAATTGGTAAAGAATTGTTATCAATGTACAACCAACAATACAGTGAACAGAAGACAGTTACGAGATAGTTTACATTTTGTGACATTGGTTCTTTATATGTTCCGGTTATTTACGTTCCCAGCGGGTAATTCTATAATTTGTAATACACTTTTTGCCAACTGTATTCAATCTTTTCACAGTTTGGCAACTATTGTCTAATGAATAATGCATAGAAACTACACTGCTAATGACGCAATATACTGTACACATCGCCTTTACAACGTTCTGTTTTACATCAAAACCCTATATTAACCAAAGTTACAATCTTTACAAACAAAACACCATTTTATATCGTTTTTCCTTCACTAAAGCATCTAGAATTTACTCCAGAATATATTTTTATATTTAAAAAGACTAATATTAGTAATAGCTATCACATTTTGAGCCAATTTTATCCGAAATTTATTCCAATTCCACAATATTTCACCATTATTAAATAATGGCGGATGCGCCGGTGACTTAACAAAAACGAAAAGTTAAGCGTTATCCAAACGATAATTCTCTTTTCTCACATCCTCCAGAAGAATATCTAAGTGGAGAATGAATTTCCAAACCTTTCGTAAGCCGAACAAAGGTCGGACCAACCTCGGCGCGCTCCTTTAGTAACGGAAGGAGTCGGCTGCTGGTTGAATCGGCGTGACGTCAAGTTTGCACAAGTTAGGTCGATGGAGTGTTACCTTTGAATGGTCGGCGGGTCGAGCCAGTTCGCACGCCGTGACAGTTCAAAATCGAGCAGGAAGCTCAAAGTTCGAGGGATTGACGCCGACACAAAGACGCCAGAAACTTTAATTGTATGTACTTAGTTCGAGTTCCAGAAGGACTTACGCCGCGAAACGCGCCAAGGAAACTGCAAACGAATCGTTCTGTGCGGTGAAATTGAGGTTAGAAATCGGTGTGTGATTAATAACGAAATATTGTAATGCTCAAACGCTATATACGTTTTAACTGAATATCAAAGGTCTGACAAATACGATTGCTGCAAAGAGTTGTTGCTAAAAACAAGCTGAATTCTGTTTAGCTTATTCATGATTTTTATTTATTTCCTTTATATTAATTTTAGTATTAAATTTCAAAAGTCCCAATATACCACCTCAAAAAATATATGGTGAAAAAATGGACAAAAATCAACAAACTTAAAAGGTACAATTTTGATAATAGCACTGAATTTCCAGATTTTGTGGAAAAGAAATCTGTTTGTTTCTATTTTTTATGAGTTGATGTCGGACATTTTTAATTACTTTACTTGATTTACTCACAGTAATTCGACAACATTTCTGAAAAGGTTCGTTGTACACAAAATAAAAAAAAGAGAATGCTACTCATAAATTATATGAACTAAGTACTATTTTGATGGCCAACATTATTTTTGAGAAACAGGTATCTGCCGATAAAATCACAAAAAATAATCTTTTCCGGTTTCACCCCATATTTTTAGAAGCAGCCAGGAGTGGTATTGAAGGGGAACTATGATATATTGTGTTTTTAGGTCTAAATAAAGTTTCACAGAAAAATCCAGTCTTCAAATAAGTCAAAATCGTATTTGACTGTATTTGACCCTGTATTTTGTAAATGTAAATTTTCGGCTGAAATTTCACTTTCCCCTACCCATTTTCATTCGAATGTGTATATGTTTTTTTATTCATCCATATCGTACAATAGAAATGGGTGTGGAAAATTAAGTTTTAAGGTCGTAAATTTACGGCTACTGAATCCAGGGCCTGGTAGCATAAAAAGTTGTATTATGTTGACTTTTTCAGACTCGTTAATTTATGATAATAAACCGATACATGCGTGGATTAATAGTTAGCTATTTTAATTATTTAACTTTATTTATTTAAAGAGCGATACATTATCGAAATATTTTAACGCACGAGTGCGCTAATTGTCAAGATTATAAATCGCTATTTAATATACGAGTTTGTTTATTAATAGTAAAATCGTGAATTAATAGGGCTGTTTAGTATAATATACGATATATGATATATTATTATGCACTAAACAGTATCGACAATAAACAATAAGCCGTTTAAATTTAATTAAAGCTCCATACTTTTGGATGGGCGTTATTTATGATTATCACCGACACACACAAGTCCAATTTGTAAAATCTGGAATTATCTGACTTCATTAAAAAGTAAAATGTATACAATTTATACGAGCATACATTTTTTATATATAAAACTCAAGCGGTTTTTGAGATATATTCAGTTTGTTTCAAACAAAAACCTTTTTCAAAAATAAATTTTGTGGTGAACAATCATCGTACAGAGTTCTTCTGGTGCTCGTTTTTCTTTGTTTTCACATGTACTTTTTGATACAATAATAAAAAATAATAGTCCCTATTTAAGAACACTGTCAAAAATTGGAAAAAACTCTAAAATAACTTACTGAATTTTTCAGTAATTGTTTATAATTTGTTAAAATTTTTAAGAAACTTGAAAACCTGATGACAGCATTCAATTGTAAAGAAAAGAAACTGTCTTTGATTGTGGACCCAAACTTTAATTTTTTACAGTAATGCTATAAACATTAAATTAGAATAATAAAGCTTCACAGAAGTGAGCAAAATAAACATTTTTTTGTCTTAGGATGAAAGAGAATCCAATACAAAAGTTGTAGATCATGCAAAAAATCTGTACCTTTTGTAGAGTTTACTATATAACATAACCTCAAAAAATGCGAAAAATCCTTTTTTTTAGTATTAATTACTTTTAATGTTCGCATAAACAATTTCTTGTAATTGCGAAACAAGTGGTGAAGGTAATCGATGCGGATGTCGAAGACATGAACATGACGTGCACTGAAGAGATTACGCTCAAACTATCACGAAAATTGTTCAAACATTGAAAACAATAGTGCATGATTTAACTGACTTACAAGACAGTTCCACTGAAATGGATTAGCCGAGTCTTTGCTTGAGCCCAGGAAATGAATTGCCAGCTGAAGAATTTAGTGATCTTGAAGAAACGTTTCAAGAAGACGAAAGAAGAAGCACATTCCAACCAAGCATCGGATGATGGTGTAAATATAATACATAATTGATGTTTTTTTTTTAATTTAAAATGTAGTTAAAAGTGTCGCAACAGTACTTTATTGTTTGTACTAGTACTAATTGTAATTTAACTCAATATAAGTAGTAGCCAGAGTTTCGAAATTTATATAGAATTATGAAAATCGAAAATATGGTGCATTAAATTTCGTTTTCTAAGACGTCTTCGAGCATACGATCATTTAAACAACTCATGCGCCTATGTTATAAAACACGCATAATATACTATTATATAAGTACGTAGGTTTTCACGGCTAGAATCATTTAGAAAATAAATTGCTTCCGGGTTAGCGGGAGCCATGTATGAGCAGCTAGCGGGTGCACCCAAGGGATCACCTCTGTCACCGGTAATCGCCAATTTCTTCATGGAATTGTTTGAAGAATAAGTTTCTTAACCACCTGAACAATGTTAGAGGATAATCAGCTGCCATTCTTGGAAGTGCTGGCATACAGAACGTGAACGGATAGGCTTGGACATACAGTCACGTACGAAGAAGACACATACCGATCGGTACTTGCATGCCAAATCACACCACCATCACCAACAGAAGAGAAGTGTTATTAACACTCTGTTCAACAGAGCCGATAAGGTATGCGACTCCAGCACCTTGGACGACGAACGGAAACACTTGGAGTGGGCCCTACGTCCGGAGACACCAAGTCCGACATACGGGGTGTCACACAAAGAAAGACGCAAGTCTCACGGGAACGGCAAGAGTCAAAGGGGTTCGCTTGCTTACCATACGTAAGTGGGGTATCAGAAAGAATCGGTAGATTACTGAAGAATCACGGTAAGGTACAGAGCACCAGCTAAGGTAAAGGATCGTTTGCCTAACCCAAAAGATATCACAACACTCCCGAAGAACGAAGGGGTGTACAAGTTAACATGTGAGTGTGGAACATACTATGTGGGACAGACAGGACGAATCATCAAATGTCGGGTCAAGGAGCACAGTGGAGACGCCCGACTAGGCAAGATTCAACAGTCCGTTCTCACTCATCATGTTGGCGAGGTAAGTAATTATCATAGAAATTTACAAACATCATAACAACATCAATTGTGAAGACGGCACTGACATTAGAAGGGTCTAGAAATCGATCCTAATGCATTCAGGTGGAAAACACATGGGAGCGGTAGCTCCAGATATGTGCAGTGTGGTGTAAATTTAGGTATATAAGGGAGATTTCTTTGGTAGGTCTTCAGTATTCAGTTAGCTCTGAAGCATAACATAACATAACTAATCCTCTTTTACATGAGTACAATTTGAGATCGTCTCCCCCACCACCCACAAAAAAATATCCTATAAAATTTACTCAAACGCAGAGACAAAACCCACGCCAAAAACTTCCCATCAAAACTTTGTTTTAAGAGAGATAATCCACCCCACGTGAGAGTACCGTTCTGATGAGCCCCGTTGGTCTCAAGACACCAAAGAAAATATGCCTATCCCCCGAGAAGACATTTGACTTTATCTAATAAGACTCCGGAACCGAACAACGAAAACTTATCCACTTCACTCTGCACTTTTTACCGTACCACAGAGAGGTGACTTCGAGAATATAAAACAACAGAAAGACTCAACAATAAAACGTTTTAGTTTTTTTCCGTTCCCCCGTAGTGCAAAAGTTTTGCCAGGTATTCGTCAAGTCGTAAATTTGTTTATGGCCCGGGGACGTCCCTCAGGGCTAGGGGAGTGTTGAATTTGATGTAGGCACCCCTTATCCGGTTTTAATATGGCTTTCAAATTGCCGGGACCTGTTTTATCGGCCGAGTGCGTGACTCGGCGTGTCATTGCGACGGCGACGATGGCGAAGCCGTCGACCCTGCAATTAAATTTTCTGCATGAATTAATGTGTAAAATTTCGTAATTCTCCAGGTGACCTTTCTGAATGGCTGAAAATTGTGCTTGGTAGCGGTCGGATCCTTTTTTGATGTATCCTATGTTAATACGAGCGGTTGTAAATAATGTATGTGTTATTTGGAGCCACGGTAAGTGGGAATGGATGCAAGAAATTAAATTTTCGACCAAATCATACACAGCTCAAAAAAAATAGGGGAATACATTTTTTCGAAACTGTAACTTTTTAAATAATAGTTCTAGGCATTCAAATTTGGTATGCTTTATGGGCATATATTTAACTAAAGAAAATTACAAAACAATGTTACAATTCTTTATTTAACTAAAGAAAATTGCAAAACAATGTTACAATTCTTAGTTACTTCTAAGTTACACTTAAAAATGTAAATTAATAACGCAAAACAAAATGGAAAAAACGTCAAGGTGGATTTGAATTCACGTATGAAAGCCTACTGACAAATGAATTCAGTTGTCAGTTTTCGTTGATTAGAAACGTCCTTAGAAGTAAAATGAGGCATCTTAGTGAAGTGCAAGTTGCTCAACCTTCGAGTTTCCCCTTCTGTTATTCAGCGTTTATGGAATATATTAGAAGAGCTGGATAAGGTCGAAATCGAAAAACTACTCAAAATCAAGACCGATTTCTTGTCCTTTTCTCTCTAAGTCAGCATACTGTCACAGCATGAGACCTCCTAAACGACCTAAGACGAGCACATGGAATAGAAATTTCTGATCAAACTGTTAGCAACAAATTAAAAGAAGCTACTTTGAAAGCAAGAAGACCTGTCCGCGCAGCACGTTTTACGCAGCATCACAAACGAGGTTTGCTCTGGATCACAGAGATTGGCAAGTTCATCACTGGACGTCTGTACTGTTTACAGACGAGTCCAGATTTCGTTTAACTCGTTGCGGCGGTCGAGTACGTGTACATAGACGTCCTAGTGAACGCTACGCAGCCGCTACTATGTAGGAAGTCGATAGATTTGGTCGTGGATATGTGATGGTTCGGGCTGGTTTCAGTATAGACAACAGAACTGATCTTGTGATTCCTGGTAGACTTAATGCCATGAATTACATCGAAAATATCTTGGACGACCATGTGGTGAAACATTTTACAAGAACGTGGAAGGCATGCGGTAAATCCTGACCTGAATCCTATTGAACACGTGTGGAATCAGCTTGACCGACGTGTTCGCAAGCGCCCTAATCCACCACTAACCACACAGGAACTGACCCAAGCCCTGATTGAGGAATGGGAAAGCATACCTCAAGAATCTCTTCGCAGACTAGTGCGAAGCATGCCACTCAGGTGTGAGGAAGTGATTTGGGCTCGTGGAGGGCATACACTGTATTAAATCTCACCAATCCACAGAAAACCCACTGTCATCGATACTATGACTGTCATTTCCATTTTGTTTTGCGTTATTAATTTTCATTTTTAAGTGTAACTTAAAAGTAACTAAGAGTTGTGACATTGTTTTTCTATTTTTTTAGTTAAATATATGCCGTTGAAGTATACCAAATTTGATTTGCCTAGAGCTATTATTTACAAACTTACAGGTTTCGCAAAAGCGTTCCCCTATTTTTTTTAGCAGTGTATGTTATGCCCGATAACGCATGCCATAGGTACGGCCATGTAAATTTTTTTACGTACAACCTTATGTAATGAACGTAAACTCTAATTGTTACTAAGTACATTAAGCCTTGTATACACTGCAGCTGTAACGCGTAATGTAACATGTAATGTAACGTAAATGCTCGTGGACGGGGTTAAAACGACCGCGCAATGCATTGGCGCGCTAGTCCCGCTCGTAGGTGATCCACAGTTCTTCGACGAGCGTTGAGAAGCATGGAATCGTCATTTCAAGTAGCCGTTGCTTGCGGAGCATTTATGTTGATGCATGAATTAACTACGTATAGAAAAAAGCGAAGATAGTGGTTCATTTTTGCCCATGATTAAGATTTTCGACTGTTTGGTACCTTTATTTAGATCTTCTTCAAATATTGGACATTTGTTTTTAATGCCATGTATATTATTCCATTATTAAAACGTGCAGCATAACAAATTATTCAAAAAAGTCAATGTTTTATTTGGGTTTTTTTCACTTTGAGACTTTTTTATTCAAATCTATCGTAAGAGTTTGTTTTTCAAGTGATACCTTTTCAAAATATGTATTATATTACCAGAAAACCATTACGCATTTTTTTCTTCACAAAACTGTGTGCGAAAATGCACAAAAAAACTCATAATTATATTAATTATAAAGAAATTTGAAATTGTTTTTCTGATCATCTACCAAGTGAAAACATTTCTTTATTACAAAATAATAAAATCGCCTTCTGGTTTTACAGTTATTATTGCTGATTACTCGATTTCTTTTAAGTTTTGCATAACCCTGGAACATTTTCGCAAAGTACCCTAGTTTGTACCGGCGGTTGTGATAAAAAAAAGTTGGGATATTGGCACCTTAAAATTTATTCGTGCGAGATGTCATCATACTTAAAAACTATGTTTTGTTTGAACTCTTTCTTAACATCATTAAAGAAATTTATGGAGCATCGAAATCTGGTGACATTGGTACCTCACATTTTTTTATTTAGCGCCAGTGAAGAGAAATTTAAGAAAATCTCTCAACCGTTTTACGTAAACCTATTTGGATTTGAAAGAGCTATCGAATGATGCCTCACGCGACTGACTGTACCAAAGCTGTTTCTAAAGTTGGTACCTATATCATCAACTTTTGCTTCAAATTAAAATAAAATATGTATCCAACAATGCGAAAAAGAAAAAAAACACAATACGTACCCATTATAACAATCAAAAGTAAAAAAAAAATATACCAAGACGAAAAATAATTCAATCTGTTTTCAAATGTAATTCTGAGTAAAAAATCATATGGACTTGCAACGCATAAATGTTTAATTGTAGGAACCTTGACACAAAAAGAGCCAATCTGGCTGCATTGTTCACTTCATTCAATACTATCGGACTTGTTTAGACCTGTGGGTTTCAATGAAATTGTTCTACCACGTTCTTCGTCCCAGCTATCCATTTTAATAAAAATCCCCGTTTATCTTGACGTTGTTCGCACTGCTTGTTCGCTGCACAGTACACACTCGCCGATGCGCCACCAAACACGTCCACGCTGCAACTGCTCGGTCCCTTTGTGTTCGCGACAAATACCGACAGCCGACGGAGCACGGCGAGCACACAGTGTAATGCTCGCTGTAACATGGAATGCGCGCTTGTACCCCGTCCACACAGGTTGTAACCTGTATTACACGTTACATTACATGTTACATTACGCGTTACAGCTGCAGTGTATACAAGGCTTTAGAGTTTACGTTCATTACATTTCCAGGTATATTTGTGTTCAAAATAAATTGCACCAACAGTAAAATTGTCACTCGCTTATTGAAACAGTACTGCGTTACTATCGTGATTTATGAAAAATAGAAAGGAAACACGAAATACAACAAAATTAGAAATGTTTACTCGCTCTCACCCGTTAATACAAAGCATCATCTGTTTCGCGTTTAAGTGACCAGCAGTAGTCTGCGATCATGTTGATGGTGTTTCTTCCTTGAAAACGTTTTTCAATAGCTTCCATTTCCTGATGAAATCGTTCACCTTGTCCGCCACTGAGTTGGCCAAGACTCCGGAAAGAAATTCAAATGAGAATGCAAAAACTGAATTTTGATAGACTTGTTGCAGCCCATTTCACCGTAGGCAGTCAAAAACTCTTGTACAACATCTTCATGTTATTCTAAAATTATGAGAGTTTTCTTTTCTTTTCCTTTTTGTTGTGACCTGACAATCACAATATGTTAATAAGTACATTAGAGTTTACATTCATTTCATTTCCGGGTATATTTGAGTTTGAAAATAAATTGCACCAACAGTCAAATTTTCACTCGTTTATTGGAACAGTACTTACCATCGTGATTTATAAAAAAAAGCAAATACAACAAAATTAAAAATGTTTACTCGATCTCCGTCATTTATACAAAGCATCATCTGTTTCGCGTTTAAGTGACCAGCAGTAGTCTGCGATCATGATGATGGTGTTTTTTCCTTGAAAACGTTTTTCAATAGCTTCCATTTCCTGATGAAATCCTTCACCTTGTTCGTCACTGAGTTGACCAAGACTGCCCGGAAAGAAATTCAAATGAGAATGCAAAAAGTGAATTTTGATAGACGTGTTGCAGCCCATTTCACCGTAGGCACTCAAAAACTCTTGTACAACATTTGCGTAGTCGGCACTGAGTTATCAAAATTTTTTGATTTCCACAACTTCAATTTTGACGAACAAACTACACACACGTATTCTGGTTCATACTAGCGACTTGCGGTGTAAACACGGTCAAAAAATTTGTTGTATGCCTCAACCACTGATTTATTTTTTACTAATTGTAGCCGTTGCTGTTTGTCCACAAACAATCCGCAGACGTAACAAAACTTATGGCGATTGTCACACATTTTACTTTTTTTATATTTGCACTGAAGCTTGCACTAGAGCTGATTTTTTACTGCTTATGGATCAGTTTGATTGTTATTTTATATGAAATTTGGTGATACTAAAGACCTACATCGTCCTAATAGTATACGCAATTGTAATAGGATTGTCGATTAATGATTTTACGATATTTGGGTACAAGTCGAATAGTACTTAATAACATATTAGATAGACTAAAATACAATAAAAGAGGGTAATAAACAAACGAAATAATGTTTAGTTAATGTGAATCACGAGTACGGTTATTACGGTCGGGCCGTAGGTATATTCCTGCCTAGTGTGAATGTCAAGACGGTGATTAAACATCGATAAGTCAGTCAAATTTCAACCGATCCTAATAAACAAACTCGTGTTAAACGCACATTTAAATGGGCTTTCAATAACAAAAAAGAAATAAAATATTATGGATTGAAACAGGTCATCAAACTGTCGTTAAAGTTAAGAAAATAATGGGAAACTTCTGAATTTGAACGTCCATAACTTTTCGACTGTTTATTGAAACTGACCGAACAGTACATCCTTCTCATGGTCTGTGTTCTCTCTTTCGATTGCATTTTTTATTTTGGAAATCGAATGGAAAATTACGGTGTTCTGGATTTTTATACACATGCAAGTATCCAAAAACAGTTTTTTTGAAAAAAATCGAGAGTTTGGAGGTGTTTGAAAAATGTCGTAGATGACATTATGTTCAGTTCTACCAGCTCAGCAACTTACACTATGTCGCGTGAAAAGTATATTTTCACTGTAACACAGTGTAATTAATTCAATTCCAAGCAAAAGTTAACCAATCCCAGTCTAGGCATCAAATCCCTACCACTGTCCAGACCACCCTCTGACATTAATAAATACGAGAAATTCTTCATCGCGCATATACGTACATATTAAACGGAATATTAACGACGGACAACCAACCCTAGCGAGTTAGTTCGTGCGGTTCAAACCGCGTTGGTTCCTGTAGGAAGTTTTTAATTGTCCATAAATTTGCCAGGCGGCAGCAGTTGTACCGACAGCGACCTACCTAATTACAAGCACTTATAGCCCTGGATATTACACAGGGTACGGGAAAAACGTACGGCCCAGCAAATTTATGCGAGTCGAAACACGAGAGGGCCTCGGGCCGGTGTGCCCATTGAAATCGGCCCACGAAATTACTACTGGAGGGGAGAGGAGGGGAGCAAGGGAGACCTTTTGGCCCGTCGACGTGGAATTATGCCGTGCATTAACGTAATGAACCGTGTCTAAGAAGGGCGATAAGAAATGGCCAACGTGGATCGTGCACCGGAAAACCAGGGGCTAGAGGAACTGAAGGTAATGGACCGGGAAAGTTTTAAAATCGTAAAACTGAAAGTAGAAGGAAAAATGGCGGGGGAGATTTCCGGATGAGGTATAACGAGTAAATTATGCAAGCCGCCTAATTGTTGATCAATTATTTAGGGTGTTCTCGAGTTTAAGTTGGAAAAAGTTTGACAGGAGTGTCATAAGACTGAGACAACGGGCGCGATTTTGCATAATTTATTTTGAACGGGTTTCCAATAAAAGTGATAGAAATTAAACGAAAAGGAGGAAATTAGCCAATTTCTGACTATGAGTTAGTATTAGACAATATTACATATATGATGCATTTCAACCGAACACCGCTACTGCACTTAGTTCTGCTAAAATATAGTCAAGACAAAATGAAGGGCAAAGGCGAAAAAATGGCAGAGTACTGTTTTTACTTTGTCATACGTAGTATGTAAAGTATTGTAATCGTGCCAAAAAAAATTGTTGAGATTTTAACGGAAATATGTCTTTTTGGGTCCCTTGAACATTTTTGACCAACGTACAAAAAACTGTCTGTGTGTGTGTATGTGTGTATCTGTGTGTGTACCCGTTTTTTTGTGGCGATGATTCCGGAGAAACTACTAAAGGTATCGGGACGAAACTTCATATTTAGAAGTTTCATAACCAAATTTAGAGCTGAAAAGCTTTCTGTTGAAAAGGGTCCAAATGAGAACTGGAGGTTTAATCTTAAAATTTTTTAAAGATTTTGCAAGTAAGCCGCCATATCTGGAATTTCGTCGAAATAGTTAAATAATAAATTAAAATAGAGGAAATTATGAATAATTTATGACTATGACACTTTTTGGTAAAATTAATAGTTTAGCTGCATGAGCAAATTCTATTTCATCGAGACCGCTCGTACTGCATTAAAACTAGTTAGACAGGGTTTGTCAGGTATTGTGATTCTAATGACAGTAGGTATTGTCAAACGCTGATGTTTTGACAATACCTACTGTCAATATAATCAAAATATCTGTCTAGTTCTAGTAGTTTTATTTTAATGCAGACATGGCCGATCTCGATCAAATAGAATCTCATGCAGCTAAACTATTAATTTTATGTATGGTATGATAAAGTCATGTGCCTGGCCACATCAGATTTCTTTGCTTATAACTCGGAACCTACAATCTTCACTATTTAGGTTTTTCTCAGACAAATTGTAGTTTCAATTGGCGTATTTTTATCAAAATAGTTCCTAGGAATTTAATTTTTTTTTACTTTATCATACGCAGTATTATAAAGTATTGTAATCATGCCGAAAAAAACTTTTGAGTTTTTAGCGGAAATATGTCCTTTTGGGTCCCCTGAACATATTTGACCAAGGTACAAAAAAATATCTGTGTGTGTGTGTGTGTATGTGTGTGTGTGTGTGTGTGTGTGTGTGTGTGTGTGTACCCGATTTTTGTGGTGACGATTCCGGAAAAACTACTAAAGGTATCGGGACGAAACTTCATATTTAGCAGTTTCATGACCAAACTTAGAGCTGAAAAGCTTTTGGCTCCAAAGGGTCCAAAGGAACTGGATGTTTCCTTCAAGCACTTTTCAAGGATTTTGCAAATGAGCCGCCATTTCTGTAATTTCGTCAAAATGGTTAAATAATAAATTAAACTCCAGGAAATTTTGTATAATTTATGTCTATGACATTTTTTGGTAAAATTAAGAGTTTGGCTGCTGGAGCAGATTCAAATTGAGATCGGTCGTGTCGGCATTAAAACGAGGTAGCCAGGATTTTAATTATAATGACAGAACTGTGACGGAACTAATGACAGACAGTGTCATACGGTGCTGTTTTGACAATAGCTCTGCGCCGGAACGGCCGGAACCACCTGACCAGCCTGGGGACAAGCGCGAAGGCAAAGCGGATGCAGGACCTCTGCAAATAGATGCTGAGCGGGACGTCAGCGATGAAGATGACGTTGAGCCCGATCAACGAAGGAGACGGCGAAGGCGGTGGCGGTAGCTGCGTAGCACGTGCTGTGTGTGTGTCCATGTTTTATTCAATAATATTTAGACCAAACGTTTTACGTTGTTTTAAATATTTTAGTAAAGCATTTTTATTGTTGTATCGTTGTTTGTTTTTAAAAATATACCCGCCACGCTATTCACTCACTGGCGGGTAAATCGTAAAGATTTCAAATTTCGGATAAGCGCCCACGGCGCAAGACACCGTTTGTTTTATATCATTTGAAATTATGTTAATTCATAATGTGTATTTTCTTTAATAAATATATTTGTGTTAATGGTTAATGGAATCGCATGCAGCTAAACCATTAATTTTATATATAGTATGATAAAGTCATGTGCCTGGCCACATCAGATTTTTTAATTTAATTTGTACAATTTCGGTCTTCATTAAATGACGATATGCCATTTAAAAAAAAAATACTCTTATCTTTACACATACTATCTCAATAAGGTATGTGCAGAGAACTGGGAGTAATTCACTAATTGGCAGCCTTTAATAATAAATTAATGTTTTTGAGTGGAAAAGGTGGGGTTTTGCGCAGATAGATAAAATACGGCAATTTTCAACTATTGCTTGAGCCCGAACGGTTTATCGAAGAACAAACCTAAAAAGTAAAGTTTGTAGGAAATTGAATTCAGTGGTTATTTAGGAAAAGTTAATAGTTTTCGACTTGTAAGCACAAAAATGATTATTTTACTTTGTTTGCAATTTCTTCAAGGTTGCGTCACGAAATTTTGTTAGCAAACCTCAGATTCAAAATCAGCAACCCAAAAAATATATGAAAGGAACAGATACTTCATAGAAACTTCCCCACAACTTATCCGTTAGAGGCCCTTTTGAGCACAAATTGACTGTAGTTACCATAAAATGGTATTTGGAAACATAGTTTAAAACTAAAATGTAATTATGAAATATAATGTAACAGCCACCTGCGTTGAAAAATTAGTACTTACTGATGAGAGTGAGGGCGGTTCAGATAAAACAGAATCCGAAACTCTTCGCCGTTGCATTAACACCCGGTATATGAAACGTCGAAGGTGAGTAAAATTTCATATTTAATGCCTTCTAAAATTTTGAAATATTTTTCCAAATACATAGTATTTTTACATAAGATGAAGGTAACTTTAGTCTTATGTCATTTTCATCTTTTAACCAACACGCGGTATATGCAACGGGGAAGGTGATTATAATAACGTTCAAATTTAAAGACCTTTAATATTTCCAAATTTTTTTTTTCAAATAACATTTTTGCATAGCTTTGGACATAAAGGAATTTTGTCTTCAGTGCTTTTCATACTTTTGGTAACATCCGGTACATGCAAGTAAATACATACATTCTAATATTTGCATTTTAGGTAAAAGACTATCCAAACACATTTAGGAAGAATATAATTTTTTGAGAAATTGATAATAAAAATGTTAATTACTAATAAAAGCACCCGGTATATGCAATGCAGAAGGTGATTATAATTTCGTATATGATCACCTCTAATATTACTAAATACTTTTTTCAAATAATATTGTTGGATAGCTTTTAACACAAAAGTATACGCACATACATTCGAAAATTTGCATTTTAAGTTGCCCTGACGTGATAGAAATATTACAACGTCGTTTTTGTGATCAGCAGGTCGAGTCTAGTCAAACATAGTTATTTTCATCTATGTTAGATCCAACTTCTCTCAATTTGTCACGTAGTGTTTTATTAGAGAATATATAGGATTTCAATGCTAAGTGGTGTTCGTTCCACTTAAGGCGAGTTTAGACATGCACAGATTTAGTGGCATGCAAGTTGAAATCATGCATGCATGGATCGGAAAAGTCTGCACCCTTCTAAAATCACTGGCGCCAGTGATGATAAATACGTGCAGCAAAACAAAATTTGCGTGTGTAAACAAATGCTTGCACATCGGCTCGCCAGTTTGTAGTTAAATTTTCTTTTTGTTTGAGGTCCTAATTTGCGTGTATTGTAGTTCATATAGTTTATTATGGCTTAAAAACGTGGTCGGCAGAACTGACAATCAAGTTTCTTGAAGGCTATGAATCTTATCCGTGTTTATGGGATGTACATAGTAGTGCATATAAAAGCAAAGTTGGTCGAGAAAACGCTTATCAAAGACTTTGCGAATTAATAGATATTGAAGGCTTTGAAGTTGCTGAAGTGAAAGCAAAAATACGTTCTATTAGAAATGCGTATGCTTTAGAATTAGCAAAAATTAAGAAAAGCCAACATTCCAGAGCAGGTACGGATGAATTATACAAACCAAAAGTACCATGGTTTCTGGTAGCGGACAGGATTTTGAAGCATGTTGTACACATAAGAGAAACACAGGCATCACATATTGTAAGTTTATTTACATTCTATGGATTATTTATCGTTTTCATTTGCCAAAGGACAGCTCCGTCTACAAAGCACCCAAAGTAGGTCGACAACTAATCCATGGTTTAACCCAGACACGACCTTTTCGTCGTTTCTTTTTCTGTATTTCTTTTATCTTTTTTACCACTAAAAGTTTAGCGACGATTTTGCATGCTTCGGAATGTTCACTCGACATTAGGGGTGGGCGAACTTGGAAATTTGTGATCGATCATAATCGATAACATACGATTTTGGATTGGCAATTTGTTGGGTTTATATGGGCGGCGAAGTTGAAGACGAGTGGAAACTCAGTCAACCTGTTAAAAATTGGGTTGGGTTGGCGATTTATTGAGTTTATATGAGCGGCGAAGTTGGTGACCGAGCAGTGTATACAACTGATGAGGATACAAATCATATATTATTCAAAATCGATTATTAACAAATTCAACAGCTCGATCTTCTCGGATCTCATCGATTTTACAAATAAGAAGATCGAACGATCGATTGATCGATTTTTTTGCCCATATGTCCCTAATCGACATATTGCACCTGTAAAATACACTTTAGAAATGAAACTGGCGTGTCACTTATTTTTGTTTTGCACCTTTAGTGGCGTGCAAATAGAACTGGCGCGACTACTGGCCCCACGAACTCCATGCATGTCTAAACACACCTTTAGTTGCACTTCTGCTAAAATACAGTGTATCGCACGGAACTATTACATGTTTTTTGTTCAATTTTTACCAATTGATTAAATAAACAATAAAAAGTTCCATATTTGAAATTATTTCTTTATGCATGAAGGTAACAAGAAAAAAAGCAGAAACAAGAAACATACATACATAATAATGTCAACATTATGTCCATGTTTAAAGTTTTGTCGTATATTTTAATGTAATTTCATCCCTACATGCAGTTAAATCAGGGGAATTCAAAGGAGTATTATATTTTAGGATAAAAAACAAATAAACATGTAATTAATAGTTGGCCGTTTTTGAAGTTTGGAGAAATTCCTTTAGAAACAAAAAGTTGACATACACCTTTTTCCACTATAAAATAAGCCATTACGTTTACTTGCGTTTACGTTTCTATCAATCGATTGATTAATATCAATAATATGTCTTAAGCATTTATTTTTTCTCTACACCCTTAAACTTAGAACTATCTCTCTTACCACGCAGCAAATAAGTTGGAAATTGGCATGAATAGTTTCCAGCGCTCCTTTCAGGCAGAAGTTTCCCTCCACACAGTTATCATTTTCAAGTTGCGCGACAGGGGCGCCACGGCAATGCACACCAACGCTGCCGGTCGGCGGCGAATCCATAATTCATGAAGTTAGCAACTTTTATCTCGACCTTTTTATTGACGTTTCTCAGGTTATGTCTTCTCTGATGAACTTTGTTTTATTCCGGCTGCGGATGGTTCTTGTCCACTTCGTGCCAACAATGAAAACTTTAAAACTTAAACCGGACTGTTAAAAAAATTGCATACGTAGTGACGGAATTCTGTCTTTTATATCAACGCCGAAATAACAAATACGTATGTACTATCCACTCAATCCACTGTTGTGATGGGGCGGACACCCTTCTCAATATTTCTTATACTTTAAACAATCTGATCTTACGGTAGCGTGAATTAATTATCTCTCTCTTACGGAGGCTTCAAATCGTGAGTTCTTTCTCTAAGACTTTGTTAGAGAAGTTTGAACTCACTAATTATTAATCACTATATGCAAGGCTAAATACTTTACTATAAAAAGGGGCAGGTTTATATTATTCTAAAATGAATATGCCGAAGAAAAAAACAATAAAATCTATTAACAAAAATATATACAACAATGCAGAACTGCGTACATGAAAATATGAATGTTAATTCTAAAACAATGATAACATTCTTTTGGCAGAGATGGACGAATCAGCAAGTACAGACAACGAATAAATACCTTATCATTTCGGCTAAGCACAAGAAGCACGAGACACCACAGTTATCTTATAGAGCCGCTGCTCTTAAGAAAATACGTCTTTACCCCATAATGGCTAAAATAAGAAGGAAGCATCGTTCGCTTAAACCTTTGGTCGAACCCCTCGTGACGACCTCAACGCCATCCAAACCACAGTTTGAGAATATGGCCATTTCCGTTTGCCGCTAATACCAACCTAACACAAAGCACGCCAAAGTTTGAATTCAAATCTCCACTCAACTAACGCGCCAAATCTGGACTTATCACACTGTACTATCGTGAGCAAAAAGAAAACATTTACAAGATGACAAATCGAATTGAATTTATTTTGGTAAGCATTTCACACTTTGGAAGAGTAAAGTAAATTATTGCTTCGTTTGTTTCAAAACAGTATTTTAAGAAAAAAATCGTTTGCAGTCAGCTATAGAATAGAACATACAGTTTAGTTACCAGTTTTGTAATATAGACAAAAAGGCGTATTGAAATGAGCTGTCATACATTTTGTGTTAAACTCTATATCTACCAGTAATCACTGGTAACAGCTAGTGACACACTATTTTGTCGAATGCAACTACCTCGAAAAAGATACACTTTCGCACAATATTATGTTAGTACTTTATAATGTGAAAAGTACGTAGGGGGTCTGCGGGGGATTCCCCGGGACACCGGTACACCTATTGTGCTACCTCTTCCAGACTCTCGCGAGACATAGCGAGAGACCGCGAATCGGGAGAGTGTGGATGCCACATTTATCCAAATCCGCTAACATTCGAGTTGCCAGAAGTCTCTACGGATGCAGATAGTCGGGTAAAAGTCACGCGTTCGGCGAATGGCTCTCTTCTTTTCTACGCATTCGCTAGGATCCATTCAATGTGGATTTTTGACGCAGCTCGAGCAGTTTTTGTGTGTACCCGAAGGTATTATTTACGACACGGGTCTGATTTATGACATCAAACACGTGCGGTGAAGGGGCTGTTCGAGCATCAATGCATCCGAAAAGTAGGTAACGAATGGAATAATTTATCTAGTAATGAAATAAAAGGATTAAAAAATATGGAACACAAGAAATTTTTATGCAAAATACAAATAGTTCACATTGATATAAAATTGAATATCCGATAGTATTCTTTTCTGTATTTGTGACGTCCCCTTTACTATAATTTGTCAGGAAAAAAATCACATACGCAAAGTTAAAATGTTTCCATTTTAACTTTGCGTATGTGATTTTGATATACCAGATAATGATATTTATTTCTGTATTATTGAAGAAATGCAAATGCATATCAATAAATTAACCATCCGTATTATAAGATTACTAATGAAAATTAAAATTAATAGCAATATTAAATCAATAATTAATTAAAACTAAAGAATATGTTATTTATCTCGTTCAAATAAATCTTATCAGTTCCAAGTTATTCCAGTCTTATTTTTCTATGATGTCTGAATCTATTGTATCGTTTTGGTACAGTTCTTTGATTACTTGGGCCGGCTGAGAACTACCTGGTAAGTAGGTATTATTTTACCGTCATTAATGGGGAATGTCGCACAGGTGCTTCTCGTACATTGCCGAAAAGAAATATTTATTCACAGTCGACAGACATTCAACAGTCATTCTTGTTTTATCTTTCTTGACAATCGCAAATTACGACTGCGATCTACAATTACTAAGTTATTGATAATATCGTTGTTACATACCAGTATACACGGTTGGTGAAAGTAACCGGAGCACCTAAATAATTGTCCAACTGTAAACATTGTCAAAAAAATCAAACATAAGTTGATTTTAAACAAGCGATCGTCTAAATATATTTTTAATACACAGAGAGCCTATTTTATTATGGAAACTGGCAACCTTTCCGTTTTCTAATAGAACACATTTAATAATTAAGATTAATTCCATGAATTTTTTGTAAGAATCATGTTTTATACAATGCGTCATTTTTTAGTTATAAGCAATTAATCAAAACTCATAAACTTGTATATTAACTAAACGGATAAGAAACAGCAGAACAATAAAATAGAAAAATAAAATTAATTGTTAATTAAATGTACAAACAGAAAATTAAAGTAAATGTGTGTATGTATGTGGGAAAAAATTCAGTTTAAAAGTTCAGGAGTTTTAATTAATTGCTGATAACTAAAAATGATGCATTTTATAAAAAGTGGTTCCTACAAAAAATTCTTAGAAATAATCTAAGAATTAAAAAATTTAAAAATATACAGTATTGCGCTATTTGAAAAAGGAAATGTTACCAAATTTTGATAGCTAGTTTAAAACAAAAAAAAAGTGTTTTTTTCTTTAATTTTTTTACGGGTGGAGAATTATTTAGTTGTAATATTTTTTTGCAAATATTTAATTTTGCTTTATGGAAAATCGTATTACTATGTCTTATATTAGTATATGGTATCGAATATAAATGATCAGAATAAGAAATCAATAGCATTTAAGAAATTTTTCAAATATTTAATATATTTTATACTAAACTTTTATTTACGTTATTCAATTAATTATTAATTAATAATAACCACAATTTCAAGGAAAGTATGCACACTCACACTATACGCTGCGGCAGCGGCTACTTCAGCGACGTCCATTCTCACCCGTACATGAACAGAGAATGCACGAGCCGAACGCCGAGAGTGTGGATGGCCTTCTTTGGCTGCTATGTCTCACCCAGCCTCGTCGAACTTTTCGCCGATTTATTCGGGCTGATCCTGGAGCTAGCATAAACAGTCTAATCTAAACAATACCTCTCCCAACTCCTATAGCTTCTGTAATAATAATAATCCTGCCAGAAATATTGACTGGATACATTGTACGGATGCACGTATTTGAACAGGTAATTACCTGTTACTCGACATTCAAATTCAGTTATTAGTCATCTCTGGGAGTTATACTACCATTATACACCTCGACGGAGCGCTTGTTGGTGTTGCCGGCAATGGGGGCCTCTGTGCAAACGTTTTGATAGACTCGAATATCGTGAATTGTGGATATATGTATATGCTGGTACGGCGGTGGTATTTGCTGAACGGTATTTGCAGCACACACCTGCACGGCATTGTGGTTCGCACATACATATATGTATATACGCGGATGTTACGTATTCTGTACTCAGAAAGCGACTTTACATAATATCTGTATACCGCGGATAATACACCCCTTATATACATAGAGGAATCAGGTTCAATTAAAGATTTTTTTTAGGTTAGATTTGATGGATTGTTTGGTAGTTGTTGTTGTGGAAATGTGGCTAAAAAAGTACCAAAATTTGGTGGGATTTATACCAAGTTTGTTTAATTCCTTTCTGTCATAAGTAATATTTGAGACTAAGCTTATTTGTCTTTGAAAGAGTTATCGTATGATACTTTACACGATCTATTGTCCAAATCTGTTCCTTAAGATGCCAGGCGAAAACTTCATGAGGCTATAACTAAGAGGCGATTAAAAACTATAACGACAACGTGTGCCATGTGTGAAAGAGGAGGACATTTGACATACGGCTAGAAATTAGCAAGCGGGCTGGCAGAATTTGGTATAAGGTATGCAACATATAATTCAAAAATGTTAAAAATTGTGAACATGAGTAACGGTTTCTGTTGAAATTCTAATTGATGATTTAGTAAAGTGATATTGTGGTTTTATCTATGCTTTTCTATTTCGAGTTGTTCTAATAAATCCAATTTGTAGTGGTTCACATTATATTTTATACAATAACCTGTTGACATTTTATGCTGAAAAATCTTGGAAGAAGTTCTAGATTTCCAACTTCTTTCCGGTTTTACCAACATAAACATGCATAACAATGAGAGCATTCGACTGAGTAGACTCCAGACTCATCCGTAACTGAAATTTTTCACCACCTAAACGTAACTCAATCCGTTGCAGCAGTGTTGTCGAACTGAAGGAAGTCCAACCTCCAGTAAGAGTTCTTTAACGTGCACGTCGCATCATGACAGCACACGGGACCACCGGCTTTACTTCCTCATCCGATGGACGGCGGCATGCAAAGGTATTTGTTCCCTGCCTACCGGGTGTCTCACGGAACTGGTACATTAGAAGTTTCCAATGTTCTACTATTTCTGGAAACTTAAAATTTTGGAATTAGAATTTACTCGATCTGAGCTCTTCAGCTAAAATATATATTTAAAAGTTAACTGTCACGTTCGGTCACCGGAAGTAGGTATCAACTTTGTTATTTTAAATGGAATGATATAATTTTAAGTTTATGTTTGGTTTCTACGTATCAAAGTTCATCATTTTTAATAAAGTTTCCCTATACCTAAATATCATAATTTTTGAGTTTTTTTGATTTTACTAATATTTTGGTGATTTTCGGAGTTCCGTTTAAAAATGAATATCTAGGTTATTATTGAAACTAGAAGGTTCATGATTGGTGGTCCAAAACTAGAAACATAACCAAATAAGACGATGTTTAGTTCATCGTGATATCTTATTCAGGGTGGTCAAAATTTACAACACAATAATTGAATTTTCAAACGTAAAAAACTCATTCTTTTCAAATGTAACTCCCTGTATACCGATACGCCATTACATAAGAAATCTTATTCCCTATCAATCAATATTAGGGCTCCCTATATCTATCTTTCATAGTTTTTGAGATATTCTCTTTTTCTTGAAATCTTGAATACTCCCATTTAATAATGGGGGACGAAATTAGATACGATATTTACAACGAAAATTTAAATAGTGATAGATATTTAGAAATTTTGCGTGGATGGTGAACAATTTTTGTGAAACTCTTCCCCTCAATATTTCAAGCGACTGCTTTTATCAAATGGACGGTGCACCAGCGCATTCTTTGCATATGGTATGCATTCAACTTAATCAGATGTTTGACGATAGGTGGTTCGAAATCACCAGATTTAACACCATTAGACTTTTATTTCTGGGGTCTTGTGAAAAGTCAGGTCTATTCCACACCAGTTAATACTCGAGACGAATTGACAGAGTAGTAGCCGCCATTAATGGACTTCAGCGACAACAAATCAAAAAAGCGACGATGACAGAAGTACACCGAAGTTTTAAAATGTTTAAAATGGAGCAGAACTGGCAGCATTTCGCAGCCATTGTAACAAACTTACTTCACAAATTCAGGAATATCAACTTCGCACCAAGAAAATGAGTAATTTTGCGCCAGTTCTAAATGAACATTAGTTATCATACCAAAATAACAAAAATTTTTTTCAAATTTCTAAAAAATAGATTAAAAAGAACTTTTTAGTATCACTGGCATTTACTAATTATTGTCGCAAGAGTAATAATTAAGAAAAAAACTGGAAGTATTTTCTTTTCAATGTAGGTGGCTCTGACTCCATATTTGAATATAAGTTTACTTCTAAACAACATTTCCAAATAAAGGTTATCGATAATAATGAAAATAATGGTACTTTACTCTTATCTCAAATTCATATATTCTGAATCTCTCGGTATATGGCACCGAAATTTACATATTTGACGGTTTTGCTGTTTTGGTTTCGAGCCGCCAACTTTTATAAAGAATAAAATTTTCTGAGAAGTTTACAATAAATTCTTTTGCCATATGGTGCGGACTTTCGTGGACACACTGTATATATAATCTTGAACCCATTTTACCCGTAGGTGGGTGTATGTCTATTTAAACACTACTCACAGGTTCACAATTTGCAAACTTTGTCCAGCGAATTTTGTATTTTGACATAACTTTTCCTGCGTTCCAATATATTCCTCTCCTTTTCAATTTTCCGGCTATTTCCCGATCCCAGGATTTTCGGGGTCTTCCTCGTTGCCTCTTGCTTGTTGGTCTTGTTTGCCATATTTTTTTGACTGGTCTGTTGTTGCTCATTCTATTTAGGTGCCCGAACCATCTTAGTTGTTGTTTCTCGAGTTTTATAATCATTGCCTCCACTTCCAATTCCTCCCTTATGATGTCGTTTTTTATTCGGGCTCTCCTTGTAATTTTTTTTTCTCTACTCAGTTACATCATTTCGATCGCTTGTATTTTGCTCTCTAAGGTCTCGGCTGCGATACGAGCGGCGAGCGGCAAGCGGCGGGCGGCGAGCGGCGAGCGGCAAAGCGGCGACCTGGCTACGAAGTAAGCGGCACCATGAGCGGCACGACAATTCGTCGTGACAATTATTAGTAGTTCGTAGGTCGTCGTCCGGTAATGTTGTCAAACCTACTCACTAGACCAGGCAATAGAGACTTTTTGTGACAAAAATAGTATCAGCAAGCCGCCGGTCCCAGGTCACGTGGAACAGTCCGTACATGTATTGTGATGCGTTTTCGACTAGCAAATATCATTACTTAATTTGTTATAAACAAAAAAACCTTAAAAAATCGTGCTTTTTTCCGTTGTTCGCTTGTAAAAGCTGAACCGATGGAGCAATCTTGATACTGTCAACAGACGAATTGTAGAGAATGAAAAGACGAAAAAAATGAACCTTACACGGACCCGATCGGATTAATATCACCGGAGGAAATTCGGAAGAACCGGAGAAATCTGCGTTTTTTTCAAAAATTTATAACTCCGCCATTTTCAAAGCTGTAATGCAGGCTTTTCGCGAGAAGGTAGCGATTGATGGGTACTTTAAGTGTGCACAACCCAGGCGTTGTCCGATGATTAGTTTTTGCACAATTGCGATTTGAATTTCTTTTATGCAATATGGTTCGGCGAGCCTGGATGCTTCGGAGGTGGTCCGACTTTAATTTTTTTAACGTATTTCGAAAGTAGAAGTAGTGTGCTACAAAACGTATCTATAGTAATCCCAACGCGCTGCGCACTTCCCCGAGTCGGCCGCCTACCCCACTACTCAACAGCGTTTGAGCGCGCGGCAGATTTCGGGCAAGTTTGCAAGCATTTTTCGCCTATTTCGCAACATTTTAACGCAAAATCAGAATAGACGTTTTGTAGCACAATACTTCTACTTTTGAAATACGTTAAAAAAATTAAAATCGGACCACCTCCGACGCATACAGGCTCGCCGAACCATATTGCATTAAAAAAATTCAAATCGCAATTGTGCAAAAACTAATCATCGGACAACGCCTGGGTGCACACTTAAAGTACCCATCAATCGCTACTTTCTCGCGAAAAGCCTGCGTTACAACCTTGAAAATGGCGGAGTTATGAATTTTTGAAAAAAACGCAGAATTCTCCGGTTCTTCCAAATTTCCTCCGTTAATATTAATCCGATCGGGTCCGTGTTGGGTTCCTTATGTTCGTCTTTTCATTCTCTACAATTCGTCTGTTGACAGTATCAAGATTGCTCCATCGGTTCAGCTTTTACAAGCGAACAGCGAAAAAAAGCACGACTTTTTTAGGTTTTTTGTTTATAACAAATTAAGTAATGATATTTGCTAGTGGAAAACACATCACAATACATCTATGGACTATTCCACGTGACCTGGGACCGGCGGCTTGCTGATACTATTTTTGTCACGAAAAAGTCTCTATTGCCTGGTCTACACGGAAAATTATAACCTTCGGTTGAATAAAATCCGTAGGTTAAAACGTAACTATGAAGTGCATCCTATTAATGCAGTACGTCAGCGGTACGGCGATTATCATCATTTATTTCACTACTTAAGAAAATATAGAAAACGTTCTTTATCTAATTATTTTCTTTTTGTGGATATTATTTCTTTCTACTTTTATTTGGCTGGTACCTGCTTCAGGCAAAATAACAAACAAAATAGAAGATGCACTGCCGTCGCCGCGTGAAGAAAATACACGAATTTTTGTATACGACCTCACCGCCTATTTTGACTACAATTATTTATAGTAATCATGTATTTAATATATAGGGTTAGCCAAAATTACCGAAACACCTAAATAATTCTCCAACAGTAAGAAATTTAAAAAAATGGTTCAACCAAAAGTTTTTTGGCTTTAAACTAGCTATCTTCTAAATATATTTTCATTTTATTCTAGAAATTAGGTAACCTCTTCTTTTTTTTTAAATAGAACAGCCTATATATTATTAAATTTTTTGATTCTAAGATTAATTCTAAGAATTTTTTATATGAATCATTTTTATAAAATGCAATAATTTTTAATTATAAGCTATTAACCAAAAATTGTCAAAATTACCGGAACACCTAAATAATTCTCAAACTGCAAAAAAAATCAAAAACTCTTTCAAATAAAAATTTTTTGGGTTAAACAACCCCTAGTTCAAATATTTTCTTAATATACCTATTTTATTATAGAAATTTGCAAACCTTTTCTTTTTCTAACAGCACCCTGTATGTTTTTACATTTTTTAATGCTAGGATTAATTCTAAAAATTTTTTGTAGGAATTATTTTTTTTATAAAATGCATTATTTTTTAGTTATAAGCAATTAATCAAAACACAAACTTTTACTTGAACCAAACGGGTTAAAAATAAAAAAAATCCAAGAAAAAATAACAACTCAATTAAATGGAATTAAATTAAATGTCCAACCTGCCACATTAAAATAAATGTGTATGTAATATATTGATTTCCGGGTGGAAACCGCGTTAAGGACTTTGAAGCAGTCAACGTTTCGCGCTCTTTTGCAAGAGGCATCTTCAGGACTAAGAACTATCAAACCAAGTGCTAAGAAGATACTGTCGTCTGTTGGGACGGGTCTTTATATATGAGTGGGGTGGAGTGACCAGATGGTGTTTGGAGTGGGGGTAACGAAGTGGAAGGGGTATTGTTAACAGGTAGTGGGCCAGCAGGTAGAACCGGTTGGGACAGGACTGAATTCCAGGTATGATGTAAATGACAACCATCGTCTCTATTGATATTGGAGGGGTGTTTTAGGATTTCTATTGATTCACGGATCCTTCTAGGGTAGTAATGGGATTCACGGGCAAGGATTTTGGTATGTGTAAACAGGATGTCATGTCCCGTGTTGTATCTGTGTTCAGCGAGAGCCGAACCAGCGATTTGTCGCAATCTAGTGCAGCGCTCGTGCTCAGATACTCGGACGCTAACTAATCGCTTCGTCTCGCCAATATAGACACTTCCACAAGCACATGGAATCCGGTATACACCAGGGGAAAGAAGAGGAGGAATTTTTTCCTTTGTAGAAGGAAGTAAGCCCGATAGTTTGGAAAGGGGTTTGAATATCGGTTTTATGTTGTACTTGCGGACGATGCGTCCAATACGATCTGTCGTACCCTGGACGTAAGGAAGGAAAGCTGTTGCAATTGGGACGTCCTGATGCTGATGAGGTGTGTTATCGGTTGGGTTTAGGTGTCGGGAAATGGTTTTAATTATCGAGGACTTGGGATAGTTGTTTTGGGATAAGACTTTGGTTAGGTGGTCAAGTTCGTTTTGGAGGTATGTGGGGTGGGTTATAGAAATTGCTCTTTTCACAAGGGTGTTGATCACTGCTTGTTTCTGAGCTGGGTGATGGTGGGAATTGGCATTGAGGTATCTGTCGGTGTGGGTGGGTTTTCTATACACGGTATGTTCAAGGGTGCCGGATGGAGTGCGAGTAACTAGGACGTCGAGGAAAGGGAGAGAGCCATCTGTTTCCACTTCCATGGTGAAGCGTATGTCTGGGTGTTGCTGGTTGAGGTAGTCGAGGAAATTGTTTAAGGATTGCCGTCCATGTGGCCAAATTACGAAGGTGTCATCCACGTATCTGAACCAACATTTGGGCTTGAGGTTGTGTGACTCAAGGATTTGTTTGAACGCCTCCATGAAAATGTTGGCAACAACAGGGGATAAGGGTGAACCCATGGCAGCTCCCGAAACTTGTTCATAGAACTTGCCTCGGAACTGGAAGTAAGTGGAAGATAGACAAGCACCTACCATGTCAGCGTAACAGGATGGTTGGTTATCAGATGTAAGAAGTTGTGTAACTATAGTGATGGTATCCTGGATTGGAACCTTCGAAGGTTCCAATCCAGGATACTTAAAAAATAATGCATTTAATAAAAGAATGATTCCAATAAAAAATACTTAGAATTAATCTTAGAATCAAAAAATGTAATAATATACAGGGTGTTATTAGTATCCCGGCGGTCCATAGATAATAAATCGTTTCAGATAGAAAAAAGTATCATCAAAAGTATTATCATCGAAGACTTATTAGAGAAGCCATCGAAATTTACAAACATCCTGACAACATCAATCGCGAGGACGGTACTGACATTAGTAGGGTCTGGAAATCGATCCTAACGCGGTCAGGTGGAAAAAACACGTGGAGCGGTAGCTCCAGATGTGCGCAGTGAGGTGTAAATACAGGTATATAAGGGAGACTTTCTTGGTAGGTCTTCAGTATTCAATTAGCTTTGAAGAAGCGAGCAACATGGTTCGCGAAACGTCAGCATTAACAAATCTTGACACACGGCATAACCCGGAAGCAGTTTATTTTCTAAATGATTCTGGCCGTGAAAGCCTACGTACTTACTAGAAAAAAGTATTTTATACAAATGTTATTTGACACGCCATTTTCTATAACGTAAAATTATTTTCATTTATACAGGGTGATGCATTTTGATGTGACGGAAAGTATGAACATTTTTTTAAATGGAACGTCCTGTATATTTTATTATATTATGAATACTACTAAATTTGTTTATCCAACCGTGTATGTTGCTAAGTCACAGCGTTAATAGTTCCAGAGATATTCCATTGTTTTTTTCAAAATATGCCCGTTGCAGGATCTTTTTAAAAACTATGTAAAAACAACACTTTTGCAGATTTTGCCTTTAAACTATGTGAGAAAATAGTCAAAACCAGTAGGTAGATGATAGTATCCAAAGATATCAGACACACTATACAGGATGTTCATTGAACTTAGTAAATTTTGATGTTTTTTAAATGGCTTTTTCTCGAGTTTTTTAAATGGAACACCCTGTATAATATGTGTTGGTTGTAATAAGCCTTTATTTCGCTCAAATCTACATCTAGTATGTCATACACCAAATGTTACTATTTTTTCTGATATTTGCAATTTAACGAAAATGTCATGCAATAGGGTATTTGACTGTATTAAAAATATGGCATGTATTATAGTCATCCTAATAGATTACAGTTCAAGAAAACTATTTGTTATTACTTTTCAAAAAAAAAATGCTTTATTTCTATGAAAAACCAAAATTAAAATTGAATTTTATTCACGTCCTATCACGTGATTGAAAACGCTCTGTAATTGGGTCAGTCTCCAGTGATGTCATTCGTTAGTCCGCGTTAGAGCGCGTTCGGTTTGTCAGGGTATGGTATGGGGAGAGCACTGCTCAGATAACTTGGGTCGGCTGTCTCTCTCTTATATGCAGATAAACGCCGTATGACGTTAGTCCGCCTATTATGCAGCGCGTCACTCTCACCGTAAAATACCGGGTTATCCGAACGCGCTTTTATGCTTCTCCCGTTTGAATTTAATAGCACGAAAGCGTCATGTAAGCATAACTTTGTAGGTTAGGATAGCCCTAACCTTCAGCTGTCAGATCAGATAATACCTTTCGAAAATACGATAGATAACTTATTCTAGCCAGTTTTACTTATGTCGAAGTAATCTTCACCACAGAAAACACTTGGCGGCTATTTATTTCATTTGGATTTCTACGAGCCAACCACTTTCTTCGCAGTTTCAAATCTTGCGGAACAGCTACAAATAGTTTATCCGGAGTTTTTCTTGACGTATCTCTGCATTGTGGATTTATACACCATTTATAACCCATTTTTATGTAGAAATTGTGAAAACAACACATCATACAACACAATTGCCAAACGGCGACGATGCTGACGCTGACAGACCATATGGGCCGATTTGACATCTTGACATCACATCATCTTGACATCTTGACATCACTAACCGGTGACGTCACACAACAGAAAGTATCGTTTTGGCGGGACTTTTTGTGGTTCAATTTTTAACGCTGATTTTTATGAAATATTGATGAAATAATTACAAAAAATAATGCATTTACAATGTAGAGTGAAGGAATAAACACATTAAGATGGTTTTCCAAAAATAGTCAAATACCCTATTGTAAATTTTAATATTGCTGTGAATAAGGTATTTGGTAGTTTGATGTAAAGTCTTCAAGTGACGATAGAAGAGATAATTTAGAAAAGATTTAACCAGCTTAATCCTTATACAAAGTATTACCGTTATCAACATATTAACAATTTTATATGAAATTTTGTAAGTATATTTTGCCGTCTATGGTATGGCAACCAAACACGCGATTTAAAAATTTCAAATTACTGCTAAAGTAAACCCTGTACTTTTAGGTTAACTATCGTGAAAATTTGTTGACTTCTGAGTGTTGAAAATAAGATTTTCTTTGATGTGATTTATGTGCTCACACACAAAAACCAAATATGCAACAAAACCAAACTGATAGGCATCGTTAGACTCAGATTTTTAGATTTTTAGATGTTTTAGCGTTTCTGTTTGTTTTTGTGTATGAGAGCACATACTATTAAAATGAAACGCCTCCGCACAATTTTCACACAAGTGAACATTTTTCACGATAGTCCCCCTAAAATTACTCTGTTTCTGGTTTACTTCGGAGCCCAACTGGAAGGTACTAGGTCTTCAGGCTCGCTCGCTGTACGTTTGTAAAAATTGCAAAACATACTTATAAAATTCTGTAATGCCTTGATAACCGTAATACTTCTTATATGAATAAATCTAGTTAAATAGGTTCTAAATAGCTTCTTCTATAACACTTTAAATATTTACATCATGTTACCCAGCACACTGTATACAGTGCAATTAAGATACTAAATAGCATACTACTTTTTAAATTCCAAATATCACAAAAACTAGTAAAAATAGATATATGATGTAGTGAATATAAATTACAAAGATCGTAAGGGGCATTTCAAATAGCAACTAATATACAGGGTGTTCCATTTAAAAATCTCAAGAAAAAGCCATTTAAAAATGTTTAAAAACTAGTGCATGCTACGACCACCCTGTATAGCGCATCTAACTTTTCATCCATCAGCATCTAGCTATGGGTTTAGTGATTATGGGACAAAATTTTTAAGACAATATCTGCAAAAAATGTAGTAATAACAGAGTTTTTAAGGAAGGCCTGCAATTGCCAATTTTTTGACAAACAATTGAATATCCCAGAAACTAATTACTTTACACAGGTACAACTTACACAGTTGGAAAGACAACTTCCGTAGTATTCATAATATGGTATGATATACAGGGCGTTCCATTTAAAAATATGCACTGACTTTCCACGCCTAAATGCAACACCCTGTATAAATGAAAATAATTTTACCTTATAGAAACTAATGAGTCAAACAACTCTTGTATAAACCATTTTTTTCTTTCTCAAACGATGTGATGACTATCGACCGCCGGGATACTAATAACTCACCCTGCATTGGCTGTTCTATTTAAAAAAAGCAGAGGTTACCAAACTTCTATAATAAAATGAGCAGCCTGTATATTGAAGATATATTTAAACGATAGCTTGTTTAAAGCCAAAAAACTTTTGTTTGCACAATTTTTTGAATTTTTGTACGGTTGGAGAATTATTTAGGTGTTCCGATAATTTTTGCTAAACTTGTATAGTTCTGCGGTGAGCGGCACTAGTAAGCGGCAGGGTGGTGCCGCATACGGTGCCGCTCTGCCGCTTACTGTATCGTAGCCGCTTTGCCAAGATATGGCTTTGAAACAATGCAAACATATAACATTAGTGACGCCGCTCTGCCGCTTGCCGCTCACCGCTCACCGCTCGTATCCTAGCCCAGACCTTAAGCCCGTGTCATAGTCCAACTCTCACACCCGTACATTAAAATCGGACAGAATATCGATCGATACACTTTCATTAGTGGGAAAACAGTAATTTTATAAATTATTGTGACCGTCAAAGCATACGGATGCTTTTTATTCGGTATCATCATTCAAGCAGGGTGTGTTTCCATGAGGGGAAGATATTTAACGCGAATACAAAGTTGTCACAGTAGACCAACATTTGTTAAATAAATAATTTCCACATAAATGTCAAGCAACTTTTGGAATTTCTAAACGATTTGCGCAAAATACCGTATCAATAAAATGTAGCAAACAAAAATCTGTTGTGAAAGCATTGAACCATGTGTTTGGAAGCTCGTAACTTTAAGACGAATTAGTAAAATAAAATTAAAATAAATTGTGTTATATTCTTCAATAATGTCTCAATAACGTGTTTAATCTCTTATTAACCAAAAGTATATATTTCTTTTAATTCAAACATATTCATCCTAAATTCCAACCAAATAGTAAACTTGACATTGTATCTTAATATCCACACCTAAGCATAACACAAATTGAGTTACATACACAATTGTTACGCTGTACTACTTACAGGTGTATCGATTGGCCAACTCACCTTGCAAATTCAGCAATAACCTTTACTTGCATAGTGGTGTAATTTGTATTGTTAATTGTATCGTTTGTTGTGGAAATTGTTACTATATATACTCAACCAATTTTATAATAAAGTCAGTATTCAACGAATGCTCGTTTCCTTCCTTTCTTTCAGGTCTTCTCTCTCCTTTCCTTTCCCTTATCAAACGTCTGGCTTGTCCGGAGTTTGAACACTACGAATATTACATTTAAAATTTAATGTAGGTATCGAAAAATGAACCGGTTATACAAAGTGTTGTTCGCAAAGACATTTATTGAATTTTTGACATGGGATTCATTGTATCCAAATCAAAATCAAATCAAATTTATTGTTCATAAATAAACAGATTTTTTTACAACGAATAAGTCCATATCATCAACAAAGCAGCGTGCACAAACTTAGAACTTATTATTAACTGAAAGGACAAACTTAACTAACTAAAAATAAAAATAAAAAGTTCATACAAAAAAGCGTGAGCCAAAAACAACAGCCTGTCAAAGCTCATAGATGACACGCCCTCCCAGGATCGTTAAAATGAGTGGGACTCATTTCAACAAGGATACCTGGGACCCTATTCTCGTCATCTTCTTGAAGCGAATGCGAGTCTTTTCGAATGGTGAGGTGGAAGGAGTGGGGATATCATCGGTTTCCCTCTGGAACGTATCTATGAGCAAATTTGGTTGTCGCTAACAACAATAACAATAACTCACGCGCCACGCCCATACGAACGTATCTATGGCAAGTTTGCTTGTTGCTAAGAACAATGACGCACGCGCCACGCCCATACGGTCCAAACACATGGCAACCGCCGATATCCCCACTCTCACCCAACCATTCGAAAAGACTCACTTTCGCTTCAAAATATGACGAGATGACGAGTACTTGCCCAGGGACCCTACCCTGGGCAAGTCTGTTTGTATCCACGTGGTATCCCATGTATTGATGTTGGAATGTCCTATAAGAAAGACAATTTCAATGGGCTAAAAACACGAATGCTTAAATAAGAAGTTTAAAAAATGCTTTATAATGATTACAATTTCAATAAATAAATAAAAATAATAAAAATGTAGTCAGCCTTAGAAAAAGTTAGCCGACCATACAATCAACCTAAGAGGAAATCGAAAAGCCGATCTTTTGGGTTGATGATGCTTAAATAAAATGAACTTTCAAGCTAATATAAAGTATCAGAAACGCAGGTGACACCTGTGAAGTCCAATGGAAAAGTTTTTTAATCACGCGTGTGACAATTTTTTATCCCATATTTGATTTTCTCTTGATTGTCTTGAGGTTCGTTCTTTCATTTCAGCCCGTTTCAGAATTAGGTCAAATCACGTTTTTGAATGGGGCAATTAGAGGAGTGCGGCGTTTTCTGACATTATTCGCAATTCTTTTAATAAAACGATATACAGGGTGTCCGGAAAGTAATGGGACCCAGCTTAACCGTATATTCTTGATGTCAAATGGGACCGATTAAACCAAAAATCCCATAGTAAAAGGTGCTTCCTTAAGAAGTTATAAGGTGTTAAAGATAGAAAATATATTTCTTGTTTTGCGTATATTTCAGAAAAGAAACGGCCGATCAAGGTGAAAATTGGTACCCTTAGGCTTTTGGAGAAGCCAAACATGATAAGAGTATTAGGACATTTGCATATTGTAGAGGGAGCTGTCGGCAGCTTTTCTGCGGTGGTATTATTATGATACTTTTATTATTATTATGACTATGGGCGGTATGACTAAAAATTATGATACGGACGTTAATTTTACATAAAAAATGTTTACCTATTTTATGCCGATAAAATCCACCGTTTTCAAGAAAAACGCAATTAAACGTACTGTGTATTTAATAACTGTAGTTTATGCAATGTTATTCTATCAAGTTATTATGTGTCAAACGTAAATGCATATGTGTCAGTTTGCTTAACGATACTGTATTTAATTGATTATTTCACAGTTCATTACATATTTGTGGTATTTTATCACAAAAAATGTTCCATATGTTGACCACTGGGTCTATGGTTAACCTCACATTTCCGGCGGGGTGATGGACTGTCAACGTGCCGTCCGCATGGCTTGCATCTAATTAGTTTTCGTCTCATTACTGATGGGTCCACTGGCCAGCCGTGGAGACATCCATTTTCATTAAAATTGTTGCATCTCATCACCATGTGTTTTTTCGGTTGTTTGTAAAAATTAAGGCTGCTTCTCACACAACTAACGTAAGTTAATTTGATGTTAAATTTTAATTGGTAACTATTAGTGGTATTTTCTTGTCTTTATAGTAACTTTGTTGCCTGATGAAGACTTTGAAATAAAGTCGAAACGTCGCAGAGTTTATAACGTTGTGATTATTTGACCTGGTCGTTGTCCCAATATCCCATTTTGTGTGCCAACGTAGTACGACCAAGAGTACTTCTTTGCCTGATTATTTAGACAACCACTTTCCGCACCGCTGGAGTGATTATCCTTGGCCACCGAGAAGCCCAGACCTCAACCCATTAGATTTTTTGATACGGAGCTCTATGAAATCTATTGCATACCGGCAAGTCTACTAATACTAGGCAAGATTTGCAAAGAACGATTATTGACGCAGGAAATGAAATTAGAAATAACTTTGAGTCATTTTTTAGAGTACGACAAAACAGGAAAAGCGTTGTGAAAGATGTGTTGAACTAAACGGAGGACATTTTGAAAAGCTTATTTTATAAATAAAGAATAAGTGAAAATTAAGTTAAATTTTTTATAATGATGTAGCTTTTAGCAAATACACAAAATGTTTAATTGCGTCTTTCTTAAAAACGGTGGATTTTATCGGCATAAAATAGGTAAACATTTTTTATAGGAAATTAACGTCCGTATCGTAATTTTTAGTCATACCGCCCATAGTCATAATAATAATAAAAATATCATAATAATACTACCCCAGAAAAGCTGCCGACAGCTCCCTCTATAATATGCAAATGTCCTAATACTCATCATGTTTGGCTTCTCCAAAAGCCTAAGGGTACCCATTTTCAGCTTGATCGGTTGTTTCTTTTCTGAAATATACGCAAAACAAGAAATATATTTTCTATCTTTAACACCTTATAACTTCTTAAGGAAGGACTTTTTACTATGGGATTTTTGGTTTAATCGGTCCCATTTGACATCAAGAATATGCGGTTAAGCTGGGTCCCATTACTTTCCGGACACCCTGTATAATTCTTTAAATACCCTCAAATGATACCTATGGAAGCGGAATCGATTGTGTCAACTCTGTGCTGACTAAATGTAGCTGCTATCTGAATTCTCTATCCAGTCCGCGGTCTTGTCGATCAGCAACGTTTCAACGCGCCTCTCTATATGTATACCTATTGGAGTTCAAGTTTTCTTAAATTTTTATGTAGTAAAGGATGTAAACGAGAGTTTTATGGATGCTGGTTTCTCTGTAACGAATGATAGCAGGAGACCACAGTTTACCTATCAACAATCCTTATTAACTGTAATGCACATCAATATAAAAGTTATTTGGACATTTTTGGGGTCGAAATGAAAGTGATAGACCGCTTCTTGCCGTCCCTGGACCTGGCAGAACTAAGTCGGGTAATTTTTTATTGTTTCGACATTTTTTACCTGTGGTTTCTTGCTTTATCATAAAAACACAACTAAGGGGTTTGAAATGGGGTGATAATTTGTGTGTTATTTATTACAAGTACTTTATTATAGGTAAACAACACAGCATGTTACAGAGGTGAAAATAAATTACATTACACATAAGTACTGACAGATTTGTTTGATGCCCTTGCGGTTTCCATTTTATGTATATCATACACTTGTTGAACATTTGAAATAATCAGGTACAAAGTAAAATTAACACAAAGATACAAAGTCTTGTATGAGAATGTAGGAAAACCATATGCTACAAATTTCGGTTGAAACCTTCGCAACATTAAAGGTATATTTCGCATTTTTCTCAAAGTTTCTCTTCTTCCCCTATCGCAAAATTCTTCAGCTATAGCAAAAAATAATTGCAGTGCGTCTCTGCTCAATTTAGCAGTATTTGAAGCCTTTCCTATTGTTACAATAGTCATGACCTAGAACAAAATGATTGTAGAACAAATCTACTGTGTGTCCTAATAGAGTGGTATCGGAAGATTGTATCTCTGCTCATGATACTAAAATGGTAGTACAAATAAACAATTGGTTTTTGAGTTGCAATTGATTCTTTTGAAGGTACATGATGTTCACAATTTTGTAAACAATTCTTGTCACAAAAGTCGATTGTTGGAAATGTAGGTTTCTTTCTTCATACAAGAAAGTACTGACGTCCTATTGTACGAAAGTCTATAATAGATAATTGATTTATTCGTCAAAATTGGGTGCCATCCATTACCAACGAGTCGATTATTAGCGTACGCTTTGTTTTAAGAGTGTGGTGAATATCATATGTCATAATTCACTCTTACAGATAATATTGATCCTTGGATGTTAGGGATCAGTATTCAGTGCACTAGTGCAGGATTGGAAGCCCTAGCGGTGACACTCCTTAGTTGTCATTTTTAATATTTTTTCTACTCCTATTGATGAATGCATTCATTATCATGGCAATTTATTCCCCACACACATGGCAAATATTTCATTACTGGCTCCTCATACCTGGCGAGTCGTGAGAAATATTTCATTTCTCCCGGGTCTAGAACCAATCACAGCTCTGGAGTTTTCATTTCCATCGTGTTTTGATACACTGCTTAGCGACATTGTCAAGCCATTGACAACGTCGCTAAGTGACAAGCGCACCAAACAATTTTCATCTGTCAAAATCCTGTAAACCATCATAGTGACATACAGCCGTCCCTATATGCAATAAATTAATTTATAAAATTTCATTGCATGGTCGTAGAGAAAGTATAAGTATTCCATTCGCAAGTAATGGCAATTTCTCACTCGAACGTTTTGCAGCACGAGCCGTAGGCGAGAGTAATTGTTTACATTACTTCGTTCTCGTGACAAATTGTTGACATTACTTGCTCATAGAATAATATACTATTACCTACGACCGTATGTATAAATGTCCCTTACGTCACGAACTGCTTCACTCGTATATCGCTTATAAGGAACATGTGCTTTTGGTTGTGCTTTTGTGTTTTTAACGCACGACATAATGTCATCACAACGCAAATGTAGATCCATATTTTCCTATTTGATTATAATTTCCCTCTTGTCACAACAGTTCAAATGCAGTTCCCCACCGTTGAAATAGATAGTTGAAATAGTCGCGCGGATAACTAGCAATCAGTGAACTGTATAATACTACGTGTAACAGGAAGGGACCCGCGCTTTATATTGGCTGACGAGATTTGAGGCAGGCGCAACCAAAGGAGACACAGCGATGACGTGGGCTATATGTCACTGTCTGACTACCGTAGGTAGATAGCGGAAGGCAGTAGTGTTTCGCTTTTTTAGTTTATTTCAGATGAACCCATTGTCCTAGAAACCTCAAAATGGTCTCATAGTAAACCTAAATCTTTGTTAAGGGTTATTAACTGGGAATTTTCAATATAAGAATTTGGGTCATCTGGTATATTAAGCCCAATCGGAAAGGTTGAAAATTAACCAACACCTTAATTTTCAACCTTTCCGATTGGGCTTAATATACCAGATGAACCAAATTCTAAATCTTTGTATTTTTACCTGAAATTCCAAAAAATGTTCCCAAATGTTTTTGACGCATTTACAGCAATGGTTTAAACAATCGCAAAAAAAACGCAATAACCTGACGAGATATGCAGCTTTTGAAAACGCTTATTCGCTTACCATAAACAAAGAAAAGTTATCAATATAACCCTAAGCTTCAACTGTCTTTTTCTTCTCGTTTTTTTTACTTTATCATACGCAGTATGTAAAGTATTGTAATCGTGGCAAAAAAAATTTTTGAGATTTTTGCGGAAATATGTCTTTTTGGATCCCCTGAACATTTTTGACCAAGGTACAAAAAAATGTCTGTATGTGTGTGTGTACCCGTTTTTGTGGCGACGATTCCGGAGAAACTACTAAAGGTATCGGGACGAAACTTCATATTTAGAAGTTTCATAACCAAACTTAGAGCTGAAAAGCTTTCTGTTGAAAAGGGTCCAATGGAACTGGAGGTTTAGTCTGAGCATTTTTGAAAGATTTTGCAAATAAGCCGCCATTTCTGGAATTTCGTCGAAATAGTTAAACAATAAAATAAAGAAGAGGAAATTCTGAATAATTTATGACTATGACATTTTTTGGTACAATCAATAGTTTAGCTGCATGAGCAAATTCTATTTCATCGAGATCTGTCGTACTGCATTAAAACTAGTAGCCAGGATTTGTCTGATTTTTTGATTCTAATGACAGTAGGTAATGTCAACCGCTAATATTTTGACAATAACTTCTGTCAATATAAGCTGCGTTCGGATATTGTATTACACTTTTTACACCCAATAACATGTAACTGTCATTTTGACGGTGTACCCGGTGTCAACGAAGTACAATATCCGAACGCAGCTTTAATCGACATATCTGTCTAGTTCTACTAGTTTTATTTTAATGCAGACATGGCCGATCTCGATCAAATAGAATCTCATATAGCTAAACTATTAATTTTATATATAGTATGATAAAGTCATGTGCCTGGCCACATCAGATTTTTTATGCTCGCGATAGTACCTAGTCTGTAAATTTTAATTAGGCGGAATATATGAATAAAATATATCTTTTATTAAATCTGCGATCATTATCTCATGTATTTAAGATTCTGCAAGAGTTAAGGGTTGATTAATTTGTTTCAATTAAATTGCAAAAGATATTACAAATAAAAAAGTTAAATTCAAATCGCATACGGTCATAGTACCGTATGAGATAGAAAGAGATGGCTAGCCCACATCACTGCTGGTTGCATACCAAATGCATTTGCCTCTCTTATTGTCCATTACGGGTAATTTCCAGTTATACGTAGTATATACAGTTCACTGCCAGCAATAGTAAAATACATTTTTGTTGAACTGTCAAATATACTAACCTAACCTAATACATCTACTTCTGTCGCAATATTTCTCCCTTTTTAAAGTAAGTGATTGGATCTGTAATTCTCGGTCGTAGGTAAAATTATGTACAATACTCAAGCTGTAACGCATATTACGTGCTCGTGAAGAATAACAAAACTCGCCGCTTCGCGGCTCGTATGTTAACTTTTCACTCGTACGTAATATGCTATGTACTATACTTATTTTGTGTTGTTTATGGGACAGCTTGATTTATTTTCAGCTATCCAGAAAAAAATCTTGTAGCGTGTATACTACAAAGAATTCGCAGTCTTCACTTTTAAGTCAAAATTGTTTTACAAATGTTTATTAACAATTTAAATGACCTGTAATTCATTATTTGTCAAACTTTATGTTGGCCACCAATAACAGATTATAGCTGCAGCTAGTGGCAAGGCTAAATAGACTTAATAGACTTTTCACAATATGTTAATACTTACGTTGATTCGAAAATACAAACCATATACAGGTGTTCATATTTTTCAAATTAAGAAAAACTCAATTTTAAGATATTTTCATCAACAGATCTTCTGATACCACTCTATTGGGACACCCCGTATATGCAGAAGAAATTTACCACTAATTCTCCGGAACTTAGCAGCCATAATAGTTTTACGAACCAAGGATCGTTATTGAGCAGTAGAGCGCAGTTTGATGTCATAGACGTGAAACAAGTAATAAGAATATAAAAAGTTATTTGGAGTCCAAATAAATCATTAAATAGATCGACAATGTCGTGCATCTGAAGATAAATATTTGATAACATTTTCATTTTCTGTATTTCTCTGTACATCATTGGAGATATATATTTAGAATTTTGTGGCCGTTGCTGAATTACAACATAGATATCTTTTAGATTTTCTAGTAATAAATAATATATACCATAAACGACATCCATGACATATATTAAATATAACATAGAAAATAACTGTTGATACATGACAATCGCAGTAATCCTTTCGGGGAAGTACCTTAGATAGAAATACTCATACAAAATTCTGATGAGCAAAGTTATTATGATTTCCACGGGAAGTTTTACACTACCTAAAGGTAACTCAATCCCCTGCAGCGTTGAGAGGAATGTAACAAATTTCGATTGTTTAAAAAAATATGTCTTACAAACAAATTCCGTCAACTCAAGGACTATAAATAAATCTTGCACCACGCCAAAGAGCACACCCATAAATTTATCAAGATCACGCATTGGAAACCTTCCTTGGGTGAACATGAAAGTTATGTAGTAGATATAGCATAACCAGCCTGTGATTATTACACCAAAACACCTGCAGAACCATTGGTACACCAAACTCTTTGCATTTAGCGAATATACTGGTACAAAACCGACTACAATGCCAATGATGTGAAAATATTTCAGGCCATTTACATTGGTTACCATTATTGCAGCTTGAAAGGTAACTGTGTACTGCATAGTTATATAAAGCAAGTTAAATATTTATTTAAATTTCTGACAGTTGGGAAAACCTATTTTATAAATTACCCTAGCCGTGAAAGCGTTCGAGCGTTTTTTTATAGCACTATTCATTTATCACTATTCAAGCAGTGATTTACAATGAAGGAAAAATATGAATGGTGTAGTCCCAACAGTTTTTTAAATGTATGCCCTTTATATCATAACATATTAGGAATACTAACGATGTATCCTTCCAACTGCATCAAGTTGTACCAATGCCATATATGTAAATAGTTTCTGGGATATTCAACTTGTAAAAAAGTGGCAACTGAAGACGTTAAAAACTAAATACAATCAAATTTTTTCAAAATTTTAAATCGTACAACTTTGTCAATAAATCACCAAAGCCAATAGGTAGATTTGGAATGTGTACATGATGTAAAATTGGATGTAGAATTATTAAAACTTCGCTTTTCTTCGCAACGTTTATTTAATGGTAACCATATAATATAATAAGTAACCTTACAGTGGCTGCCATGCTACAAAGGGGCGAGAGGGTTTACAGGTTTTGAAATTTAATAGTAACTTGTAAATGGTGTTACTGCTTTTAAAAGCAGGCTAAATGTTAAATTGCGGTAAGAGTTTGTTAAGTTTCAGGCTGACGCTATTGTAAGCGAACGGTTTATATATTTTGTCAGGTTTTTTTAATATACAGTGCTCCCCAAAGGTAACGGATAAATTCTATAAAATCTTAAATAAAAATATTTGAGAAAAATGCTCCGACACGTCGATTTTTACTTTCAACTTACTATCCTGATATACACTTTTCAGCCCCCCACCCCTTCACTCCTAAGGGGTGGTAACCACAACTTTAAAAATTCAAATAGCAAAGTACCCCTTGCGATACCTCAATTGATAGACTTTTTTAATCTGAATACAAAGGAAAAAAAATTATCGAAATCGGTTGATAAATAACGGCGATATTTATCAAAATTTATTTATACACGAAATTGAGAAATAACAAAATTTAATTAACTAATCCTTAATTAATTGTCAAAGTGCTGCGCGTTAACGACGAGACAATGCCCTAATCTATCCCCAAACGCTTGTTGAACATTTTCTAACATTTTATTTCGAGTTTTCGAACATTCCTGGAGTCATTAAGTGAATTACTGCAGGAATTCTTTCCTTTAACGCCTCAATATTTACAGGTCTATTAAAATAAACTTTACTTTTTAAATAGCCCCAAAGAAAATAATCTAGTGGGGTTAAATCTGGCGATCTTGCTGGACATTCAATAAGCCTTCATCTACCAATCCATTAGGAAATTTGAAAATATTTGGATTAGGAAATACTTGATCGAGGTATTCTCGAACTTGTCGCGCATAATGTGGAGGCGCACCGTCTTGCTGTAACCAAATTCTGTCCTTGTGTCTATCAGGATCTTCTGCGTTGGGAAACAACACCGCTAAAGTAGGTAGTGGTTCATTTCGTAGAAAGTTCAGATAACGTTCACCATTCAGTGTTCCGTCGAAAAATTTGGTCCTGTAATTCTAGAACCCACCACACCAGCCCACACATTAAGGTTTTGAGGATCTTGTGTGTTCGCTTCCACCATCCAATGCGGATTTTGACGAGCCCAGTAACGGCAATTTTGTTTATTGGCGGTGCCATTCAGACAAAATGTTGCCTCAACAGAAAAAAACGATGTTTCTAATTAAGCAAGGATTTTCATTAGAGAGTTCCATCATTGTCTCACAAAACTGCACTCGTCGATCAAAGTCATCATCGGACAATTTTTGTACCAAGTGCACTTCATACGGGTGAAATTTGTGTTTTCGAAATAATCTGGACACTGTGCTTTTTGACGCACTAACTTGTGAAGCGACCTCCGCAAGGGTTGACTGATTTTCTTGCACCATTAAAATAGCATTCAATTGTCGGTTTTCAATTAAGGCCAATGGACGTCCTGCCTTTGGCTTATCCCGTACATGACCGAGATCGCGAAATTTGTTTTCGATTCGACTTACTGTAGATTCCGATATTGGCGGACGGTCCGGGTGCGTTTCATTGAACAAAACGCGAACTTCGTCATGCGTCCGGCTTCTATCTCCAAACCCAATCGTTAAAACTTCGATTCTTTCGGTTTCTGTAAATCTCATTTTGCTACTATTTCTTCAATGACGAAAAATCTGAATTGTGTTTGACATAAGTAAAAACAAGTTGCAATTGTTTGAACGATATTGCTATGCCCGCTTCAACAGCGCTTACTCGAATATTGACGTTCTTCTTTGAATACATTTTGGTAAATATCGCGGTTATTTATCAACTGATTTTGATAATCTTTTTTTCGTTGTATTCAGAATAAAAAAATCTATCAATTGAGGTATCGCAAGAGGTACTTTGCTATTTGAATTTTTAAAGTTGGGGTTGCCACCCCTTAGGGGCGAAGGGGTGGGGGGCTGAAAAGTGTATGTCAGGATAGTAATTTAAAAATAAAAATCGACGTGTCAGAGCATTTTTTTGAAATATTTTTATTTAAGGTTTTATTGAATTTATCCGTTACTTTTGGGAAGCACTGTATGTATAAAGCAGGTCGAAAGTGTTTATGATTTGTTGTAAAAGACGGCTGATATGTTTGATAGGGAAAGAATATAATTAATCGATTCTGGAGTGGTAATTGAGGGGATATTTTAAGCAACGATTGAAGAGGAAACGAATGGAGGCCATGCGTTGGGAAAAGATGAGATGAGTGATATAGGATTATGGTAAGTGGATTATGGCAGTAGGCTTTCTATATATATATATATATATATATATATATATATATATATATATATATATATATATATATATATATCTATAGGGGATAGTGGTACACAATGGAACAGTTTTTATTATTGTTTAGATATATTTTGTGTTTCAATTATCAGAAACAAAGTGAATAGCGGTATGTAATTGACATGGTGTATATGTTAGCGGCAATGTATATAATTCCGCATTGTATAGAATACCTAGGCATTCTGTGCAATGCCTAGCATTATTAGGCATTGTGTATAACGGGATTAATTATTATACTTTGCCTAGGCGTTTCATAGAATGCCAAAGACTCATTCGGCAAAGAATTAATCACTTCAATGCTGCCCTCTGGGGGACTATTGATGTAGCATGAATACAAATACAGCATAACCTCTAAAAATATATAATTAAATGAAAAAGTGCTGTAGAGTATTTACTTAAACTTATCGTAGATCTAACGAAGAATGCCGAATGTTTTACACACGGTAAACATTTGGTGGCATAAGTTTAAGTCGCACCTAGTCGCACGACATCGGATTTAACTGTACGCGCCAGCAACAGAACACAAGTATTAATTCTTAACCTCAAAATACGACTGGCGCTATTTCGTTACGTATCACTGTTCAGTTAAGTGCTAATTTGAAGGATCATAAAGGTAGATAAATACACTATATTATTTATAAAGTATTAAATTATATCAATTTAAGATTTCAAGACTGCAAGCGATTTAAAAATTAACTTAACCCCACATATAAAGAACTGGAAACATCATAGGCAGCAAGAGATTGGAACCACCTCAACACATTGTGAGTCTTTAACACAATATATCAACATAAGGTTGGTAAATATAAATTATATTATTATAAAACAGTAATATATAAATTCTACTTAGATTTCTACGTGACTAACAACAAAAGATGGAATTTGACGATATGAAGAGGAGCTTTTATGCAAAATTACATGAGCGCCGACAAACTGTATCTAAAAATGCTGTGTTTTTTACCAAAGACTCTTATATCAAAATGTGTTCCGATATAGAAACAGCTAAAACAAAAAATAAAAAGGAACCAAGAGATTATTGGTTACTGAAAAAATTTGATCTCATCAATATCCAAAATGTTAATAAACTGATGGTACCTCTAAACGAAAGAACTGAAAACATATTATATTATGTACACGATGATGAGTTATTTGAAGTATTATCTTCGATACACTCTATAACTGGCCACGGAGGAAGAGACCGAATGTTAAAAGAATTGTCCAACAAGTATAAGAATATTACCCGAAGTGATGTTGAACTATTTCTACATGTGTGTGAGGGTTGTCAGAAAAAAGAAAAAGCTACAAAAAAGGGAGTTGTTGTTAAACCATTAATTTTTTCCGAATTCAATTCTCGTTGTCAAGTTGACTTGATTGACTATAAGACATTTCCGGATGGAGAATATAAATTTGTAATGGTTTATCAAAATCACCTCACAAAATTTGTGCTATTAAGAGCTCTGAAGACAAAATCTGCAGAAGAAGTTGTACAACATCTGTTAGATATTTTCACAACTTTTGGTGCACAGAGGGAAAAATATGCTTGCAGCAACGCGAATATCTTTGGTTCAAGAGTATCACTTGTTTCTATACCCCGCAGAGAGATCATTTGTTTGGTTGAAGAATACGTATAAATAGTCGGAACAAGACTATCATTTTCGTGGTATTCCAAGTATTATATTTTCTTATTTTAAATATTAAGTGCGTGTTTGAAATGAAAATGTGTACTAGTTGGACGAGAATTACCGGTTTCTCGATCTAACAATCTGAATATTTCTAAAGAAAACAACAGATCTTTTCAATGAAGTATATCCGTTGCTTGAAATGAGAACATAGGCTCCTTGATCTTATAACAGCGTTTGCTTCTACCAAACTAACTGCTGCTTCAGTCAACGCGTGGTTTTTGTTGAACGAAAAATTACATTTTAATAAATGAATTTTTTATTTTTCTTGGTCTAAAAAACTATTTATTTGTTCGAGAAACATGTATTGTTCAATTAAGAAATATATTGTTTTAATTTAAAAGGAATTTAATGTTCAAATAAGTGAAAAGAAATTGAAAGCAAAAATACGAATTATTTCATTCAAAAGTATTATCCTACTCTAATTAGTAATATGTATATTTAATAACAAATATATAAATCAATTGGGATACCAATGTAGGTAACTATAAAAATATCATATCTTGCAAGAATTTTTGTCAATCATATTACTTAATGTATGATATCTTATTAACATATGATTGACAAAATTTCTTGCAAGATAAGATATTTTTATAGTTAGGTACCTATATATATTGGTAACCCAATTGATTTATATATTTATTATTAAATATACATATTACTAGTTAGAGTAGATTAATACTTTTGAATGAAATATTATTCGTATTTTTTCTTTAGATTTCTTTTTACTTATTTGAATATTAAATTACTTAGGTACTAAATAAAAAATAAGAAATATTTTTTTAGTTGCCAATATATTCGCAACACCATATATTTATTGTTATACACATTACTAACTATTCTAGTTTTATATGCTTATGCCACTTACCGTCGTTCTTCTAACTAGAAGTTTATTAAAACAAACTAGAATAATAATGCAATACTTTGGAATATCACTTGGATTTGAAAAAATTTCTGGAAGGTAGCTTTTTTCAATCGTTATGTAACCATCATATACCAGCCCATTAATAGAACTTCTGTTGTTGTATGTTAATTAGGATAATATATGGAAGGAAGAATAAATAGGAATAAATATGAAATCAAAGAAATATTTATCATAAAATTTGTTTTATTACAAAATATTGAAAATAATAATATATACAATAATAATATACATAATACAGCAACAATGAGATCATTCATAAACATTGAGATCATACATATATAAACACAGTATGCCATTAAGGCATACGAATCAAGAAGTTAAATAATAACAATAACGGAACACAAAAGTTATTCTGTATTAAAAAAACACAGTGTGCGTATAAGGCATATGAGTTGTGGTTAAATGAATAGTAACATTACTATAATATTGATAGCCTAGCTGAAATACCACGTATCACCTATGCTTTAACCATGATGATACGTGGTATTGCAGCTAGGCCACCAATTTGCCAATTCGATAAAATAGCATTACATATATCAAGGGCGTATAGGTGCAATACCACGTATGATTATGGTTAAAGCATAGGTGATACGTGGTATTGCAGCTAGGCCATCGATATACTTAATGCTATTTTATCCAATTGGCAAAGGAACATAAAGATCATTCTGTATATCCCGTATTTTTGTTGGGTATAAGGTAAATAAATTTGAGGGCTTAAGTACTATATTTCGCCGCATAGGCGCCGCCGCTCGAAGTTTTTCTATACCTACACGTATGAGCCTGTCGCAGACGCGCATATACTTATCTATTACAGACTGAAATTTGCAGTTAACTGCATGATCATACAACACCAAACTGTGTATATGTTACGGATTATGACCCCATATATATATATATAAATATACGTAATATGTACAAATACATAATGTATTAACTGGTATGCAAAATATAAATTACATCTAGATACATACCTTCAAATGTTTGGAGTAGTTCGCCCAGATTCCACTGCTTCAGAGTCTGTTCCAAACTCATTATTTTCACTAGATAGGTAGGTACCTAATTTACATATAATATTATGATCTACAAATTTCCCAGCAAATTAACCTGCATCGCTGACTCAGCTAACCAACAGAATTGGAAAAGATATACCGCTGCGCATGTACGACCGATCGTGCGACCGATGAGATGCCCCCACTCCATAGCAAAAGGCGACTTGAATTGTCCTTTCACAATAAAGTATTTCAGTATCTTGAGACGAATAATGTATTTATTAGATGGAACATGTACACTTTTCATTCAAGAATATTTTTACTTGGTTCAACGTACATCGAGTTCTTCTTCCAAAAATAACTTATTCTTCGATAGACGTAATTATTCTTGGAATAACCATACTATACGCTTCAACAATAAGAGTATCCCATACTTGGAACAACTATGTTAAGACAGTTGTTGGAAAAAAATACTATTTGGTCTGAGAAAAATACGTCTTCATTTTACACAATAGACGCAAGCATATCGTTTCTTGATATCCAAGAATACAGTTCTCTCTGTGTGCTCCAACAGTTTTACAGTTCGATAATGGTAAGGAGTTTGTCAACAAAATTATAAACAACTTGACATTATTCTGGCCAGATTTTAAAATTGTGCATGGAAAACCTAGGCACTCCCAAAGTCAGGGGAGTGTTGAAAGAGCAAACCAAGATGTTGAAAATATGCTTTTCACATGGATGCAGGAAAACGATTCGCATTGGGCTAATGGAATCAAATTTGTACAATTAATGAAAAATAATGCTTATCATGCGGGTATAAAAATAACACCGTATGAAGCATTATTTGGCAGAAAGATGAAAATTGGCCTAAGGACATCAAATTTCCCAAGTGACGTATTAAGTAATATCACAGAAGAAGAGAATTTAAAAGAAATAGCAGATACGGTTCAATTACATGATGTGGTTGACTGTGAAAGCATAGACAATGCTGAGAGTGTCGAAAGAAGTCATTCTGTGGAATTTACTGAAGGGCAGGGAGATAACATAGTTCACTTAAATGATACTGTTGAACATGTCACTGACGATGGCATGGGACTTTTTTGTTGTATTTGTTCAAATGTGGATGCAGAACAGATATGCGTTAACTGCAATCGTTGGGTTCATGTAAGTTGTGGATTTAAAAAAGAAAATAATGACATCCTGTGTCCACTGTGCAAAAACAATGAAAAAGTATTGCAAAATCAAACGGAGGTCAAACGTAATTTGGAGGTACAACGTGAATATATGCTGAAATCGTCCAACAAGAAATTCCCAACCGTTGATTCTGGCTCAACAGTTCGTGTACCTATTCCTGATGTTGACAAATCTAAAGGAGGAGGTAGGAATGTGTTAGCAGTGGTGTTAAATGAAGAAAATGGATTTTATAAACTAGGCACTAAAGAAGGGGTATTAAAAGGAATGTATGCCAGATCACAGTTCACGGCCTGCAAGAACAACTTTGTAACAAAAGAAGATGTGCCAGTAGAAAAAGAAATTTCACTTAGGCAATCAACAAATGTAAAGCAAGGATTTGTTAAATGTTCATGTACAAAAAAATGCCAAAATAACAAATGTGCTTGTGTTAAAAATAAAATATTGTGCAATTCTAAATGCCATTCTAGCAATTCATGTTGCAATAAATAAGATTGCTATGGTTTTATATTTGCCTATGATTTGTATCAGTAATTATTATCTAAGTTTATTTGTGATAACATATTGCAGTATTATTTTTATATATTATTATTTTTATTTGTACTTGCCGTACCTACACCGGTAATGTATGTGAGAGGAAGATATTTTTATTTATAATAATTAAGAGTATTATTTGTATTTGTTAGAAAATATTATTTTGGTTGTAGGTTTATTTCTGAGAATATAATATTTTTGTTTGTGTTAAATAAATGTTTCTTGTTTTGCAAGTTTCGATTCTTATTCACTATTCTTTTCCTATATGTGCTCTGCCTACTGAACATCTGGCATTGTACACAATGCCTAGGTAACAAGGGCTAGGTAATCTGGACCTGGCAGAACTAAGTCGGGTAATTATTTATTGTTTCGACATTTTTTACCTGTGGTTTCTTGCTTTATCATAAAAAACACAACTAAGGGGTTTGGAATGGGGTGATAATTTGTGTGTTATCTATTACCAGTACTTTATTATAGGTAAACAACATAGCATGTTACAGACGTGAAAATAAATTACATTACATACAAGTACTAACAGATTCGTTTGATGCCCTTGCGGTTTGCATGTTATGTATATCATTCACACGTTGAACATTTGAAATAATCAGGTACATAGTAACATTAACACAAAGATATAAAGTCTTGTATGACAATGTAGGAAAACCAATTGCTACAAATTTCGGTTGAAACCTTCGCAACATTAAAGGTATATTTCGCATTTCTCTCAAACTTTCTCTTCTTCCCCTATTGAAAAATTCTTCAGCTATAGCAAAAAATAATTGCAGTGCTTCTCTGCTCAATTTAGCAGTATTTGAAGCCTTTCCTATTGTTACAATAGCCAAGACCTAGAAGAAAATGATTGTAGAACAAATCTACTGCCCTAATCGAGTGTTATCGGAAGATTGTATCTCTGCTCATGATAAATGGTAGTACAAATAACAAATTGTTTTTGAGTTGCAATTGATTCTTTTGCTTAAAGGCAGAAATTTAATAATAAAAAGCATTTCTCAACTGTTTCAACTTGGTGGTTTTATCAGTTTAATAATATATAACCAACAATTTTTATAGATACATGATGTTCACAATTTTATGGACAATTCTTGTCACAAAATTCGATTATTGGAAATCTAGGTTTTGTTCTTCATACAAGAAAGTACTGACATACTGTTGTACGACAGTCTATAATAGATATTTGATTTATTCGTCAAAACGAGCCGACAAATTAGTCATTTTTATTTTTCATGAGCGTACGCTTTGTTTTAAGAGTGGATAATATTGATTGGCATGTTTATATTTCCGTTGATTTAAAAAACACAAACCATATACAGGTGTTCAATTTTGTTCACATTAAGGAAAACTCAGTTTTAAAATATGTTCATCAACAGAGGTTTAATCTTCTGATGCCACTCTATTGGGACACCCCGTATATACAGAAGAAATTTACCATTAATTCTGCGGAACTTAGCAGCCTTAATAGCTTAGCGATCCAAGAATCGTTACGGAGCAGTACATCGCTGTCTGATATCGTCGAAGTGAAACAAGTAATAAGAATATAAAAAGTTATTTGAAGTCCAAATAAATCATTAAATAGATCGACAATGTCATACATCTCGCGATATATATTTGATAACATTTTCGTTTTCTGTATTTCTCTGTACATCATTGGAGATATATATTTAGAATTGTGTGGCCGTTGCTGAATTACACCATAGATCCCTTTTAGATTTTCTAATAATAAGTAATATTTACCATAGACGACATCCATGGCACACATTAAGTACAACATAGAAAATAACAGTTGATACGTGACAAGCACACTAATGCTATGGGAGAAATTCCTTAAATAAAAATACTCGTACAAAATTGTGAATAGCAAAGCTATTGCGACTTCCAAAAAGAATTTCATGGCGAAGGGAGGTTTTCCGGTACCTAAAGGTAACTCGATCCCTTGCAGCGTTGATAGGAATGTAAGAAATTTCAATGGTTTAAAAAAATATGTCTTACAAACAAATTCCGTCAACTCAATCATTATAAATAAATCTCCCAATACGGAAAAGAACTTATCCGTAAATTTATCATGATCACGTGTTGGAACCCATCCGCGGGTGAACATGTAAGTTGAGTAGCTGATATAGCATACCCAGCCTGTGATTATTACACCAAAACAGCTGTAGAACCATTGGTACACCAAACTCTTTACATTTAGCGAATATACTGGTAAAAACCCGATTACAACTAAGGGGTTTGGAATGGAGTGATAATTTGTGTGTTATTTGTTACCAGTACTTTATTATAGGTAAACAACACAGCATGTTACAGACGTGAAAATAAATTACATTACATATAAGTACTAACAGATTCGTTTGATGCCCTTGCGGTTTGCATGTTATGTATATCATTCACACGTTGAACATTTGAAATAACCAGGTACATAGTAACATTAACACAAAGATATAAAGTCTTGTATGACAATGTAGGAAAACCAATTGCTACAAATTTCGGTTGAAACCTTCGCAACATTAAAGGTATATTTCGCATTTCTCTCAAACTTTCTCTTCTTCCCCTATTGAAAAATTCTTCAGCTATAGCAAAAAATAATTGCAGTGCTTCTCTGCTCAATTTAGCAGTATTTGAAGCCTTTCCTATTGTTACAATAGCCAAGACCTAGAAGAAAATGATTGTAGAACAAATCTACTGCCCTAATCGAGTGTTATCGGAAGATTGTATCTCTGCTCATGATAAATGGTAGTACAAATAACAAATTGTTTTTGAGTTGCAATTGATTCTTTTGCTTAAAGGCAGAAATTTAATAATAAAAAGCATTTCTCAACTGTTTCAACTTGGTGGTTTTATCAGTTTAATAATATATAACCAACAATTTTTATAGATACATGATGTTCACAATTTTATGGACAATTCTTGTCACAAAATTCGATTATTGGAAATCTAGGTTTTGTTCTTCATACAAGAAAGTACTGACATACTGTTGTACGACAGTCTATAATAGATAATTGATTTATTCGTCAAAACGAGCCGACAAATTAGTCATTTTTATTGTTCATGAGCGTACGCTTTGTTTTAAGAGTGGATAATATTGATTGGCATGTTTATACTTCCCTTGATTTAAAAACCACAAACCATATACAGGTGTTCAATTTTGTTCACATTAAGGAAAACTCAGTTTTAAAATATGTTCATCAACAGAGGTTTAATCTTCTGATGCCACTCTATTGGGACACCCCGTATATACAGAAGAAATTTACCATTAATTCTGCGGAACTTAGCAGCCTTAATAGCTTAGCGATCCAAGAATCGTTACGGAGCAGTACATCGCTGTCTGATATCGTCGAAGTGAAACAAGTAATAAGAATATAAAAAGTTATTTGAAGTCCAAATAAATCATTAAATAGATCGACAATGTCATACATCTCGCGATAAATATTTGATAACATTTTCGTTTTCTGTATTTCTCTGTACATCATTGGAGATATATATTTAGAATTGTGTGGCCGTTGCTGAATTACGCCATAGATCCCTTTTAGATTTTCTAATAATAAGTAATATTTACCATAGACGACATCCATGGCACACATTAAGTATAACATAGAAAATAACAGTTGATACGTGACAAGCACACTAATGCTATGGGAGAAATTCTTTAAATAGAAATACTCGTACAAAATTGTGAATAGCAAAGCTATTGCGACTTCCAAAAAGAATTTCATGGCGAAAGGACGTTTTCCGCTACCTAAAGGTAACTCGATCCCTTGCAGCGTTGATAGGAATGAAAGAAATTTCGATTGTTTAAAAAAATATGTCTTACAAACAAATTCCGTCAACTCAATGATTATAAATAAATCTCCCAGCACGGAAAAGAACTTATCCGTAAATTTATCAAGATCACGTGTTGGAACCCATCCGCGGGTGAACATGCAAGTTCGGTAGCTGATATAGCATACCCAGCCTGTGATTATTACAGCAAAACACCTGTAGAACCATTGGTACACCAAACTCTTTACATTTAGCGAATATACTGGTAAGAACCCGACTACAATACCAACGACTTGAAAATATTTCAGGCCATTTACTTTGGTTACCATTATTGCAGGTTGAAAGGTAACTGTGTACTGAATACTTATATAAAGCAAGTTAAATATTTATTTAAATTACTGACAGTTGGAAATAGCCATTTTATAAATTAGTCTAGCCGTGAAAGCATTCGAGCTCTTTTTTCTTATTGCACCACTATTCAACCAGAGTGATTTACAACGAAGGAAAAATATTAATGGTTTAGTTCCAACAGTTTTTTTTTTAAATGAATGGCCTTTATATCATAACATATTAGGAGTACTAACGATGTATCTTTCCAACTGTATCAAGTTGTACCAATGCCAAATATGTAAATAGTTTCTGGGATATTCAACTATTTGTAAAAAAGTGGCAACTGAAGGCGTTCAAAACTAAATACAATCTTTTTTTTTCAAAATTTCAAATCGTACAAGTTTGTCAATCAATCACCAAAGCCAATAAAACTATTGAAGCATAAACATCCGTTTAATGCCATCGGTACATAAATAACTATATGATGTAGAATTAAATTATGTACTTTTTTATTATGATAGCCGTTTTAGAATTACATATTAGGCCAAGCAATAGAACTACAAATGATAGCTTTTTTTTACATAAAGACTAGCAGGAAGCTGCCTATGCCATCCTGTGCAGGACAGTCCGTAGTGTATTACCACTATGTATCCTACTCGAAAATACACACAGCTGAAACTTTGCGCAGTGGTAGCTATTGACATGTACTTTAAGTGCGCAAAACCTGGATTCGGTAGGATTACTAGTTTTCGCAAAATCCTCATTTCATTTTTATTGGCAATATTTTTGCGGAGAGCTGGATGCGTTTGAGGTCGTCCGATGGAAATTTAAAAAACGGATTTGGAAACTAGACGTGAACAGCAACAAAACGTCTATTCTGATTTTTTGATAAGACCCGTTTAAGTGGGTGATAAACTACTGAGAACATGAGCGAAAACGCCCGCGCCCGCTAGAGTGATCGAGTGATGGGGGAAGTATGCGATTAGAGGGGAATTGTACATTGCGCTTGTATTACTATAGATACGCGCTTCCCCGAGTCGACTGCCTACCCCGACTACTCGACCGGTTTGGAGCGCGCGGCGGTTTTCGGTCATGTTTGCAAGCATTTTTCACATATTTTGCAACATTTTAACGCAAAATAAGAATAGACGTTGTGTAGCACAATACTTCTGATGAGATTATAATCCATAGTGCAGTAATATGTTTAATTAAATAAATAAAACAACTCTTCTTTGGTGCACGTGTTTATTATTTACTTGGGACGCGTTTCGGACCTCAGGTCCGCCAAATAGTCTAAAAAATCGACGTCGACAAACAATAGCAGTCATGCAGATATGTCAAAAAAGGAAAAGTCAACATCTCAATAAAATACATGCGAGAGGAAAACTCCGTGGAGAGTCGACAATACTGAACCCGACTTGCTGATAACAGTGTTGGAATCATTCCAACACTGTTATCAACAAGGATCAAATACCTGAAGAATGTACATTTTTTCATTTAAGGGTAGTTAAGGGCAATATGGGGGTAAGTTGGGGGGCTTCAAATCCGTATGTATAATAAGTCAAATTCTTCATTGGAAAGTCATCTACAAGTCCTTAAGTAATCTTAAGTTTGCCCAAACTCCCAGCAATTATATGAAAAATACCAAAAAATGTCTTCTTCCCATGCATTTACCCATGTAAATTTAAAGCCTCGATAGGTACGGTTAAAAATCAAAATTTCAACAACAAAAGATACGTGTCCACTATTTTTGGATTGGGAAACGATATGGGAGATCGTTCCTTTCTATCATCACATAAATTTTAGCAATGCATTTTTGAACCATCCTAATGGTCACCCTTCCCCCATACAGCAAGGTAAATTTAGAAAACTGCCCCCCCCCCCTTCCGATTTGAGCTGGGTACGCCCTGGATATGGCCGTATCCATGGTTGCCGATGGTTTGTATTTTGAAACCAAACACAGTATCGTAACGTGTTTATTATGAAACCAAACTAAAAAATACATATTTTTAGGTTGGGCAGATTTGATAAGTTTGTTAAACTTTTCTTAAACTCTGTACAAGGAAAGCTGGTTGACCATTTCCACTAATATTAAAATCATTAGAAACTCATTTCCAACAATTTAGCCGTTTTAATTCTCAAGCTTAAAAACTAATGACCGAGCATCATCCACAGAAATCCCTTGAAACTCAGCTAAACTTTACGAGGTCATCCTCCGCTTAATTGTTGCGAGCACGAACAGGACAGCGGCCTCAAAAACTATTTAACAAACATCATGCGGATGAGGACCCTTGTTAATTCCTGCTAGGTTGGCAATATCGTCGAGACCGGAGCGCCCTCTCTAGGCGAAACCGCTCGTAAATCATTTCGAGATCCTTGACAGCGCCCGAAATGGGTTACTTTTCATTTAGCATTCTTCTGGCTGACGTTCGCCAGCCGGATAAATATCAAAGCTCTCGGCAGAGTGACGGCGGAGCTTTTGTTTTTAAGGACTCGCCGAAAGAAAGCTCGACCATTTATTCAGCTTTTGTCGCGGCTAAATTAAATTTTCTTAATTATTCAAACTTGCGACGTTTGCTGCTCCGCGTGCTAGTGGATTTCTTTTTGTGTCGCTGCCTATTTGGTGCGGCTTTGACAGATGAAGAGTTTGCTGAATTGAATTGTGAGTTCGGAGTGAAAAAATGTAGACCTACGAAAGCATTTAATGAAGATTAAAAATTAAATCCCAGACATTTTTATTTCTTTTTTATTCACTTACTTTGTTTTGGTCAAATCAGCGGAAGAATTGCAACAACGATCTATCTCGACATGGAGCAAAAGTAGGCCTACAAATTAACATTGATAGAACTAAAGTTATGATATGACGAACAATGAGAAATCACAACTAACAATACACGGTTGGAATACGTCTCGCAATATACATACCTGAGGCAAATAAGAACAATACAAAACGAAATAGGCAAAGAAATTAGCACAAGAATTTCGAAAGCATGGCAAAACCAGCACAAACATAAATTTATGATACATGCGTGTCCGACACTTAAGGTGCGTATTCACGTGACAGTAAGTCGCGACTTTTAATGTCATGACATCAAATACCATAGCCTTCGTGCCTGTGCGAACTGAAATGTTCACTGTCGTGACAATGTGTTTGTTGTCGCGACATTAGTATCACGACTGAAAAAAGTGTCATTTTGAATACTGCTGTAAAGTCATATTGTTACGACAGTATGGCCGAAAGTTTGATATAAATCTATTTTTAAATGAGTACGAGAAATCGTCATGTCTTTGAGACAAGGTAAACATTGGTTTTAAAATCAGATTTCTTAGAAATAAAGCAGAATTAGATCTCATTATATCAACAGGAATTTTGGACAAATATTCCGCAAAATTGTTCCTCTTTCCCTGCCGACATTTCCAGAGTTCTGATTAATATTTGGCACCAAATTCGGAATACTATTTGATTTTTCATTGTTACGCCATTTTCCAGGAATAATTATGCCAGCATCAGTATCTTCAGCATCTGCTGTGATGCTATTGCATACATGATCACTTTTTCTAATCAAATTATGAAGGGCTGTTTTTTACAATGTTTACGGCAGTTTGTTCGGATACGGAAATTGGCTTTCTAAATATAATATTCGAAACCGCGCAGCAAGTATGCCAAATGCATTTTCGACAATGCGTCGAGCACGGCAGTGTCTGTAATTGTATATCTTTTTCTTGTAGTTCATATCATGATGCCTGCTATAGTGAGTCATCAGATATGATTTTAAGGGAAAAGCATGATCTCCAAAAATGACAAAATCATATGGCAATTTAAACATATTTTCCTCTAACGCACTTTTCAATATTCAACGGTCGAAAACATGTCGAAAACCGCACCATCTGATTGGCTTCCATAGCTGCCAATATCGATAAAGGATAAACAGTAATTTGGGTCAAGCAATGCCAAAAAAACTATGCTGAAAGCCCACTTTCGAACCCAATTTCTTTTTCACTTTTTACTCACTCTGTTGTTTTCTGATACAATAATTATCAAAGATATTCTTTTGATGAATTCGTCGAAGTTTGATGAACTGTAAAAAAAATCTGATGTGGCCAGGCACATGACTTTATCATACTATATATAAAATTAATAGTTTAGCTGCATGAGATTCTATTTGATCGAGATCGGCTATGTCTGCATTAAAATAAAACTAGTAGAACTAGTACAGATACCTCGATTAAAGCTGCGTTCGGATATTGTACTCCGTTGACACCGGGTACACCGTCCAAATGACACTTACGTGTTATTGGGTGTAAAAAGTGTAACGGTGTTCAGTATCCGAACGCAGCCTATATTGACAGTAGTATTTTCAAAACATTAGCGTTTGACACTAGCTACTGTCATTAGAATAAAAAAATCTGACATATCCTGGCTACTAGTTTTAAAGCAGTACGACCGATCTCGATAAAATAGAATTTGCTCATGCAACTAAACTATAAATTCTACCACAAAATGTCATATACATAAATTATGGAAAATTTCCTCTCCTTTAATTTATTATTTAACTATTTTGACGACATTACACAAATAGCGGCTCATTTGCAAAATCTTCGAAAAATGCTATGAGTAAACCACCAGTTCCTTTGGACCCTTTTCAACAGAAAGCTTTTCAGCTCTGTTTAGTTATGAAACTTCTAAATATGAAGTTTCGTCCCGATACCATTAGTAGTTTCTCCGGAATCGTCTCCACAAAAACGGATACACACACACACACAAACATTTTTTTGTACCTTGGTCAAAAATGTTCAGGGGACCCAAAAAGACATATTTCCGCTAAAATCTCAAAAAAATTTTTTGTCATAATTACAATACTTTACATACTGCGTATGATAAAGTAAAAATGTCATATACAGCAAAGCATTATGTCATGGCGTCATGGCATTAAGTTGCGATTGAATGCCACAAGAATTAAAAAAAATCAAAGTGTCATGGTATGAAGAGCATAGTGTCATGACACTAAAAGTCGCGACTTACTGTCACGTGAATACGCACCCTAAATACGGATGTCAAACTTGGACATTGACAGAAAAACATCTGAGCAAAATAAAAGTATGCCAAAATTCCATGGAGAGAAATATGTTGAACATCACATTAAAGGACAGACGAAGATTAGTGGACATAAAAAAAATAACAAAAATTGCCGACGTAACAACAACCATAAAACAACTTAAGTGGAGTTGGGCTGGACACACTAAGAAAGACGACAGGATGGGTGAAGAAAATTATGTAATGGAGACCACCGGACCGACGACGAAGCAGAGGAAGACAAAGACAACAATGGACACATGAATTAAAAAGGATGGGAGGAATAATATATACCAGACTTGCACAAGATAGTGAAACCTGGAAAGAAATTGTGGAGTCCTGGGCACTACATAGTGCAACCTGAGATGTTTTTTATTTTATTTTGTTTATTGATTAATGTATGGAAAATGTTTATTAAAATTGATTGAAGAAATAATTGTATATGCATATATTGTTAAATACGATACATATTATATTCTTTGGGTTAATAAAGGCTATAATAATAATACTTTGTTTTGAAAATAAATTGAACAAGCTGTTTTGAGGTTATCTTTTTTGGAACATGGGTACAAAAAAGTCGTATACCAAGGTGCACCCGCGATGTGTGCTTTGTCGGAAGCTTTTGCCACATCTAGGAGTATAGAGGAGCATACCTTTTTTCTTCTTAAGTGTTCCTATTATAGTTGTTATTCTGTTAACCTGATCGATAGTGGAATATTTGTTACTACTATTTGTTGCAAAAGTATTGAGCCCTGTGTTTGAAGGCCCGTAACTCTGAAATGGCTGAACAAAAAAAAATTAAATAGAGTGCGTTATACTCCCGAATCATTTCTACATAACAGGAGTGACTGTCAAATTTTTCTGCCCATCGGTTTGGCCACGAGCGTGAGAGAAGTAGCAAAAGGTACCCGATTTCTGCGGTTTTAAAATAATGCTTGACTTTCCGTTTTTTTTTCTCATAAACCACTTGACAAAAAGAATTTAATTTTGATCAGCCTACACTTAATAAAGTCTGTAAGCGAGCTTTTTATCGGCGCGGATATCTCAGAAACGAACAATAGCAGGAGAACGCAGTTAGCAAGTAAACAATCCTTATCTATTGTGATACTCATCCATTGATGTATAATAACATTAAAGTTATTTGGCAATTTTTAAGAGTGTAATGAATGTAATCGATTGTGTGGGCAGGATGGTTCCCCACGGGGAAAGGGGATTACGGGCGAGACGCGATGCAAGGCTTCGCGCGACGATTTCAAACGATCGACTCCCAGGACCGTATTCAATATTTTTGTTATTTTCTCGTTCGGTTTTATTTTTTAAACTAGCATACCTACGTGATTTTCTTTCTTTATTTGTGGAATTGTATACATATTGTTTTGTGATTTGTTATTACTTCAGTTGTCAAAATCAGTTGTTGATGATGTTATGTAACACAATCTTGCCATATCTCAATTGATACAGTGCCTCGTTGCATCATCTTTAATTTTAAATGTATTGTGGCATTCTGCAACTTTATTTTTTACGTAAGCCCAGATTAATTCAATTGCATTAAATTCGCAATAGGCTACAGGTAACCACAAGAATTGTACTTCATTGCATCTGATCTTGTTATGCTATAAAATCTAATAGAAATATCTTCTCTTGATGGTGATTTTTGACAGATACAACAGCTATAGTTAATTGAGAAAGAAATTTCTGGCATTGATAATTGTTTTACTGCCTTGGAATAACACTTCAGCATGTTTGCTAAAGGCTTGCAAAACACGTACGCACGCAACGCAGCTACTCAAGAAACTTTATTCAAGAAATTAGTAATGAATGGGATATTTATGTATTTATTTAATTTTGATTTTACGTACACTCAACCTGTTATGCATATTATTGGGGTTTGAGAAAAAATAATTTCTTTTGTTATTTTATTTTTTTTGCTGCTACCTGATGATATTAAATTTGATTGCTGCGGTTGATTCAAGATGCATTAAAAACAAAAAAAAACACACGTTTACAGCTCTTCGCTGTACACTTGCACCCTATTCTTTCATTAAACAAAGAGTCCACCATTTCTGACCTGCAACTTCAATTCTGCTTATATCAATAAATTTTGTACGATGTTTATTTTAATTCCAAGTACGGGCCTGCGGTGCAGGCTGTAAGCCGACCTCGAATCGAGCCGCTGACTTACTTGCGCGGTATACCAACATTATATTGCATATTTATATCGCTTTCTAAAATTAATGTACATCTGAAATGTGTTTCTATTTCAATAGTCTCATTAAGCAAAATTTTGCGATTGCTTTCGTTTCTGTCTCGTTGTCGTCCTAATACTCGTTGCCGGGATATCCGCATTCATGAAAATCTTGTTTATAGCCTTTATTGCAAGGAAAATTAGGAAAATATAATAGCTAATCTGTAGACAAGATCTTGAGTTATACCCTGTGTAAATTTTAATCTTTTTTGGCCAAGCGGTTTAGGAGAAAAAAAATTGGAAAGACCAGCGTTCATTAAAAACAGTTAAAATAGGGTGCATTTTTACACTTCTCTCGCGCTTCTGTCCAAACCTAGAGGCTGAAAATTATGATAGTTTTGTGCTTTCATCGAAGATTGACCAATCGATTTACTTTTGCGTTTACAAATAGTTTTGACAGTGTTAGCAGCGAAGAAAGAGTATTCAAGGAAACATAGGTAGAGTGTGGACTGTGGAACCTCCTATGGGGGACATGACATGGCTTTATTTACTGAGTGAAGAGTATAGCAGAGATGGAACAAAGGAGGAACTTGAAGACACAAACATACTGACGACAGTGTAAACTTGTTAGTCTTGAAAACTCGTCTATTCGATATTTTTACTATGCAGTGCCATTGTTGGTACCATGATAACTGTCACACAACTTAATGAGAACAATATCATCAACACCAACACCATCAACAGTGAGGAGGGTAGTAAAAACTACCAAACTACCAAACACAACTCTTTACTCACTCCATAATATATTTTATGTATTCATTGCTTTAAGCTTTACGAACACTATATCATCGTGTTTCAGTAAATTCTACACTTTAACAAACCGAATAATGCTGGCGAGATAAAAGGGGTGCAAGCCAGATTTAGGGAGAAACGCTCTTGAGAGATTTCCAGTGAGAGAGGGATCGATGTTCGGAATGAAATCCGCAGTTCCATAATGAGGCGGGAGCCGTTTCAATGGGCGAACTAAGGCCCATTCGTGCCCATCGCCTTATGAAATTATACTCAAAACGAGGACTCCGCTATTCACGGTACACGGATTTTAACGACGACGAGCTATTTGCAGAATTTAAAGCGGCCGAGGCCACTTGATTGCGCCCCCTCCTACCCCTCTTGCTGCAGACCGCCCTATTCTCCACCACTCGAATATAACCTCTTGGTAAAACCCAACGAGTGAATGTATCATCGTCGATTTGCAAACATTGAAAATTTGTAATTATCAGTATACAGGTTAACTATAAAGGTACTTGGATGAAATCGGTAACTAGACTACACTGTTTGGCAGGGCTTGTTAAGGGTATAGAGCAGCGTTTCCCAACCGGGGTTCCGCGAGAAAACAGTAACAAATAGCGTTGGCGGTCGCCGGTTCATGGGCACATTATTTAGTGTTATTTTTATGTATTATTATGTATTTAGCATGGGATTATTATTTTAAATATTGGATTAATAAACAAGGTCAAACCATAAATAATTTTGATTTGGAGCACATCTAACCCAATAAACAACTGTTATTTCGATATTACATCCAACATTCTAGAATATTCATTAACTTCAATTGACAATATTACTTACAATTGTCTGTTACATAAAAACAAAATAACCTCTAGAAAACAACAATCTGGCAAAGTTATTGGTCAAACTCTAATATTAATTGTTTTCAATATTTTTGCCTTTCCAAATGTGTGACAAAATAAACCTATAATTTGAATCTGCTGCTCATAATGCTACTTTAGGAGAAGAACACAGTTGTAGGTGGTGGATTTCAATATGATCTTACATTCCAGATAAGATAACTAACCTTACCAGACAAGTTCTGAGCTTGTATGGCGAAAATCATGTCGGTCCCATTCATGGAAAATCAATAAATATACAGAGTGATTTGCAATTCTATACGAAAATTTATGCGGACAGGAAACTAAAGTGTAATTTCAAATTTCGTGACTGCGTTTAATTAAACAAAAAATAATTAAATTAAATTGAAGTAAGTGTTAAATTTGACAATGAAACAAATTTCTTCACATATTTTTACTTTATCATACGCAGTATGTAAAGTATTGTAATCATGCCAAAAAAATTTTTTGAGATTTTAGCGGAAATATGTCTTTTTGGGTCCCCTGAACATTTTTGACCAAGGTACAAAAAATGTCTGTGTGTGTGTGTATGTGTGTGTGTATGTGTGTGTGTGTGTGTGTGTGTGTGTGTGTGTGTATGTGTGTGTACCCGTTTTTGTGGCGACGATTCTGGAGAAACTACTAAAGGTATCGGGACGAAACTTCATATTTAGAAGTTTCATAACCAAACTTAGAGCTGAAAAGCTTTCTGTTGAAAAAGGTCCAAAGGAACGGATGGTTTACTCATAGCATTTTTCGAAGATTTTGCAAATGACCCGCTATTTGTGTAATGTCGTCAAAATAGTTAAATAATAAATTAAAGGAGAGGAAATTTTCTATAATTTATGTATATGACATTTTTTGGGAGAATTTATAGTTTAGATGCATGAGCAAATTCTATTTCATCGAGATCGGTCGTACTGCTTTAAAACTAGTAGCCAGGATATGTCAGATTTTTTTGATTCTAATGACAGTAGCTAGTGTCAAACGCTAATGTTTTGAAAATACTACTGTCAATATAGGCTGCGTTCGGATATTGAACACCGTTACACTTTTTACACCTAATAACACGTAAGTGTCATTTGGACGGTGTACCCGGTGCCTTTAATCGAGATATCTGTCTAGTCCTACTAGGTTTATTTTAATGCAGACATAGCCGATCTCGATCAAATAGAATCTCATGCAGCTAAACTATTAATTTTATATATAGTATGATAAAGTCATGTGCCTGGCCACATCAGATTTTTATTTATAATTTGGTAAGTTTTTGCATTTAATTTTTACCTCGTGTTATAATTTACCTTGTATAAGTTCAGTTTTCAACATTGTGTATGTATGAGCAAACTTCTTCTTATTTAATAAACTTTAAGAGAAAATATAGAGATCATCTGTTATAGATGAAATTAGCGTGTAGAAATATCTTCTAGTTGGGTGTTTATTCCCACACTTTCTTTCTCAGAACGTAATTATTGTTCTGACTAAAATGTTTCATAAGGATTTATTTATTTTTTAAATACCTTAAAAATAACAAAATATTAGTAAAACAGTATTTTAAATGATTCTAACTTCTTAAGGAATATTAACTTGTTATAAATAGGTCCATATGAAACTTTCTACTCAGAATAAATGTTTCTTAATGTTTATATTGGGACCAATGATTTTTTTAATTTTCAATGAATTTATTTATTTAATTAATTGTAAAAGGTATTTTTTGTATTCTTCGTTTTCGCATTGATTGATTTGTGTTTTCTGTTTCCTTCATTTGGTAATACTTGAATGAACTAAAAAGAACAAATAAGTTGAATGTAATAAACTACCAAAAAAGCTGTAAAAGAAGAATTAACTGGAACATCGCTGGTTATTGGATACAGCTATATTTCTGTATTCTTTTTACAGAATTCACATATTCCACATACATTTTCCTGTGAAATTACGACAGTATCACTGTAATTTTACAGGGCATTTTTTAAATTTTACACGAAAAGTATTTTAATTTCACAGTAGTAAGTAATATTCAATCATTGAACTGCGTTTCTTTACTGACTTGTATCTGGTTACTTGAAAAACTGCGGTACACAAAGGTACATACTGATACCCACCTCCCTCTCGTCTCGCGTCTATGCGTGTGGACGAGTTCGCGCATTCTATTGTTTACACGTACTACCGTGCAAATCGGTTTGCAGACCCCATTGCCAATGGAAAATTTTAGCGTCATCTATTTTTGACGCATTTCCCGATGGTTGCCTTTGAAATTATCGGTGCCTTGCTATCATAATAGTACATGAAAATGTTGAAGGAGCAACACGAAAACTGCATAATTCTGTCAACAATGTTAGTTTTTGGGTGCAACGATGGCTAATTGAGTTGAACGGAAGCATATCCGTTCACATAAATACCAACAAGAGATACGAAACATTCAATTGTCAAAATAAATAATACTAAAGTACTACATGGGGAAATACCTCGGTATGTCGCTGGACACTGTAAGCTCCGCTGAAACGCAGACATTAAAAAGTAACCAGAAGAATTGATCATATATACAATAAAATACCGACTTCCTACAAATAAAATATAGAATAAAGATGTGTAAAAGTAAGATACTGTTGGAATGTTCCGGGATAAATATAAAATTCAACCGCGCTTGCTTTAATCATGAACTTAATTAGAGAAAAGAAGCTAATTTTTGACACAATATACTGGTTGATTTAATATGATGTCATGATGATTAAGCCAATAGCATTAATCCCGGAACAGGAGCTAATTTATGCGTGACGATTTAAGACATAGCGCTTTTAAATTGACCAAGATGTTGTCAAGTTGATCTGCTTTTTATGCAATAGGGTATTTGACTAATTTTGGAAAACCATCTCAGTGTGTTTATTCCTTCACTCTACATTGTAAATGCATTGTGTGTGTGTGTGTACTGTGAGAGTGACGCGCTGCATAATAGGCGGACTAACGTCATACGGCGTTTATCTGCATATAAGAGAGATACAGCCGACCCAGGTTATCTGAGCATTGCTCTCCCCGTCCCTACCCTGATAAACCGAACGCGCTCTAAGCGTACTAACGAATTACGTCACTGGAGACTGAGCCAATTACAGAGCGTTTTCAATCACGTGCTAGGACGTGAATAAAATTCAATTTTAATTTTGGTTTTTAATAGAAATAAACCATTTTTTTAAAAAGTAATAACAAATAGTTTTCTTAAACTGTAATCTATTAGGATGATGTAATACAAGCCATTTTTTTAATACATTCAAATACCCTATTGTGTCGAATTACTACGATCTGTCATCGCGGAGCTCTGTAGAGAAGGTTTCTGTAATAAAGGCCACAGACCAAAACAGAGAAGAGTACTAACAGCTCAGGTCAATAATAACTAACAGTTGACAACAACTACAGTAGCTGCCTATTAGCAAAGGGCAGAAATCAGCTGAACAAATTAAGTATGTTAGTTTATACACAAAAACTTGAGTAAAACGGTTCACCGTTAGATGGAACCACATCCAGGGCGTACTGCAGACTCAAGGCCGACGTCGATCTCACTAGCATAAACGCCCCGCTTAATAGGAAGTCGGCTTTGTCGAAATATAATAAGTTGTTCCTTTACAAGCAGATAATCAAACTTGTGGGGGCCTATGGTATCCAACAGTGGGGCTGCAGTAAGCCAAGCTACATCAGCACCATTCAACGCTTCCAACTAAATCGGAAAGATTTCAAATTAACATCAGAACAGACATTTACGCTTTTTTTTCTCAAAAGCCAGGCTCAAGTTCTGAATTTTTAAAATTAAAATCCCCCTACTGTATGGAATAATTTCCAACACAAATGGACCGGTGAGTGGAAGAACAGATAAAGTCCAAATTGGGAGGTAGAGGAAACTGAAGAAAACTGTGTAATTTGACACATTCTACATTTTATTGATTTCGTGACAACAGAAAAGTTATAGTAAATGTCATTGGTAGTCGTGCTGACGTCAAATTTTCGGTCAAAAAGCAATAATAAATTAGCTACTAGCTAAAACATGACCTGGACTTGTTCTGTTCTTTGACTCAACGACAGTTTACCAGTAATTATCACTTATTTGATAAAAAAAAATCATGAAAAAAAACGACTACTTTAATATTTGGAACAAAATTTTACATAAACAAAATAAACAGGCTGATTTTTTACTTTTAGTACAAGATCAAGTTAATGAATTTTTCGACTTCGACTAAACTATTCAAATTCAAATTTCAAATTCAAATTTCTTTATTCCTGTGAGACTGGTACATACAGTGTAGGCAGAGTCAACAAATATACGATAAACTAAAGACATACAATGAAACACCGAAACAAAAGACAGAAGTGCCGGGCTATCACTCAGGCGGCTGCAAGTACTCTTCGACCGAGTAGAAGGCTTTTTCAATAAAAATCGTTTAGCCCTAACGCGAAATAATTTTAGGTTGGTCAACTCACTGAGGCATGGTGGTAACTTATTGTACAATTTTACGGGCATAACGCCTGCTCCATTGGCGGACAAAGACAGCGTATGCGGTGGCACAACCAAAACGTTCCCCCACGTAAATCGCGACTGCTAGCTGCAAGCTTGGCGGAGCGGGACAAAAAAATGTTGCTCTTCACGTTGTTTACGCAACTCAGCATGTAAATGGATGGGACAGTTAAAATGCGATGCTGAACAAATAGGTCCCTACATTGATGAGCTGGGCACTTAAACAACATTGTTCGCAAGACTCTTTTCTGCAATGTAAACAACTCCCCCACCCGGTCGCGTTTCCCCAGCATATTATGCAGTAACTGAGTCGGGAAAAGATGTAACCGTCAAAAAACATCTTAAGGACGTCGACGCGTACATACTCCCGAAGTCGTCTCATAAGGAAGCAGTAGGATGACAGCTTTCCCAACAAAAAGTCCACGTGGTCGCGCCACCCCAGACGAAAGTCAACCCTAACCCCCAGAAAACTAGCGGCTGGACTCTGCGTTATATATCTACCGTCCAACTTCAGAAGCAAGCTTTGATCAGTTTGTTTAGTTGAAAACACTACCAGTTGCGTTTTCATACCATTCAAAACAAGAGCATTTTCTGTGCATTAAGACTTCATTCTCCCGGCTGCCGCAGAAGCTTCCGCGCTCAGGACATCGATGTCCTTGGAAGAGAGCGCAGTCACCGTATCGTCAGCAAACGAGGTGTACGTCCGACCGAAATCTCTCCCTATGTCGTTAATAAAGAGCACGAAAAGCATGGGACCGAGGATGCTTCCCTGGACCACCCCCGTGCGAACATGAAGCACACTGGATGTCACTCGCCGTCCGTCGGGACACTCGGCAATCACCGCCTGAGTACGATTAGTTAAATAATCCTTTACCCAATCCTGAGCCACACCACGAATGCCATAATTGTAAAGCTTGCTCAACAGCATGTCATGTCGGACGCTGTCAAAAGCGCGCTGAAGGTCATAAAATATGCAAGCGGTCTTACATTTTGCCTCAAAATTACTAATTACATGGTTGCAAAGAGATATAATTGCGCCCTGGGTATTAGATTTTTGCGAAAGCCAAATTGGTAATTTCTAGTAACGTTGTTTGCGCACAGAAAATTCGGCAATCTATCCAAAAACGCCCTCTCGTATACTTTAGGAAATGCGGGAACCAGTGCAATTCCCCTATAGTTGGAAATATTTCGCATAAATAAACTATTGGCAGCAGCAAAAAAAAATACTATAATTATTAATCCTAAATATTATGCTTTATGCTTGTTATTTTCACACTTAAAACTACCCGCCAATTCCTCAAAGCATTGCTTATTGCTGTGCTCCGTGCAATGAGTGAAGACCAGAGCATTTCTTGGAGCCTTATTCTGCAGCACTTAGCGATATCGCAATACGTCACATCGAATACTTAGCGACATCGATAGCCGTATTCTACCGTTTTTATCGATATCGACTGACGTCACGACTTTCCGACATGTCGCTAAATTTAACGACAGCTTCGGAGGTGTCGATAAGTTGATTCGATATCGCTATGCGTACGTAATGTCACTTTACGTTCATTGTGTACGGAATGTGTGAACCCAGTGACAACCAGTGTGTCAAAGGTGTAGAATATCGAAACAGCTAATAATGGTTCAGCAGCAAACTGTGTTATAGGTTCCCGCCTAAACGTCAAGAAGTTTTAAAACGGTGGATTATAGCTATCCGAAGAGATAAGTGGTATCCTTCTAGACCCAGTAGGAATTGTGGACAACATTTTTTAAAAACTGATTATCAAATCTAACAAAGATGTAGCAAGAAATTTTTGAAACTTGATGCTTTGCTAAGTGTTATAGATGATACGTGGTATTGCAGCTAGGCCGTCGAATTATATTGTTAATATTGTTGATAAGAACATTGCTTTTTATATTCTTAAGTAAGTAATTAATGTAGTTTTAAATAACAACATTTCGAATAAATAAAAATTTTAAAATGTGAAAAATAATTTTTTATTTATAATTGATATTATCCAATAAATATAATCAGCATCATGTGAACTACTTTTTATATGAGAATGCGTTTCCTTAATTCAGTAATACAAAGAGCATTTAGTCACTGGATTGAACTACTAATATATAATTTGAGAGTACCTATATGTAGACAGTAAATTTTATTTAGCCGGAATATATGAATAAAATATACTTTTTATTAAATCTGCTATTATTATCTAGTTTATTGAAGTCTCTGCAAAAGTTAAACTTGATTAATTTGTTGCAATTTAATTGAAAAAGGATATTATAAATAAAAATGTGTAATTCGGCCGTAGTACTGAATGAAATACAAAGAGATGGCTAGCCCACATCACTGCGAGTTGTACACCAAATGCATTTGCCTCGCTTATCGACCATTACGGGTCCTTTCCAGAAAATTCGTAGTATATACATTTCACTGCCTCAAACGTACAACATAACCTCCTGACCACGAATCGAACTGCTGTCACATCTGACAGCAAATGTACTGTCAGTAAAGGTGCGTTCCCACGAGGCGTGAAAACGAACGTGTATCACACTTTCGTACTTGCTGTCGTGCAT
>OZ014510.1:39279475-39439475 GCA_963966075.1 Aphodius sticticus
ATATAATTTGTCATAAATCAAGGAAAGGAAGTAGTGGTTACTACCAACCACTCACCTAGAAACGCAAAGGTCCCTGGTTCAAATCCAGGTTGTGGCTGTAATTTCTGATTTATTTAAAATTTACATCCCGCCTGTATGTCACCATATTATTAACCTGTGAAATTAGATGTTTAATAACTTTGCAGCTTTCAAGGATACACTCACCGAGTTAGGTATTTTCGGAAAGCTGGTTTACTGATCTTGCAAAGTATATTAAAAGAGACATACATTCCATTTAAATTTTTACTTTATCATACGCAGTTTGAAAAGTATTGTAATCGTGCCAAAAAAATTTTTTGATATTTTAGCGGAAATATGTCTTTCTGGGTCCCCTGAACATTTTTGACCAAGGTACAAAAAAATGTCTCTGTGTGTGTGTGTATGTGTGTATCGGGGACGATACCTATTATCACTATGACATTTTTTGGTACAATCAATAGTTTAGCTGCATGAGCAAATTCTAATTCTACGAGTTCGGTCGATACTTCATGAAAACTAGTAGCCAGGATTTGTCAGATTTTTTGATTCTAATGACAGTAGGTAGTCTTGGTGTCAAACGCTAATGTTTTGACAATACTTCTGTCAATATAAGCTGCGTTCGCATATTGCATTACACTTTTTACACCCAATAACACGTAAGTGTCATTTGGACGGTGTACCCGGTGTCAACGGAGTACAATATCCGAACGCAGCTTTAATCGACATATCTGTCTAGTTCTAGTAGTTTTATTTTAATGCAGACATGACCGATCTCGATCAAATAGAGTCTCATGCAGCTAAATTATTAATTTTATATATAGTGTGATAAAGTCATGTGCCTGGCCACATCAGATTTTTTATGTTACTTGACATATGGCAAACCTCTATATATTCCTGATAAATCATATTAGAATCGCAAATCAATAATAATATCTAAGAGTGTGATATTTTTACTGTTCAAATTGAGATCTTTTGTTTTTTTTCTTTATCCCTATAGTCCAGTCAAATCGTTTCCGAGGGTGCCTGTTCCAGGAAAAGCATATAGAAGTTTTGTTTTCTTTCATTCTATATGTTTTTTGGGGTCTTAAATTCGAATTTCAACTTTGCTACTTCCCACGGATGTGGCTTCAAAACGAAAATCGCAAAAAAAACTAATTATTTTCGACCTTTCCTCAGTCTTTTGCGAAAAAGTTATGAAACTATGCACTTTTCGAGGTAGATCATTCGATACAAAAATAAATGCCAAATTTTCCTGCTTTGTGTAAAACCCTATTTCGAGTCAGTTAAAAAAGCTAGGATTGTGCTAAAACTACATTAATTTCCCTACTTATATGCACATATGAATTATTTTGGCCAAACCGTGTAGCAGCGAGTTGGTTGATACTTGATATTTGGTTGATACTTGATATTTGGTTGATATTTGTTGGTTGCCATTGGTTGATATTTTATGTCATATTAAGCTAAGCGAAGCCGCTAAGTCAAGAGCCCGAATGTTTATGTTTATGTTTTTTTTTTACAAAAGAATACATAATACATTAAGCATCAATTAAAAAGATCCAATATATAGTTTTCAATAAATAAATAGTAATAATATAGGTCTCTACTGAATTTTTGGTGAAGGGTTCTTGACTGGCGGTTTCGCGTAATGTGACATACAATTCAACGCGCTCTAGCGGCTACACAGTTTGGCCAAAATAACTGATTAAGTTATCCAGTTTGTAGGGAATTTAATGTAGTTTTATCAGAATCTCAGCTGTTTGGTAATTACACGTACATTGCATAAAGTAGGAAAATTTCGCCTTCTTTCAGCGCGCTCTAGCGGCCAAACCATTCAACCAAAAAATACACTTGATAGTGCTTTTGATAGGAAAATTAGTGTACTTTATTTTTGTATATAGTGGTCTACGTCGAAAAGAGCATAGTTTTATGATTTTCTCGCAAAAAAATGAAGAAAAGTCGAAAATTTTGAGTTTGTTTGCGATTTTCGTTGTTAAGGCTCCCGTATCCTACGTCGAAAACGCGCCGATACACCACACAATAATTATTGTTTAAATTGTGAAACTATAGCAACTATTCGATTGAATAGGTCCTTACGCAACTGCGTCCACAAAGAATTTCAATATTTATGCAAATTATACTTGCAAATTTTAGTGTTAAAAAAAACTAAACTACAAATATAGAATTACTTTTTGGTCTTACTGGCGTATGATTATTGTGTACTGTAATATATTATAAAAATACATTAAATGTTACTTATAACGATGGGATGTAGCTTTTAGTGAACGTAACTAGAATACCGTTCTGGGAGAGTTTTAGTCTGTTGGCATTGCAAAATAGTTCAATGGTCTGTGGATAGATGGCGCTGTTTCAAACTGAAAATGTAAATACATATAAATAATTTATTTAGATATGACCTAAAGTACACTAAAAATCGGTAATACTGAAAACAAGACGTAACATAAAGAATGTCACTTTGGATTTTTCGTGTTCGTGTTAAATAATATAAATGGTAGCTGTCGTCCTATTTGCATTTGAAGGTCGTTTAAAGTTGTTTTTTTTTTAAATATAAGCTGTAGGAATAATAACTTAAAAATCTGTTATTGTAATCAGCGAAAAATGTCACAAAAAAATCTTTAACTTCGAATCAAACTCAGATAAACGACCTTCAAACTCAGTTAAGTGTCTACGGGTTTTTAAAAATCACAGATGAACTGTAAAATAGTTTCCGATCAAAATGTGTTCCAAACAAAAACCTCGTTGATAGTTTAGTCACAAATCCCCTTTCTTCGGAGCAAAGCTGATACTATATAGTTATTCCGTCATTGTAAAGTACAGGCTTACGACAGCTAAATAATCATACGTTATAACAAAAATCAGTCAGCATTTTATTAGTATTTTTCTCCATTTCATTTTTAACATTATTTTTTGCTGCTAATTTTGACGTAAATAGTAAACAACACACAATTTTTATTTATTTCTATATTTATGTAGATAATTATTAATCATATCGACCCATGCAATAAAGACTATCGTAACAAACTAAATGTAGTTACTATAGTCTTCGTTGCATGGGTCGGTAGGAAGGTATATTCCTACCTCAAGGTGGCAGATTTTATTACATTTAAATTGCACAAAGAATTCTCTTTTCTATATGAAAAGGTTTTATGGTAAGAATCATTTAAAACATAAATTGCCCCTCAAGACTGCGTAATAAAATATTGAAATCTTCCAGTTGTGTTGAGCAACAAAAAACGACGAATGATACCATCTCCATTGTATGGCGTTATTTCGGAATGGGCTGCTGCGTTAAAGGTATGATTAGACGAGTCATTTTACGGAGAGCAAAGGTAACTACGTTATGTAATACAACACAATTTGAGTTACTGTCTAATCGTACTTAAGGATATTTAACACAGACCATCTCTGATCTAAATTTAAATCAGCCGCTAATGACATATCGTGTATTCAGATTAAAGTATACAGAGCTGCTGTCCTTGGATGGTATCGTAAAGTTCTATATGGAAATGGAGCACCTTAAACAATATTTAATTAGAAAATATGAAAACCAGTGAAATTGTCTACGTACCTATCAATAAATCTCTAAATAACGTTTTTGACATTATTCTCCCAATATACGTAGCTCTTAATAGGAATGTTCCAGGCCAGGGTGGATGTAAACTATAACTTGCACTGGTTTTACTTGCGTGTTGATAAGACAGTCCAAGAAAACAGCTGAGAAGGCAGGCCACTGCCTTCTCGTACGGTGTCGGTTGTCTCACTCGTTAATACAGACAAAATACAATTCTTCCGTGATACTCGGCTATGTGGCTTTTTATATCATTCGTTCAAATACGTCATCAGTCATCACCATTAATTACGCTACCAAACGATGAGTTCGTCACTTCTATTTTATGCAAACTCGACGTTTGGAAACCGTACTTTGAAAGTGCAAGCATTGAGCAATTCAGGTCGATGGCTTTTTTATTTTAAGCAATTTTTCACTAGAACACAATAATAACCTTATTTTAATTTACTTCGTAACAATATCTCAGAAACGGTTGATAATAACCTCATACAAGTTGTTATCAAAACGATAAGAATATAAATCTTAATAAAAAAAACTGCAATAATGTACTTAGTGTTCCATTACAAAAAAAGCATAAGTTTGTGTTGGTACATCGTTGTAAAACACCCTGTATGCATGAAAATATTTTCTGTTTGTAGAGCGAATGAATATCTACAAGTTTTCCATATGGAAGAATCGTGTATTTCGATTTCTTAAGGCCAATGATGTACTTTGCACCTAGCTTGGAAACACTCATATAGCAAATATACAACATGTTCTATAATAAAATGTAATATTAATAATAAGGTGTCCGTTAAGTTCTGAAAAAAAAAACCATTTATTTTTCTTTACAAAACAAGTTACCAGAATTGATATAAAATATTTAAATTTGATGCCTGAGTTTCTGACTTTCACTACAACATTTTACTGTTATATTCGTGATACGATCTGTAAAAACCGTTAACTATTAACAAAAATATAGGTGTTAACTAATCGATCAAAACCGACTTCAGTAACTACTGTTTGATTGCCTGATAATGAAACAATAGAGTTTCGAAATACTGCAAACAAAAATTGTGTTTTTTTTTGCTTATCCTGGATCTTACTCCTGAACAAAAAGTTTATGTCTATACTACAAGATCGATGTCTATACTACAAGAATTATTTTTCCTAATTAATCGATATACAAACTATGAATCAACATATTTACAAATGAAATAAAACACACGATAAGGTTGAGAAACTTTACGATTTACCCGCTAGTGAGTGATTTACTACAAGTAAATTACGATTTACGACAAGCAAATTATTAAAACATACGACGACCGAACGACAAGAATGTTTTACGAAAATATTTAAAAGCATGTAACACGTTTCGATTTAATATTCTTCTAAAAAAACATATCCTTTTTCAGGATAATTTTATTTTTAATTTAAAACATCTATTTCAGCATTTCCCAACCTTTTTACTCTTGCGGAACCCTTTAAATAGGGTTGGAACCTGGCGGAACCCCAACAAAAAAATATGCAATGTCCTCTCCAAGGCATTTCGAGTATTTTTTTGCGTACAGAAAAACGTGTAACGTATTTCAAGTAACCAGATACAAGTCTGTAAAGAAGCGCAGTTCAATGATTGAATATTACTCACTACTGTGAAATTAAAGTATTTTTCCAGTAAAATTTAAAAAATGCTCTGTAAAATGAAGCTGATGCTGTTCTAATTTCATAGGAATATGTTTGTAGAATATGTGAATTCTGTAAAACCAATACAGAAATTTTTTTGCTGGTATCAGCGATGTTACAGTTAATTCTTCTTTTACAGCTTTTTTTATAGCATATTACATTCATTTTCTGTAACATTGCAGATGTTTCTCTCTAGGCATAAACATTTGTTCTTTTTAGTTCATTAAAGTATTACCAAAGGAAGGAAGAAGAAAATACAAATCAATGCGAACACGAAGAATACAAAAAGTACGTTTTACAAATAATTAAACAAATAAGTTCACTAAAAAACTTTTAAAAAAATCATTGATCAAAATACAAAACTTAAGAAACATTTATTCTGAGTATTCATATGGACCTATTGATAACAAGTTAATATTCTTTAAGAAGTCAGGGCCATTTAAAATACTGTTTTACTAATACTTTGTTATTTTTTAACATACTGTAAAAATAAATAAGTCCTTATGAAACATTTTGGTCAGAACAATAATTACGTTCTGAGAAAAAAATGTGTGGAAATAAACACCCAAGTAGAAAATATTTGTACACACTAATTTTATCTACAACAGATAATCTCTATATTTTCTGTTAAAGTTTGTTAAATAAGAAAAAGCTTGCTCATACATGCACAATGTTGAAAACTCAACTGATACAAGGTAATTTAAAACTCGAGGTGAAAATTAAATGCAAAAATATACCAAATAAAAAATAAAAATATGTGAAACACTTTTATATTTGTTTCATTGTCAAAATTAGTACTTCAATTTAATTTAATTATTTTTTGTTTAAATGCAATCACAAAATTTGAAATTACACTTTAGTTTCCTGTCCGCATAAATTTTCGTCTATAATTGCAAAAAACACTTATTGATTTTCTATGAATGGCGCCGACATAATTTTCGTCACAGAAGCTCAGAACTTGTCTGGTAATAGGTTAGTTATCTTATATAGGTTAGTTATCTTATCTGGAATGTAAGATCATATTGAAATCCATCACCTACAACTCTGTTCTTCTCCTAAAGTACCATTATGAGCAGCAGATTCAAATTATAGGTTTATTTTGTCACACATTTGGAAAGGCAAAAATATTGAAAACAAATGATGTTAGAGGTTGACCAATAACTCTGCCAGATTGTTGTTTTCTAGAGGTTATTTTGTTTCTATGTAATAGATAATTGTAAGTAATATTGTCAAGTTAAGTTAAAGAATAGTCTAGAATGTTGCACGTTGGATATAATATCGAAATAACAGTGGTTATTTATTATTTATTCATGGATTGACCTTGTTTATTAATCCAATATTTCAAATAATAATCCCATACTAAAATATTACATAAAAATAGCACTGAATAATGTGCCTATGAACCGGCGACCGCCACCGCTATTTGTTACTATTTTTCCGCGGAACCCCTGACGACATGTCGCGGAACCCCAGGGTTCCGCGGAACCCCGGTTGGGAAACGCTGATCTATTTTGAAAAATGTTATCGCAAAAATTAATAGATTTTAAAATGCAGGTTGATTGAAATTAAAAGTGAGATTGGTCTATACATAAATGATATCAAAATAAGGTCAGATTCTTCAATAGCATGGGAAAATAAACCGGGTATGCAGAGTGTTCGTTTTTAGTGTGAATGTGATATCTCGTTTACATCAAGAGATAGAAAAACGGTTAGAAGATATCAACAAACAACTGAAATATTGAATTTCTAAGGGTTCTTTTTTGTGAGTGAGTTATCTTAATCTGATTGCTTTATCTCATACAAACTCTTTGTACTAACGTGTATCAGGATGATTGGTTTGCAAATGTCTAATTCCATTATGTATTGAGAAATGTAAACGTTTTTCATTGTTTTCTTCAAATTCCATTTTAGCGAACTTCTTCTCTATTTAACCGTTTTCTGAAATACCATGTCATTCTCGGGAAAAACGAATACTTTGTAGACGTAAAGTAAAAAACATTAATCAGGAAATATAGTAAGATCATCATCAGGATTAAAGCTTGAATTATATTATACTAGTTTCGTTCAACTTTCTGTCCAAGTTTAAAAACTAGATGCGCTTGAATGAAGTTGGATCATATGATTCAGAAAAGAAATCCAGCAAAGTTTTTATACTAGAAGCTATTCTATCAACTAGGACCGGACGTAGTTTCTCTCCCAACACACAGAAAAGTGATTATTTGGAACGAGAAAACATAATTTCTTGAACTTATTTACTAGATTCAAATGCATATTTACTTGGATGTAGAAAGTTATGTATATACAAGAAATGCCACATACTCAATCTAAGTAAAATAATTTCTCAGATAAATGCTGTCGACAAATAAATTCTATCTTTATAAGAACCAATATTGTATTGAAAGAAGTAATTGAATTTTTCGTCCCAATAATGTCAATTGCTCCAACGAAGTAATAGTAAATCCATCCAAGTGCGTAGTTACTCGATCCAAGCAAATATAAGACATTTAATATAAGTAAGTATTGTTTACTGAATAAAAACCCACCAATTATTTAACTGAAGTGATTCTCACTACTTTCAAGTAATCCCTTTCTCTGGAATAAATATGCGCATCGTGATTTTGTCAAGACTCGCGCGCCCGCGCGTAGGGCTGGCGCCGTAAAGGAGCGAAACCTAGTACGAAAACAACAGCGAAGTACCCGTAGGGGATGTGCCTTGTGATGAGTGTACAATAAACGTTTCAACACAGAATAATTTGATGTAAGGCACGCACCAGGTTAGAACGAGTAAGTAAATATAACATACCTATCTTGTTAATTAGCAATAGAAAACGTATTTGTGCCAAATGTTTAAAATTCTTACATTAAGTAGGTAAAAATATTTACCGGGAATAAAAATATACACTTAATTGAAGACTGTTTACTTCCTTCACCAGAGTATCAACTTTCTTATATCTAGTAATTATTCCAAGAAATAAAATTTCTTGGTTGAAGTCAATAATCTCTCGCGTATATACGAACCTACCAACTACTTCATCCAAGTAATTCTCTCTTCGTTCGAGAGATCACTTTTCTGTGTGAATTATCCAAGTCTAGTTTCTTTTATAGTTTTGAAACTTGGACAGAAACTTGGAAGAAAATAGTAATTCCTGCTTTAGGTAGGGATTGAAATTGAAAAACAGAATATGTAAACCGTAACTATATTGATCATACGAATAAGTATATGAATAAATAACAAGAAATCCTGCAAAAGATTCACTTAAAAATTGTCCAACAATCTGTCATCAATAACCGATTGAGGCTGACGCGTCCTATATCGATAAAATAAATATACAGCCACAAATACAGCAACAATTATAATAATTATTAACATTACAATTAAGACCGGACCTAAGCCATCTGAGAAGCCATGTTTTGACTGAACCGTCTTATTTAGTGCAAAATTGTCCAGGCCCTTCTGGGGACAGACACCCCTTTCTTTAGACATTTCCAAAATGGCCTTAATCTGCCGAACATTGTCAAGTACATCCAGTATTTCGTCCAGATGAGTTAAATATTCGTTTGGCTCTGGCGTATCTACATTTTCGTCACATTTAATGCCTTGGATATTTGGTAAATTGGTGATGTTCCCTCTCAACACAATATTATTCATATTTACAGCCATAATTTCGTGGATGATGTTAGAGAGCTCATCGCAATTCCAATCATTGTCTTGCATCTGAATGGAAATATTATAAATAGGACGGAGAAATGTTGTATCAAGATCGGTTAATTTATTCCCTTCGATACACAGCGTTTTTAACGACAGATTTATAAGCAAGGCAGCTGATAAGTTTGTTAAATTATTATAGCCCAGGTCAAGCTTTGAAAGAGAGGTAAGATGAGTGAAGGTTCCAATAAAAAACTTGCTTAAACCGTTATGAGACAAATCTAATCTGTCTAGATTTCTTAAAGGTACGAATAAACCAATTGGAACCGTACCTCCTTCCAATTTAAATAAACCATTGTATTCCAAATCTAGCACCTTCAAATTATCCAAACCTTCAAAAGCCTCCATATCAATACTTTCAAACTTATTATACGCCAAATCCAAATGCACCAACGACTTTGGAAATGAACCTTTCGTCAGTATTCGTATGTAATTATCCGATAAAAGTAAGTTCTCCAATTTGGTGCAACTCCTGAAGGAATCTATAGCCCTAAGGGCATTCCAGGACATATTCAGAAGCTGCAAATTATCACAACTCTCCACAATTGATGACACATTGTCTAATTTATTACTTTGCAGTTCTAACACTTTTAGGTTAAGACCAATGAAAGAAGTTTGTTCTATGATCTCTATTCTATTATTTGACATGTCGAGATGTGTGAGATTCTTCAGACCATTGAAGGTTCCCGTTGTGATGACTGATAAGTTGTTCTTGCTCATATTTAGCTTATATGTGTTCGGTGTGTCCTTAAATGCGTTTTGATCGATTGTCTGTCTGGATTGATTGCTTATGTCCAGTTCGCGAGTGTTGTGTTTTAAGATCTGGGCCTTCAATTTGATGAAAGACTTTGTATCCTTAGGGTGCATAAGTGCACTTATGCACATAAGCGCACTTAGGCATAATATAATACGTAGGGTGTTCTGCATTATTAAAAAACCTGCAAGAAATATTATTATAATTAATTCACATAAAATTGTACTTTTGAGCATATACAGAGTGCAAGAATATACAGTGTGTCCCCCGATGGACCTACCTATACCTATAATGGACGGAATTTTTAATTTATCCAGAAAAAAATCATTCTTTATAAAGAGTTTTGGATGTCCTAAAAAGTTGAAAGCCATAGTTAATATTTTGATTTAACATACAGAATGGTTAGAAAACACGAAAATGTAAAATTGGCCGAAGAGTAAAGTATCGGTCTTTCGGAATTAGAACAAAAGTGTTATAGGTAAAAGTTGTTTTATATTTAAATTTATGCCCAGATATCAAATTTCAAGGTTGTATTCTAAGTTTTATATTTTATTTATTTTTAACAAAGTAATTTAACAAAACATTACTCCACATGTTCCCCTCCTACAGCTACACATTTTTCCAATCTTCTTCTAAACTCCCGATATACCAAATCAATTGTTTCCTCATTTATTTCGACTACTGCTTCCCTAATTTTGAATTTTAGAATGTCTATGTTACGGTCATAGTGATAAATAGGTTATTATTAATAATTACCGGTTATTATTAATAATAGCCAAGTGGCGAGGTTAAAGTGAAGAATTTATCACATGAACCGGCTATTATTAATAATTTCCAGCATGCTGTGGTCAATCTGATATATTTCAATTCGATATTGCATGAAGGTGATGCTACAATATAATAGAGCCTCACATTTGAAATTCTGTTAGTATCTACATAATCGCCACACAACGAATCTATACAATGGGTTTTCAGTGTTGGGCCTTTAGAGACGTTAGTCCTGACTAACTTATTTAGTTACTACTCATGACTAAAATAGGGAAGATTATCAAATCGAGACTAAAAAATGTCAATCCATACAAATTGCTTGCACGAGTGTGTAACTCTTTGGGGTATGCTTAGTTGCGCAATTCTTAAAAGCTAAGTTCAGTAATAAATTAGAAACTCGGTTTGTATTATTCTGCCAGTGCATACGTACATGTGCTTTTGTATTTTGCTATTCGTGGCAAGAAAAATTATTTTTATTTATAACTTATTATTTATTATCTTTTTAATACAAAACTTTAAAAAAATGTTTTATATTTAATTTTGAATACAAAAGTCCTGTATTTTTTTTTGTGGTAGTACAACAATTATATTGTAAAAATAAAACAAGATAAAGTTTGTAACAATAGGACGTCATCTTCTTTTGTTTTGTTCACAAATGTGAACTGTACCTGTATTTTATTTTTATTTTATTATTTACTATGAATATTGTTTATTTTTGATTTGTAAGTGCACAACTGTGATACAGATTTTATTTGAGTTATCTACTGTTAATTTTATTTATTAAGAATATATTTTATTTTTAAACTGATTCCTGGACTTGAGAATTATTTTGTGTTTTGTGTTTTTGTGTTATTGTTATATTTTTTCATATATCTAAATAAAAAATGTATTTAAGTCTTTCTTTTTTGTTGGTGATAAACACTTTTATAATAACCGCCTTATAAAACAGATTATATCCGTCAGATATTAGATATGCTTACGGTAGGTACCAGGTAATGACAACCTAATGTAGGGAAGATTGGGGCAAGTTGTTACAATGTTTAATCTTTTATTTATAAAATAGTACTTTATTGTCAAACACCAAAAGTAAAAATACCGTGTTAGGAACAGAACCATACAAAAATGTTTGCCTCATTTGTGCGGTGCCATTTATGTAAAAACATCTATGTAAACTAGTCTCGCCTATTCTTGCATGTATTTGCATGAAAATACAATATTGAAAAAATTAATATTAAATGCGCAAAATTTCCAGATAATTGGGATTTGGGAATTTACTTAATAAATTGTAATTGTACATTTACAGAAAACTACCCACATGCATTAAATATAAAATGGGTGTTATTGATAATAAAATGGTTAGCTTTTTCGAACACTCTGTATAAAATGTTCTTTTTATGTTTTCGGCATTGAGCCGTGCTTGGGTGTATACCAAATACCATTACCAATTATATCCAGTAGTTTCTAAAGTACAAGGGAGACAAAAGAAAACATTCTGTATTATCAATGTTTTGTATTATTCGTAATTTTGGTCATTGGGCTAGCCGTACTGATGATTTGCGTCGAGTAAATAAATATAATAGCTTCCATAGTAATCAAAATAACTTAGCTAACTTCTTTGAAGACTGTATACAAAAGATCTTTTGTAAAAAGTATCGTTTTTATCACTTTTACCGTGCCCGTTAGGAAATTATTAATAATAGCCGGTCCATGTGATTATTTAAGTGTTTCTAATCACATTGACCAAATGATGCGGTTATTATTAATAATAGCCGGTAATTATTAATACAAACCACATTTATCACTTTAACCGTAACATCTACATTATCATGAAAATTATTCCCATACACCTTCTATTTTAAATAACCTCACAGAAAAAAATCAAGCGGCGTTAAATCACGTGAACGTGGTGGACATCCTATAGGGCCGAATCGTACAATCCACTTAGTTGGAAAATATCTGTTCAACCAATCCCTGACTTGATACGCGCACACACCAAACATTCACTTTTTTATATTTTTGAGAATTGGTTGTAATACGGAAATTTGGATTTTCTTGAGACCAATATCTGCAATTATGTGAACTAACAACTCCATTTGTGGTAAACGTCACTTCCTCAGAGAAAATAATTTTTCTGTAGAAAAATCGATCGACCATAATTCGTTCTCCCATTATAATAGTCAAAATTCTAGTCGACGAGCATCATCTCCTCTACCTCTACCTACTGGTTTATAAGCATTTTTTTTTTTTTTTATTTTGTTCAAACACAGAGTGTTTGTGACATAACACCTAGTCAATGACTAACAAGTTATTTTCACTTAACCTAAACTGATAAAATAATGAGTGTTTCTACAATTTTGCCCATTGGCCCAAGTTGTTTTAGTCTGACAGTTTTTTACCACTCAAGTAGCCGGCGGTTGTTTTCACCTACACTATCACTGTGAATACACTACGGGTGCTCTGCTTTTAGTCACTCCCGCACTAGTTCGAATGGTTTAGTTCTTTTCAGCCGACGCACTAGCGCACTGTTGTCTAGCAGCTGGATGGCTTCAATGTTGTCGTGGTGGAGTAGACGATCCTCGTGCTTCTTAGCAAATTTTGATATTTCGCTAGTTACCATCTCCATGCGAAGGTCCCGATGAAGATTGGTGTTTTTGATGTACCATGGTGCACCAACAATGGCCCTTAGAACTTTATTTTGGAACCTCTGAATGAGGTTGATATTGGACTGCTTAGTGCATCCCCATAACTGTATTCCATACACCCATACTGGCTTTAATATTTGCTTGTATAGTAGGAGCTTATTTTGCACTGACAGGGCTGACCTCCGTCCCATTAGCCAATACATTTTGCGGAATTTTAGGTCGAGTTCGTCCCGCTTTTTCTTGACATGTACTTTCCATCTAAGCTTGGCATCCAGTGTCATGCCAAGGTATTTCGCTGTATCCGCGTATGGAATATCGTTCCCATTCATGGTTACTGGAATATAGTTAACTCTCTTATTAGTGTAGTTTACATGCGTGGATTTTCCTTCATTTAGTTTGATGCGCCATTTCTTTGTCCAAAGGTTGATTTTGTTTGCAGCTATCTGTAATTTTTCAGTTGCTTCTTCGACACTGTCACTAATCGCCAAAATAGCCGTGTCGTCTGCAAATGTTGCCACTGTGCTTTCTCCCGGAACAGGAATATCATAAGTATACAGTAGGTACAAAAGTGGTCCCAATACACTTCCTTGTGGTACTCCGGCATTGATATTGCATAGCGAGGAGTATTCGTCATCTTGTTTCACCCTGAAGTGACGGTCCTTCAGATATGATTTTAACAGTTCTGTATATTCAGTAGGAAGCTGCTGTTCCAGTTTCTCAAAGAGTCCATCATGCCACACCTTATCGAAAGCCTGAGCCACGTCTAAAAATATTGCTGTTTATAAGCATGAAATTTTTTATTTGAAAAGATCCTTTGCAGGTGGCTTTTACTGATGGTCAAGTCTCGAGATCTTTGCCTCACCGACTTTTTTGGGCAAGTGTTCACGGAAACAATAGCTAACTTAGCCCCTGCATCATCTTCGCCATTTCGCTTTTTTTTTCCTTGATATTTTTCACGTCTCCTGTTGCATGAAATTTTTTAACCAATTCACGAACACAATTGACAGAAACGAATACCTCAGTGTACTTTCTGTTGAAAACTTCAACAGCACGGCGGTACGATACCTCACCTATACCGTAACAAAGAACTAAATAATCCCTTTGCTCTAAAGTCAACATACTTTCAATCAGCTTCTATCAACAAATTGCTTGGATACGCTGTGACTACTGTCAACTGATCAATCATAATTGTGGTCTCTACATTTTTTGTTCACCTTTATGTAATGTCTTTTCACTGGTCCGAGATGTAAAATATTAAATAGAACATTCCAGTTTGATATTTGAGCATAAAATTAATTCAAACTAACTTTTACCCATAACATTTTTGAGCTAATTCCGAAAAACCGATAGTTTACTCTTCGGCCAATTTAACAACTCTTTAAAAAGAATGACTTTTTCCCGAGAAGTTAAAAATTACGTCCAGTATAGGTATAGTTAGGTCCATCAGGGGACACACTGTATAAGCAGATGAGTTTACTGTTTAAAATTTATAATATTGTATATGAAAGGATTGGGCTACTTTTTGACTCCAGTTGACTCCTGTGGTTGCACCTGATATAATCCACGGCATGCTACGAATTTATTACACGTATAATTATTGCAATTTAATTTTTTCGTGCAGTTAGAACACATTTTCATATTTTCCAATTAAGTGTCTCGTGTTTACGCCAATTGACTCACAATGAACCCTATCCCAAACATGCCAAACATTACGTGTGAGATATAATACTGCTGAATGAAAATACTATTATAACATAATCAAAGTTAGAAAAAGTTAGGTACCTTATGCGTCACATAACCTGAACTTTGGGAATTTATTTGTATCGCGTTTCACAAAACACTAATGTTAAGATTCCAGCACAAGTTTGACTGCGGCCGTATGCTCTTTTGACCTATATCTCACACCAAAGTTTGTTATCGACTGTGAAATGTAAACATCAAGAGATTATTAGCACACAAACGATTGACAGCAAAAACATACAGGGCGATGCAAGCCAAAAATCTGCTATCTCTCGTTTCGACAATATTGACAATTTTGATAGTCATACAACTTATGTAGAAATGATTCAGGAGTATGACATACTTTATTTAATTTTTTTTCTGTTCAGTAGTTTTGAAGTTATGGGCCTTCAAACACAGAAGTCAATACTATCGAAACTTGAGATTGCAGTTTGGGCGGTTCTCTCGTACGGGGTCACATATACAATTTGTTTATTTTGCATTTACTGTTCATTAACATTGTTATAATATAAATGTGTATCTTGTATATCCTTAATAAATGCATAGAGGTTACTTTTGTAGATTTTTCTTTCAATTGCCAATACGTGTGACTTGGAATGAAGAAAACTCCAATGTCAAAAAACATTTGATTGATAATAACATATATTTCTTTAAAGTCAAAAAGGGATATGATTTAACTTAATAACATAGTAATTCTATTGAGGCTCATGACAGTTTACAGCAAACAAATCTAGGTATTTCTGAATAAACCGTATGTTTACCTTAACACTGAATAGTTTATTATATCAAACAAATTGGTACGTTGCTATAAATAAAAACAAATATTGTGTTCTAGTAAATATTTGGTTGCTCGTATAGTCATATTTCTTTGACTCAAATTAAGGTTATTACTATCTGCCAAAAAAAAATCTCTGCTTGAACCAGGGCTGTGGAGAGGGTAAAAAACTTTCGACTCCGACTCCAGATAATTTTCGTAGTCCGACTCCAACTCCGACTCCGGCAAAATTTTATCTGTTTGCAGCGAATTTGCTGGCGAAAAAATAGTAAATAAAATACAAAAAGACCTGTTGATCGGACCACAATGTAGTGACCAAACATAAAAATGATGCTTTTGTATTTTTCAAAATATCTCTGACATCATTAGAAATTCAACTGTTTTCTCATTAGAGAGCACATAATGGTGAACTAGTTTGTCAATAACCGTTTTTTTATCTTTAATAATAACAAAAATAACAAACTGTGCTAACAAACACTGTATAGTACAAAATAAAGTTCGTTCCAATGAATACAAAATTAAGTGCAAAATGAGCTGAAAATAATCTCAACTGTCACTTCTGATAGTGGCAATACGTCACAATTCTAGCAGCAATGAGTATGACTTACATACATGGATATTCCTACATCCAACTTATATAATCGGTCCTATTTCATTATCTCAGTAACCATTTAAAATCTCTACATATTTTGTTAAATACAAATGCATGTGATACTTCTAATAAATTTGTTCATGAACCGAGAAAAAAAACAATTTCGGTTAAAGGATTAAAGTTATCAAACATTAAATCTAAAATTGCAAAGTTTTACTAGTAAAGCTGTATCTTTTACAAACATTCAGATATTGGGGCGAATAAAAATAATAAGAAAATGAGTGTTGATACGACTGTGATACCACCATGCTGTTTCTTCTGGTACAAAAGCTGTAGTAAACTATTTTTTCTTTTACAATTACAAGGATAAATCATTAAAATACGTTTTGCAATATTTAATAAATTGTTCAGCTGTTCTTTGTGGTCGAAGTAATACGAGCAAATCCCTTAATTTTGATGAATCATCCGTTGTCGCTTCATTTTTTAAAGTTCTAATTCGTCTAGTATGTATGCATCAAAGACCGATTTTTTATTTGTTGATAATCGAGCTATCAATATTAGCACATTGAAGTTGGTTGTTGGAAATTGGAACTAAACTATATATGCGACGCGGCAAGCGACTCACAATAATCACTTCCTAATCATCACTCACCAGCGACCTGTGTGTTTTGTAGTTTAATTATATTTACATATATGTAGGTAGGTACTTTTTAAAAGACCTAATAATATGTTTAGTTAATTGTTTACTATCTGATGACTCATAAGATAGTAAACACGCTATTCATAGAATTTATGAATTTATTCGGGAAGAATTTCCAGACGTGAATACGCTAATATGCACATGCAAAAAAAATTATTGAAAGCTCCTTCCAGATTGTCTCTTTACAAGGAAAAGTGCCCTAATCTACCTTTGCCACCACAACCAGTTATTACGAGATGGGGTACATGGTTAGAAGCGGCAATTTTTTATGCAAGGAACTTTGATATCATCAAACCCTTCGTCTTAAATTTGCCTGATTAAGCAGTTAGTATTAAAGACCGCAAAAAAGTACTATCATTACAAGATTTGCATGAACGATTAAAATTTATTGATACAAATTTTGCGCAAGTATTGCCAACCATAAAGTTTCTAGAACAACAAAATGTTGAACTTGCAAGCAGTTTTCAAAGGATTGAATCCCTGTAGGAAAGGTTACGAAGCATTGAAGCACCAATCAGTAAAAAATTACAAAAAGAAATTGATGCAGTAGTACATAGAAATCCGGATTTTAATATTTTAAAACAAATCTCTACGAAATCATTTACGGATGAAGGAATTTCTCAAAAATATTCCAATTTGGTGTTGGTTTATTCTTTTGCGCCTGTGACTAGCTGCGATGTAGAAAGATCATTTTCAAGGTTTAACGACATTTTAACATCTAAGCGAAATAATTTTACAGAAGATAATTTTGAAAAATATGCAGTAATACAATCGTTCAACGCATATCCAAGAAATGAGTAAAATATTTCAGTGGGCACGTGTTGCATATAGTTACGACAAACATTTAACATTAAATTCACTCGGTTTACTACCGACCGCTAGCCGCTTCGCGCCTATGGAATCCAATCGACCGCATAAGTCGTCATTGACTCATGCGTGCCCGCTACGCACTCATAGCTGGACGACTTGTAGCACTGCGAGACATACATTTTTGTCCGTCCACTGCTTATGAGACAACGGCCACCCCGCATGTCTTTTCTACTTTAAACATGGACTCGGAGTCGGTACATTTTTCAGACTCCGACTTCTACCCAGACTCTTCTGGTCTGAACTCCACGACTCCGGCTCCACAGGTCTGCCTTGTACATTATTTTTTTAACTTTGCTCATCAAACTGAGCGGCGAAAGAAGTGGAATTGGTTTCATTGTTGAGTATTTTCATGGTATTTCTCGTCATATACAGCACAATTGTGCTTGAAAGAAAATTATTAATTTTAAATTAAAATTTTGATTTAGTATTTCAAAAAGAGTAGATACTTTTATTTTAACACAACAGGTTATACTGTTGTTAGTTTGTACCCAAAGTATGAAAGTGGGATAAAATTGGTTCATAAACTGGTTTATCAGTCTGGTTTATAACCACAGCATTTTGCGATTATCTCCAAAATTATAACTAAACAGTTTCAAATATATAAATCGTCTGAATGTAGGTAGTTATGAAGAATAATCATTATGGAATTACACACGATTTTAACTTTAATTTTCAACCCTTTAAAAAGCAACTTCGTAAATTTCTTTATATTTAATTTAAAAAAGAATACTTAAAATTTATCCACATAATAGTTCAAAATTTACCATTGTATGGCCAGTCAAACTTTGTATGGCCCTTCCCACAAAATTAGTGACTTCTAAAAGTTTAAAAGTTATCATAAAAGAAAATCTGCTAATTTGTGCCATCAATTGCGCCAAAAAGCGACATATTTGAAACTTTGCAATAACCGTTTCACAATTCACATAAAAACCGGCACTATCGCACTGGTGGGGAAATAATACCCCGAAATTGGTCGTTTGCGGTCGAAAATAACTCGCGAAATTAATTTATACGACTCTGAGCCCAATTAAACGGTCCAAGTCTTAAATTGGAACCAGAATAAATTAACAAAGACCGAAGTGGTGCCATCGGCGCTTCCCCCTTTTTTTTTCGAGCGCCAAATTTCGCTCCCTCTGGCGGACGAATAGGGAAACACGTTCGGCAAACCCTTTGACTATGGCTTAATAAATGACTGCGATAATTGTCGACTGTTAAATTAATTAATCGTGATAAATGTGGCGAGCCCAATCGAGCGGCGAAGAGGGTACACGAACTAGGGATGTATATAAGCGATAGATGGCGCTCAATTTGTTCCACATCCCTCCTCTTTACACCTACAGTAATACAAATTAACGAATTAGTCGTAGGGCAAAGGGATGGAGTGTATGATCACCTGGTATACTTGTAAGTCAAGAAGATAAGACCTATATAATGTGTAATGTGTATTGTGTTGTTTATATTTAAGTAATTGATTATAATTATGCTTGGTTTGTGAAATTATAATATTAACAAAATTATACATTTGTGGTTTGGCCACATGGTAGAGACAAACTTACCGAGTTCACTAATCACTTGAATCATGTTAGTCCTTCCATAAAATGCACGAAAGAGGATAATCAGCTGCCATTCTTGTATATGCTGGTATACAGAACGTCAACGGGTAAGCTTAGACATATGGTCTGCCGAAAGAAGAAACATACCGATCGGTACTTGCACACCAAATCACACCACCATCTCCAACAGAAGAGAAGTATTATTAACATTCTGTTCAACAGAGCCGAGAAGGTATGCGTCTCCAGTAGCTTTAACGACGAACGGAAGCACCTGCAGTGGGCCTTACGTCAGAATGGATACACCAAGACTGACATACGGGGTGCCACCAGGGTTGTTATAAGAAACGTTTTTTTTTTTATATTTTGACCAAACAAACATGTTTTTTTTTTATAAAATGATGAAAAAAAACATGTTTTAAATCACCCAAAAACATGTTTTAAATAAAAATAAAAATTGTTTTAAACATGTTTTAAATCACGCAATTGTTTTATTTGTATCATTTTCATCGGCGTTTTTTCATACGTCAGTTCTCAGTGGAGTTAAATCTGTTGTGTGAATGACTTTTTGTTGTCACGCTAGAGGGCGCCAGTAATGCAATGTCGGCCAAAATCGATTTAGTGAGTGTTTATGTGACAATTTTCGACCATTTTCACCAATTCATAGCCACGAAGGTTAATACACAAAAAAAGTTATTTTGGCGTTGCGTTCGTGATAAAGATTGACGATTGATATATTTTTGTGTTTAGAATGTCATCCTGATGGAATATATGACACAAAGAATATAGGGTTGTTTTAAAACATGTTTAAAACAACGTGTTAAAATAATGTATATTAAACATTTAAAACAAACTCTTTTAAACATGTTTAAAACAAAATATTTGTTTTAAGACATGTTTAAAATAATGTTTTAAAAGAAGTGTTTTATACATTTAAAACAAACTGTAACAAAATATTTGTTTTAAAACATGTTTAAAACGATGTTTAAAAAAAGGTTTTAAACAACCCTGGGTGCCACACAAAGAAAACGGCAAGTGCCACAGGAACCGCAACAGTCAAAAGAGTTTGCTTGTTTACTATCATAATAATCGGTAGATTACTGAAGAAATCTGGTATCGTGGTAAGGTATAGATCACCAGCTAAGGTAAAGGACTTTTGTCCAACCCAAAGGACAAAGGACCGTGTGGGACAGGACCAATAATCGAATGTCGTGTGAAAGAGCACAGTAGAGACACCCGGCTAAGCAAGTTTCAATAGTCCGCTATTGCTCAACACTGCCATGAGTCGCGACGCACAATGGACTTTGATGACGCAAAGATTGGCAAGGGTGAGTAAATATCATCGAAGGCTTATTAGAGAAGCCATCGAAATTTATAAATATCCATCGTGAGGACGGTACTGACATCATTAAGGTCTGGAAAACGATCCTAACCCGGTCAGGTGGAACAACACATGGGAGCGGTAACTCCAGATGTGTGCAGTGAGGTGTAAATTAGGTATATAAGGGAGATTTCTTTGGTAGGTCTTCAGTATTCAGTTCGGAAGAAGCGGTTCGCAAAACGTCAGAATTTACAGATTCTGGCACACGGAATAACCCGGGAGCAATTTAACTCCTATATATTTTAACCAAAGTTCGTTAGATTCTTGTACAGAAAGATGCTACTAATAACGTACAAGCTGGTTAACATTGAAAATTGACTGCCTTTTAAGTAAAAGAGTTATTGAGTTGGTTTTATAGTACCTTTAGTTGCATTTTAGTATTGTTTTATTTAGTCGTTCTACATTTTCTTTAATAAATTGTTGCTAGTTCACGAATATGGCAGGGCGGAAACCTACGTACCCCTTTCTATAGGTACTCATAGTTACAGAAGTTTTGTTGCATTTTCGCAAACAAACAAGGTGGGTATTACAAAAGACGTTTTCTCTTTTTTTTTTTGGTTTTATATGAAATATGATGCTCTATCGTATTGCTAAAGACTTCGATAGCAAAAAGGTTTGCTATCGTTTGCTTGTTAATTTTTACGTAAAATTTTTTGGAAATTCTATTGTATCACAAGAATTAAAAATTACTGAAGAGGCCTTAATAGCGTTCTCCACTTCCGTCTGAAGCCCCTGCACAGTATCACAGTTCATGGACGCTAGTTTTTATATAGCCCGTTGGAAAGAAGTCCATGGGTTTTAAGTCGGGCGATCTGGCGGGCTACCTAATGGGACCTTCAATGTATTTTGCGATCATTTCATACAGGTCTTATACCTGGTTGTAATATTTTATTTAAATCTGTAAAAATTCAATATGACATCCATAAACTCTAAACATCCTTTACAAATAAACATTTTGCGTATCTTTCAAAATAAAGCAAGTTTAGTCTTAAGTTATTTTATCATACAATCATATAAATATACAGTATGGGCACGGTGGACATACTTTTACTGTTGGTGCGATCCTAATTTTTTACAAAACGTAGTTTTTACTATAAACGTCGGACATTGTAAAGTTGTTGACCGTTAAAGTTAAAAATAACTTTATCTTCATTGCACTAGGAATGGACAATACTGGGTCCGGTCATATTTCATACAGCGGCGGACTTCCTAGCACTGGTTACCACCCGCCCCCTCCCCCCATTTTGCATTTATTAAGGCCCCACGCCATATATAAACGGGCTGTACGTGCACGTTCCGGTTATTGTGTCGTATAACCGGTTAAACGTTTTTGCTCCGCACGTTTGCCGGTCTCCAAATTTATGGTGAAAGTTCTGGTGCGACAATCTCAACCCTCCCCTCGAACCCCGCCTAGCGGCAGTCGTGGAAACTACGCCGAGTTTTCAACGGAACTGAATTACAATAACAGTTGCAATTGCTAAAACTATTCGGCGCGGTTCACACATTAGGCGAATGTCGTTAAAAGTTGCACGAGACTAATGTTTAGTAATTATAAAACGGAGCCTAATCAATATTAATCTTGATTTATAACAAAGGTTAGCTGAATTTGATCATTTTCAGATTGCAAGATTACTTTTGAGCTGCCGTCAACTTTGGTCACGTTTTGTGTGCAAGCGTACCATTTTATGCACCGAAGCGCTTAAAAATTAAAAGCTTATCGACAAGAAGTGAGGTCAAAGCGTAAAAAAAAACGCGGTTTTGGTATTTTTTTTTTGCAAATTAATACCTGCTGACCCCAGTGTCTTAGTAAAACTGAGAAATACGATTGAAGCGAGCCAATAGCGATTGAGATGTCAGCGTTCTGATTAGTGGTATGGTAGTGGTAGCAGAAGCCAATTAGAGTCTCTCTGATAAAAAAAAATCTGATGTGGCCAGGCACATGACTTTATCATTCTATATATAAAATTAATGGTTTAGGTGCATGCGATTCCATTAACCATTAACACAAATATATTAATTAAAGAAAATACACATTATGAATTAACATAATTTCAAATGATATAAAACAAACGGTGCCTTGCGCCGTGGGCGCTTATCCGAAATTGTATTTACAAATTTGAAATCTTTACGATTTACCCGCCAGTGAGTGAATAGCTTGCCGGGTATATTTTTAAAAACAAACAACGATAAAACAATAAAAATGCTTTACTAAAATATTTAAAATAACGTAAAACGTTTTGATCTAAATATTATTGAATAAAACATGGACACACACAGCACGTACACGCAGCTACCGCCACCGCCTTCGCCGTCTCCTTCGTTGATCGGGCTCAACGTCATCTTCATCGCTGACGTCCCGTTCAGCATCTATTTGCAAAAGTCCTGCATCCGCTTTGCCTTCGTGGTTGCCCCAGGCTGGTCAGGTGGTTCCGGCGCAGAGCTATTGTCAAAACATCACCGTATGACACTGTCTGTCATTAGTTCTGTCACAGTTCTGTCATTAGAATTAAAATCCTGGCTACTTAGTTTTAAGGCCGACACGACCGATCTCAATTTGAATCTGCTCCTGCAGCCAAACTATTTATTTTACCAACAAATGTCATAGACATAAATGATACAAAATTTCCTCTTCTTTAATTTATTATTTAACTATTTTGACGAAATTACAGAAGTGGCGGCTCATTTGCAAAATCCTTGAAAAGTGCTTGGAGGAAACATCCAGTTTCTTTGCAGCCTTTTGAGCCAAAAGCTTTTCAGCTCCTAGTTTGATCATAAAACTTCTAAATATGAAGTTTCGTCCCGATAACTTTAGTAGTTTCTCCGGAATCGTCGCCACAAAAATCGGGTACACACACACACACACACACACAGACATTTTTTGTACCTTGGTCAAATATGTTCAGGGGACCCAAAAGGACATATTTCCGCTAAAAACTCAAAATTTTTTTTCGGCATGATTACAATACTTTATAATACTGCGTATGATAAAGTAAAAATACTAGTGGTTCATGTTAATGTACATACAAATTTATTAGTGTCACTATCACGCTATTGTATTTGGCGCTTGGTATCAATATCATCACCAATCTTGGCAAACTAAAAGTTACTAAAAGCTAGTGCTCTAGTGTTTTTTATAACGACACCGAAAGCGGTTTCGTTATGAGTTTGTAACGAACGCAAAGTAGAAAAAGAAATATTGTACACTGTTGGCTTTGATGATAATAATCATTCAACAAATATATTTACATTTGATGACTGATGACAACTAAAGTTTATGAGATGATAAAAAATTTTTTTGTTAAATTAGAATATAGCACATTCCTTATTCGAACAAGTTTTGAGTTATTCTTGCAATGTTTACCAACGTAAACAAATTCTTTATACATCGATATACCATACCGGGTGACCCACGGCATAGGTAGTCCCGTTTATTTTTGTTGTTTATAAAGCTGGAAGAATGAAATTTGGGAACTTGTTAATAGACAAAAAATGCCATTCTTTGCGGTGCTCTTGAGGTTAATACGACTTCCGGCTTGTCCGGAAATGACGTCTTCATTTTAAATGGTACCCTATATTCTTTGTGTGATATTTTCAATCAGGATGACATTCTGAACACAAAAACATATCGATCGTCAATTTTTATCACCAAGGCAACGCAAAAATAACTTATTTGTGCAATAATCTAGGTGGCTATGAATTGGTGAAAATAGTCGAAAATGGTCAACCAAACACTAACTAAATCGACTTTGGGCGACATTGCATTACCGGCGCCCTCTAGCGTGATTTAATTGGTTTTTTGCCAGTGAGTTTTTTCACGGGTACCCAATGGGCACACCCTGATTATTCGATAGATAACATCTTTCCGATTATAATGATACCAAATATGTACTTGATATTTTGTTGAAATTCGTAGCGTACAAATGTTGTTAGAAGCAAGGAAATCGAAAAAAATATTGACCGTATGGCCGTAAAAACCGGAAGTCATATTAACCTCAAGAGTATCCCAAATAATGGCATTTTTTGTCTATTAACACTTTCCCAATTTTCATTCGTCCAGCTTTAAAGACTGAAAACATAAACGAGAGTACCTGTGGCGTGGGTCACCCGGTACTACTTTAAATTAATACCAAATTGTAATGTTGTAATTTTTAACCATTTTTACCATGCCTCACAATATATTTAACGCAGCACATTAAAACGGGGAATTTAATTTTAAAAAGTTCAACGATCGATTTTGTCTTTCGACATCATCAGGCTATCTAAAAGACAATTGTGTTTTTCTTTGTAAAAAAATCATTACTTTTAAAGTCTATTTAGATTGCAGACTCTGTTAGTGTTATGGGTTTCTTCATACGATTTGAAAAAGTATATTTGTACCAAAACAGAACAACTCTAGAATATGTACATAATATAGTTTTGTGATGAGGTATAATCTTCTAAAATGGCGAAGGACAGGTTGAATTTCCCGCCACATAGAATAATTGTGATGTTGGTAATGGTTGCAAATGACAGCTGTTATTTTTGCTCGTTGGTGTCAGTATCATTTCTTGTGTAGGGATTCATTCTCTCATAATTAGGTATATTAAATTGACACAATGAGGGTTTGAAAGTGTTGGTTAGTCTTGGTAAAGACATTGGACATGAATAAAACATTAACAAGACAGCATATTTTAAAACTACTGTATATTTCGTAAATATAATATGTAGAAAAATAAATTTTCAAACAACAAAAATAATAATAATATAATATACCAAATAATAATATCCTCCCATATGTAATAAAATGAAAATAGCCCATTATTTAAATATCAAATAATAATCATCTCTCATATCTTAAATCAAATGAAATAAATATAGTATTTATAAGAAATTAATATTGCAGAGGAACGTAACTCTTACTGGCGGGTCCACTATGGTATCTGACAGTGATCATAACCTGTATCCTGCACGCATACCATCTCAGTAACACTAAAAACTTTCAAAACTGTGGCGGGAAATTCAAACAGTTCTTCGTCATTATAGATCACCCGTTATAACTTTGAACTTTATCATACGTAGTATGACTAAGTATTGCAATCGTGTCGAAAAAATGTTTTGAGATTTTAGCGGAAGTATGTCCTTTTGTGCCCCCTGAACATTTTTGACCAAGGTCTGTGTGTGTCATGGTGTGTGTATATGTGTGTAGCAGTTCTTTTTGGAGACGAATGGGACAAAACTTCATATTTAGAAGTTTCATAACCAAACTAAGAGTAGAAAAGCTTTCTGTTGAAAAGGGTCCAAAGGAACTGGAGGTTCAGTCTTAGCATTTTTGAAAGATTTTGCAAATAAGCCGCCATTTCTGGAATTTCGGCGAAATAGTTAAATAATAAATTCAAGAAGAGGAAATTCTGAATAATTTATGACTATGACATTTTTTAATACAATTAATAGTTTAGCTGCATGAGCATGAGCAAATCTATTTCATCGAGATCGGTCGTACTGCATTAAAACTAGTAGCCAGAATTTGTCAGATTTTTTGATTCTAATGACAGTAGGTAGTGTCAAACGCTAATGTTTTGACAATAACTTCTGTCAATATAAGCTGCGTTCGGAGATTGCATTACACTTTTTACACCCAATAACACGTAAGTGTCATTTGGACGGTGTACCCGGTGTCAACGGAGTACAATATCCGAACCAGCTTTAACCGACCTATCTGTCTAGTTCTACTAATTTTATTTTAATGCAGACATGGCCGATCTCGACCAAATAGAATCTCATGCAGCTAAACTATTAATTTTATATATAATATGATAAAGTCATGTGCCTGGCCACATCAGATTTTTTAGGGAAGCTAAAGGTATTTTAAACTAATTTTTTTAAATATTTATCTTGTTTTTCTTAAAAATGTGATGTTATGGAGGCTCTTCTACAAAAACATTGGAAAAATAATCCACGAAAAAAAAATACTGAAATCACCGTAATCATGCATAGAGGGCCGCCAACTTCCGGACCTATTTCTGAACGTGGCCCCGAAGTATCGATATGGGCGATATGCAACAGAATTTGAGTTGCAATAAATGGTATTATTATTGGTATAAAGTGTTTTTGTTATACAGATTGTGTCCGCCAAAATTAGGCATAGGTCTATAGAAACTAGCGTATCACGCGACAACAGCGCCAACGTCGGTTGAGTGAGGCAGCCAATTATAGTGAGACTGCCGACTGGTGGGAGAGCAGGCCTGGTGGGAGAGCAGGTCTTCATAACATATGAATCTTTGCAATCGCGATGTACCCTCCGCTAGAACAGCTTCAGATCATCAAGTGGTATTACGGTGGCAATTCGGCGCAACAGTGCGTGGATTTGTTTGCAATCACTTTTGAAGGCAGACCTATACCGTGCAGACAAACCATTTTCAATATTGTGCATCAATTTGAAAAAGATCTTTGTCTAAAGAGCTGCAGTACTTGTCATCCAAGGGAGATAAGTCCACAAGAAATTGAAGCAAAAGAACGACGGGATGTACTAATCTGCGGTTCTGTAGTACTGGACGATAAGAAATCCCCTCGAAGGATTGGCGAGGAATTGGGTATTGGTAACAAAACCGTTGCTAAGGCTCTGCAGAAGAGTGATTTCCAGAGTTATAAGTACTCAAAGACTCAGGAAACCTTTGCAGAGGACAGTATTCGTAGAATGGAGTTTTGTGAAACTGTAATGGAAAAGGCGAACGCAGATGAAAATTTTATACAAAATAATATTTTTACTGATAAATCGACTTTTCCGTTACATGGTAAACATAATCCTTCCATTCTTCGATATTGGGCCCAACAAAATCAGCACAGAAGTTATGCTTACCGTACTCAATATCCCGAAAAACTAAATTGGGCTGGTATTCAAGGCAATCATTTAGTTGGTCCATTCTTTATCAATGGATCTCTTAACGCCCAGACGTACCTTCTCTGCTGCAAGAGCAAGTACTTCCCGCCATTTGTAACCTTCCCCGCGTAGATCATGATGATGTTTGGTTTCAGCAAGATGGCTGTCCTGCTCATAACGCGGCCAGGGTGCGAGAGTTTTTAACAACCGCATTTCCTCACCGTCTTATTAGTTGGACAGGCGACAATCGTTGGCCCCAAGTCAATAGGGCACATAATTTACAGGAGTTGAGAGCAAAAATTACAGAAGCTGCCAACACGAAACACCCGAAACGCTCTCTGGCGTGAGGGACAACTTCTACAAACGGCTCGGATACTGTCTTGCAGCGCAAGGCGGAATCTTTAAGCCCGAGATAAAATAATGTTTATTTAATTGTTTATTCGTAGTAGAATATTAGTTAATTTATATTTTTTTAGAGAATAGCGTTTTTATTTTTGCATATTATTTTCTGACAATAAAAGAGAATTTAGAAATTATGTATGCACCATGTACGTGCATTTTTAAAAGAAGCACAAATGCAAACGCACACAGTCCTGAGAACAACAAACTACTAGCTACTAGCACACGAAGCGCGCACCGGGGAACCGCATAGCCACTGATAAATACGCCGGGTGGGGAGAGCGATGTTGCCGTTCTTCCGTAAATGCTATGCCTGGCGTTCGGGGAAACGTACGGTATATAACTTTCTAAAATTATATATAACTTTGAATTCTCATTCGAAGTCGATTTATGTATTATACAATTACTGGGCCCTAGCCCCCATTTTATTTAGGTAGAAGGGGACCGCTTACGGGCCCCCCTTTCGCCGGGCCCTAGGCACATGCCTATTTTGCCTACTGGTAAACGCGGCCCTGGTCTAAATACTGTGTATAAATACATATGTAACGTTGGGGATAACTAAAAACGATTTAGTTCTTCGTTTCCGTTCCCAAGGACTGGTGGGATTTATATCGCCGTTTCCTGGCATTCTACCAGCCAGTGTCCGCATTGCTGTGAAAGTTGCAGGTGGTAGCAACTGGTCGTAGGTTTGTATAAGGGGTCTAAAGCAGGCCTTGTAGGTAATTGCAACGTCTCCTACACATTCTGGAACGGAGGAGACACTAAAAATGGACCATAATCATTAAATATAGGGCTTCACGGTACCTTAAGCGACGTCGGATGTACCAAGCACACCAAAAGCCCTACCGTGAACATATTATAAAACAAACTGTTCCGGATCGTGCATTACGTATCCTGTAAATTTCGCGTTTGTTGTAGAATACGTTTGAGTCATGTTTCCTTCTTTGGAAATGGTACTCTTGCGAATCTAAAATATTGAGATATTAATTTGCGATGATTTGTAATTTTAACCCTAAACCGATTTTCAACCCGATTAAAAAACCAAACAAGGAGATGCACATACTAAGAACAATGTAAGTATAGGAAGCATTATAATAATGCTCATAATGCTTATGATACAATGTATTAACAATTTGTGACAAGAATATTGAGTTATAAACCTATAAAACTACGCATAATGTTAAGTAGTAAGTACAGTTATTTAAATGTTCTAATACTGTCTTATAGCAGATTTTATAATATGATATTATAAAAGGTATAAAAATATATGTAAACTATAAAACATGAGAAGTTCAAATTTTAACATACTAAAATTTAAATAGCTGATTTAAGAAAATTAAAATACCCACTTTTAAATGTTAAGTGAAGTAGTTACGTGGCTGAAGTAGTTGGTAGGTTCGTATATACACGAGAGATTATTGACTTCAACCACGAAATTTTATTTCTTGGAATAATTACTAGATTTAAGAAAATGGTTATTCTGGTGAAGTAAGTAAACAGTCTTCAATGAAGTGTATATTTTTATTCCCGGTAAATATTTTTAGCTACTTAATGTAAGAATTTTAAAGATTTGGCACAAATACGTTTTCTATTGCTAATTAACAAGATAGGTATGTTATATTTACTTACTCGTTCTAAACTGTTGCGTGCGTTACATCAAACTATTCCGTGTTGAAACGTTTATTGTACACTATAAATCACAATACACATCCCCAATAAATCACAAGGCACATCCCCTACGGTTACTTCTTTGTTGTTTTGCGTACTAGGTTAGGATCCGTGGCGCCACCACCACGCGCAGGCGCGCGAGCCTTGACAAAATCACGGTGCGCATATTTATTCCAGAGAAAGGAATTACTTGAAAGAAGTGAGAATCACTTCAGTTAAATAATTGGTTGGTTTTTATTCAGTAAACAATACTTACTTATATTAAATGTCTTATATTTTCTTTGATCAAGTAACTACGCCCTTGGATGGATTTAATATTACTTCGTTGGAGAAATTAACATTTTTGGGACGAAAAATTCAATTACTTCTTTCAATACAATATTGGTTCTCATAAAGAAAGAATTTATTTGTTGACAGCATTTATCTGAGAAATTATTTTACTTATATTGAGTATGTGGCATTTCTTGTATATACCTAACTTTCTACATCCAAGTAAATATGCATTTGAATCTAGTAAATAAATTCAAGAAATTATGTTTTCTCGTTCCAAATAATCACTTTTCTGTGTGTATGTAAATGATCATGTATGTTACTCAGTGAAGATGATGGGATAGTAATTTTTAATATACAGGTGGTCTCGACAGTGCGATCTCGGAAGATTGTGCCTCTGTTAATGAAGATATGTTAAAACTGATTTCACTCATATACACAGAACGCCGAGGCGCACATTCTAAAATTATTAGCGTGTATACAGGCTGTTCCATCAGGTAGTACCAACCCAAACTTGTGATTTTTTAATGGAACAACCTATATTTCGGCACAATTTTGAATTTCTCGCAAAATTTGACTACAATGAAAAATAACCCTAAGCTTTATACTTTTTGATTTATTGGCATTTTTATGGAAAAACAGCAGCCTAAGAAAAATTGTATATCACTGAACCTGTTTTTAATTTTATTGCGCACGCGTAGATTATGATTAGGTAAGAAGCGTTCTATTAGTGTGATTACCTACCATATCCAAATTGTGTACAGGGTGGCTATAATCTGCAACAAAATATAATGGAACACCATGTATCTAATAATTTTTTTGAATTCTACTCATCGTTTTCCTTTTACACATACATTAACCATTAAACCAGCTAAGTATTTACCTAAATTACTGTTTCCTCGCATGATTTCATCTTTTTTTAAATAAATCAGAATATTTCATCACATCTGCAATATCATATTATAATTTGAAATAAAATTTTGCTTATACCTCTAGGCTATGAAAAACTGTGCTGAACTATACCCTATTCACGATAAGAACATAGTAGTGGGGGGTGCAAACTGAGCCCGATTTACACTGGAGCAATATGCTGTCAATAGCGGCAAATTGAAAGGTTATGTCACGACAATGGCGTGCTATACCTCGCACCGCTGATTTATCAATTAGCCATAGTTATGTAATGTAGTGCGTTATATTAAAACGTTATATTGTCTGCTATCTTTTATTAAATATTAGTACACAATAAACACTTGATGATATCAATAAAGAATAACAAACAAAGAAATAAGACACTAAAAAAGGAATAAAATATCACTGTTTATTCTTGTATATCTCTACGAGCAGCAATTTGCTCCGACAGCAGTTCTCAAAGCGTCCTCACACGTCTTTCGTTATATTACTGTTTCAAAAAGTAAAAGAAAACACGAAAAGTTTGTCATTTGATAAATAGGAATTCCTTATTTCATTCGCTTGTAGATGGTTCAGTATCAGACCACAAATCTGATGATGATCCTGTATTGGTTGTTATAATAAACTCTTCCATAATATCTTCAACAATATTGTCCAGTTGATATAATTTGTTTTCTTCGCTGACGAGAAGAAAAGCGAAGACTGTCTGAGCGATACTGTCTGTTTGATACAAGCTTTCCACCGTTCCGCATTTGCAACTTCCAAACCCTCAAGAAGCAGAGTTTTTACCTCCGGCAACTTAAATGTTCTATTGTTTCCGGCGACATGATGTTTAACTTGGGCCCAAATTAATTCAATTGGGTTTAAATCGCAGTGATATGGAGGCAATCGTAAGATTTTGCGACCACTTTCCTCCACTAATTGATCGATTACATAGTTGACTGGGTTATCACTTGTATACTTTTTTGCCATATCTAGAAGTTGTACATTCAACATACTGTTATCTACGGTTACGCCTTTTGACATAAGCCATTCTATTAATGTCGCTTTTCGCCAAGAGTTGTTTGGTACTTTATCCATCTTCACGGAATGGTAAGGAGCATTATCCATTACAGCTACACATCCAGGCTCAAGTCGTGGCAACATATTTCTCATCCATTCCGTGAAGACGTCGCTGTTCATGTCTTCGTGGTAGTCGCCAGTCTTTTTTGATTCAAATAACAGAAGGCCGTTATCTACAAAACCTGCTTCCGAGCCGATGTGTAGAACAATAAGACGTTTTCCTTTTCCAGAAAGATCTGTTATACCTCGTGATAACCCACGAACAAATGCTTGTCGAACGCTTGTTATAGTGGTATCTTTCCAGATCTTTGGTTTTGTGTGACCAGCATTAACCCATGTCTCATCTAAGTAATAGATTTTTTCCCCATTGAGCGATACTGTCTAATACTGGTCAAATATCTTCGTCTCCATAAAACAATATCCTGTATTTCAATTAAAATACTTTTCCTGCTTCGGTTCTCCCATTTAAATCCCAACATACGCAATATTTTCCACAAAGTTGTTCGCTTCACCGTAGGTATGAAATCATCTGCTTCAATAGCCTATACAAATTTCCACTTAAATTCAATATTACATAAATAATCATATCATTACTGTACTCGAGATATGCATTGTAGGCCATCAGCCGTTGTCCACTGCGAATGGGCTTTCCTTGCGGATTTTTTGATGAACCAGCCTGCATTCTCTCATCCATATTAGCACTATTTTAGCCCAACAATTATAATAATTACAATAATCACTATAATAATTATAATAATCACTACTGCTGGTACGTCGTATAAAATAAGCATCCATAGTCAGCTTAATGTTGTATCAATTCTCTCATGTTATACATCAAATTATCGATAAAGATGTATTACTTGCTGTGGTAATGTATATGTATTATTTGTTGTTGTTGTATCCACGCTACGTGATAAAATATAACTTATTCATGTACTTGAAGAAGTAAAGTTTTGACTGAAAAAAGCATGTAAGATATTGATATTTTTACGTGAAATTTTGTACACTTATAGAGGAAGGTGTAACTTAGACCTATTATGCGGTACTTTTTTCAATTTTAACCTGAGTTCTTCGTAAAAAAATTGCAAAATCAGCCAATTTTATGTCATATTCAGTAATAGATTTGTCAAAAACGAACAGAACTATCAAAAATCTACCACTAGACGCATAATTATATCTTTTATCTTTAATTTGGTAGGTATTTCTTTTACGATTGTGTGAACTAATTTCTGAGAAAAAGCCTCAGAACTTTTGCGTGTTTTGCAAGTAAAACGTAGGGGGTATGGATTCCCCTTAAATATCATCGTAAAACATTAACAACAAATATTATTGGCAATATTAAGATTACCTGTTACAATGTTAATATTGTGTGGAGTTCTAAAAAGAGCTGAGTTTTATTTGAATCGATTGTTAGACTGCAAAATATTCCGAACACAACAACTAGAACACAACTAACATCTTGAATCTGACGCAAATGTCATGACGTTTCAAAATTCAAGTGACATACGTGCGTTGGCTGGTGTAAATTTGGTACAACTTTCAGCCAATCAGAGGCCGCAAATTATAGCCCTGTCTTACCCAACGCTTCATTCTAAAGGTACCCTTACACGGCCTGTGGCGCGACGCGCCTGGAGTGTAAACCGTCGCGCCACACGCCGTGTGATTGGGTCGGCGCGTCGATTTTCGCGCGGCGTGTCGGGACTCGTGGACTGGCGAGCAAACGCGCCGCGCGGAGTGGGGTGGCGTGCTATACAGTCACACGGCGTGACGTGCGTGTACGTCAATTTTAGATTTAGTTGATATTTAGCTCTTGAAGGGACAACATGTCGTGGTCGAACGAAGCAATTTCAGAATTTCTATGCCTATACGAGCAAGAACAATTAATTTGGAACCCCAAACAAACTGAACACAAAGACAGAAATGCTGTGCATGATGCTTGGATGAGAAAAATCAAATCATCGCTGTCCAACAAAATATAGCACGCTGCTGCGCAACCGAGCATCCGTTTTCGGCGAACGGACATGTTGAAATGCCGACACTTGCCACTCCGCAGGTCGTGTGATCGCTATCGCCAACTTGCGTGGCGGCGTGTCCAGGCGTGGCACTCCACAGGCGGCGCGACACTCCACACGCCGTGTAACGGTACCTTTAAAGTGAATAGAGATTATTATACAAGTTTTATAAGACGTGAAATTGGCGCATGAGTTGTTTTGGGCACGACGAGCGTAGCGAGGAGTATAAAAAATAAGAATAAATAAAAGTATAAAAAAATAAAAGTGTATCTCAATTTTTAAAATGTAACCCAAAGTAGATCTCTACATCTTTTGTTATAGTTATCTTGTTTGCTTCTCTTACTACAATTCTTTGCTAATTGCAATATCGGGGAAACCACATACTATTTTATGCCTGACATTATCAAGACTATTCCTTTAAGCAACACTACAGTACAACGACAGTTCTCTCTATGGAGCTGGCAAGTGAAAATGACTTTCCTGATGCACTGATTAAAGACATATATATACAAAACACCGAAAACGACTGATCCTCTGTATACACCGACTAAAAATCAAATCTTTCACTTTTGACAGCATAAATATTAAATTAAACACAATTTCGAGCAAGTTATAACATTAACAACATTATACATTCTAGTAAGTAAGAGTAAGTGATAAATTACTAGCTCAGTTTAATCAATTTAAATAATAATAGTTCTGTTGGAAAGACTTTTCAGCTTAATGTTTAAAGAGAGGAATATAATTTTAGACTTACTTGAATGGAAATATGTAAAAATTTAATCTGCGGTGTAATCTTTAGTTTTCAGTTTATTTTTAAAACTTCAGTTTAAACTAATATGGAAAAGATAGTAACTACAAAATTTAGTGTTCTTGTAAGCACCTTCCTAAAAGCTTTCCGATGTTATCCGTGTCAGCTTACATATTGTACGTAAATATTAAAACAATAATTTATACATAATAATATTAGTCTGTATTAAGCTTTGCTTCTATAGTCTCCTTATTTTCCTCCCACATCGTCCTGATATTTTTGAATGTGCCGTCCAAGATTCTCTGTAAATCTTCTCTTGTGGTAACCAAATCATTCTTTGATAATAAAACTACTTGGAGTCGCCCACCGTATGAGCAAATTGTCATCGCAAATTCTGAAACAAACGTGTTGAAACAATTGCAGTTAAGGAAGTTCTGATAGGAAGTTCTGACTTTGAAGTTACTCGCTGATACTTACTTAAATTTCCAAATCTTGTTGGAAAAAGGAGAACATCCTTGATCGGATGTCCCTGAATAGTTCCAAAGTTTGGATAGGGTATATTTGTTATTCCCAGACTTACGCCTTGTGTACATATACCTATTAAACTTGCTGACACTGCTGGTGGAAGAAATGCGCAGAATTTTTGCGAAATGTATATGAACTGAAATGTAACATTGACTTTTAAAGGTTGCTGATATTAGAACTACTGAATATTTTCATGCTACATAGTCCAGGAAGATGAAATTGTCACTTCGCGGAAAAATTCCCATGTAAGTTTGTGGAAACTGTTGTCGGTCAACTTAGTTAGAAATGACCGTTTCGCTGGGCGAAACCACACGCGGTACGGCGCGGCGGGCACCGCGCAGTGGTGAAAATGCGAATCTAGCGGATCAAAATTATTTTAGTGCTTTGGTCCAATTTAATCCCAAGCGACATGGACATGTTCTTAGATAACCAAATGACTTAAAACCAATCAAAAAATATATTTTGTTTTATAATCCGGTATCATATGTTGCAACAAAGATACAAACAACTAAAAACTACCACCAACTATCTAATGCAATCTACAAAGGAGAAGTATTACAAGACAACAGTAGACAAGTGTGCCGGCAACCCTCAGAAAACATGGAAAATGCTCAACAAAATGATAAATAACGCTAAGAAATAAAATACCCAATTAACAAAGGTACGAAAAGACGATAACACATTGACATCGAACAAAAAAGAAATAGCAGACACAATCAACACCTACTTTACAACCATAGGCAACAAACTGGCGGAAGCGATCAAAAGACATCAACATCAGACAGACAACGAATTAAACGGACGAGACCCACAGCTGTCAAAATTGACCTTAAACGACACAAATTCCGATGAAATCCGCAATATTATACGCACGCTAAAAAACAACAAATTTTCGGGACACGACAACATAAGAAACGAAACCATAAAAGCAAACAAAGATACTCTCGTACCAATAATTACACGCCTAACTAATGAAGTACTCTGTACTACACAGCGGTTTATACCCAGAATACCTCAAGCTAAGTATTGTAAAACCTATATATAAGAAAGGAGATAAACAAAACCCAGAAAACTATAGACCGATAGCTTTGCTATCAGTATTTGACAAAATCCTTGAAACGCTACTGAAACAGAGTATCGAAGAACACGTTAACAGCCACAAGATGTTATACCAACAGCAGTATGCTTTTCAAGCAAAATGCGGTACACTGTCAGCTGCCTACGATCTTGTCAACTGCATACACAGGGGTATAGATGCGAAAAAACATTCTCCATTGTATCTATTTTATGCGTTTATTAGATACTTAAAAATCATCAATAAATAGAGGTAATTAAAATGAGATGTTCATTAACAATCTTGCCAGTTCAGATATTAATTTAATTTTCTCTAACCAACGTCTTGTACATATTGATTTTACTTGATTTCTGTGTGCTTAATCAGTTGCCGACCCTTAAGGCAGCCCGCTTACCGTCCAACCGCTGCACGATGTAGGCGGACTCAATTTACGTGGTGCCGTGGCGGTTAACAGAATGCTTATATGCTACCGGGTTACATATAATAAAAATTCTGCAAAAATTAAGAATTTAATTCCTTTAGTTAAAATTACTACCTTGACGTTCTTTCTGTGTATTGATAAATAATCAGCTGTCCGCGGTTCTCTCACTATTGACAGCACCGTTAACGGCTCCCTTCCCCGCAACACACCAAAGACCGAAAGAGCGTCGGAATTCACGTGGCACTTCACCACGATCTTTTGTATGGAAAGTGCAAGATAAATAACGATTATGTAATAAACTTTAAACGTATGAGTTATTGGGTAGCCTACAGTCTATATTTCAATATTCTAGCTCTTCTAATAACGGAATTGCTTGCATTGCATAATATAGCTTTTTGTGGGTCAACCACTTATCCGATCATTTTACAAAAAGGCACATTGAAAGCTAGCATTCCGCAGGTGATTTTACTTTTTAATTCGTTAAAATCTATGAAGTATTTCCGGAGTAATTAATTGCTAAAATTAAACGAATGAAATTTACGGAGCAAAAACAGCGCCAATTCTTCCTAACTTGTAGAAATCGGGTAAACGCCAACATATACAGCTTTCTAATTTTTATGAGTTGTAGCATATTAATCAAGGACAGCATCAGAATTTTTTCAAATTTTTTCGACCGTAGACTTGCGAGAAAATCGACGTAAAAAGAGGGGACATAATATATGGCCACGCTAGTACTTGCAGATATACTATTATTATACTCATAAGATTTGTCTTATGATTGTTTTTCACTATATTTCCGCCTATCTAACGACTATTTCAGGTTCAATTACAAAAAAAAAAACTTGCAAAATACATATACCCAACAACGGGATTTTTTGCAGGTTTATTATACGTCATTCGTTTTTAATTGAAGTGGACCAGTTATTGAATGATATGCATTGGAATCATTTAAATTTTTTTTATTCAATGCCATAGCTTAGTGGTTACTAACTGTAATGTTCATACTTACTCGTGCTCTAGATTACTTACTCTTACTCTTGCATGCATTCACATCAGTTTAGAGCGCGCCAGTCATATTTTACACAGCGGCAAAAAAAAAAAATAAATGCACTCTCAACTAGTGAGGACGCATGTATACAGTGTGTCTCACGGGACGTTGGATTGTATGGGTACTTTTGTTATTATTAGAGATAGATAGAAAGTCGGTTAAATGGACAAAGTAGTGCATATTTATGTGCTCTTTCAAAATCTGTTCAGAAAACAGTTGAATTCCAAATGGTTCCCAAGCTATTTTGAAACAACCAAAGAATGTCATTTTTAATTATGGTCATAACTTCTTTATTTGTCTACAATTTGATTATGTCAGTTTAAAATTTTTTTCGCTAATGAATTCGTAAGAAACAAACGAAACTTTTGTTTTTCTTATGGACGCCATATTGGTTTTATACATGTTTGGATTCATCATTTCTTTCTGAGTAATTTGGTATGCCACATGCCATGTTTTTAATACAATAAGATAATAGAATTGACTGAAAATTGTACACTTCGAGAATTGCTGTAAATCGCATGGTGCCATGGAAGAGATTTTGTGAAACAATGTGTTATCTAACCATCTGTACGCATCTGTTGAACAAGAGTGGTGAAAACCCAGAATTATATAAAAAAAAAATATTATGGTCCGATGAAACATATTTGCTGCGGTATTTTCAACTGAAAGAAGACGCACTACTGGGTACTGGGCCCGCGAAAATCAGCACCTTTTTGTACCGCGCCATATTCACGTGCGGTTTGTCTTTATTTTATGGTGCGGTATACTGGCCAACTGATTAATCGGATCAATTTTTTATAACAAAAATTTAACTTCGGAGAGGTATCGGCAATATTGCTCTCTGAGGACGTGGAAGAAAGAATGGACGATATACCGTTGGGCTTACGCTAAGGTATGTGGTTCCAACAAGACGGAGCACCTGCACATAATGCCCGAATTGTGAGGAACTATTTAGGTATAAGACATAAACGGAGAGTAATTGCTACCAATTCAGAACTATCATGACCACCAAGATTGCCGGATCTTACCCTTTGTGATTTTTATCTATGGAGTGACTTAAAAAATAAGGTGTATGGTGTTTATAATTTTGGAAACGTTGGGGAGCTACGTGACACCGTCATCGCCGCTTTCAATTCGATTGACAGCAGAACCCACGGTAAGGTCACCGTATTACGGAATGCTGTGAAAAAAGCCTCCACGAAAATGGCGAGATTTTTGAAAACATTATTTAGTTTGTTAAAATGTTGTTAGTGTTTTATGTTGTGTAGTAAGTACAAATAAATACATTCTAAAATTTTACTGTAACTTGACTATGGGCACATAAATACAGTATCACTCAAATGTGCTTTTCATGGCACCATGCGATTTTCAGATATTAAAAGGAATTATATTAATAACTTCAATTTTGTCGGTATATTGTGTTCTAAATATGACATGTAGCATACCTAATTACTCAGAAAAAAGTTCTGAATTCAAACAGGTATAAAACCAATAAGGCGTCCATAAGAAAAACAAAAGTTTCGTTTGTTTCTGACGAATTCATCGGCGAAAAAATTTTTAAATTGACATAATGAAATTGTAGACGAAAAAGTGCCTTTATAATGTCAAAACGCTTTTTTGATTGGGTCACAAATAAAGAAGTTATGACCCCAATAAAAAATGAAATTTTTTGGTTTTTCCAAAATAGCTTGGGAACCATTTGGAATTCAACTGCTTTCTGAACAGATTATGAAAGAGCACATAAATATGCACGCACCACTTTGTCCATTTAACCGAGTTTCTATGTCTAATAACAAAAGTACCCATACAATACAACGTCCCGTGAGACATTCCGTACTTTGATCAGGCCATTATCGCTCACATTATACATGTTTTGAATGTAATGGCACTATTAATGTTATTATTACTTTTTTTACTATCTATTTTTATTCTATAACCAAAGTTCAATTTGCAAATGACGGTTTCCCCACTGTTAAACAACAATTTCAAATAGACGCATGTGGATTTAAAAAAAAACTTACATTCAATTTGAGTTCGTGTGAATAAGCAGTTTTTATTTTTTTACACCAACATGGGCTTTTATTACGAATTGTACCCTTGCTGCAAAAGTGTAATAAAGGTACGTGTATATTTGGATAAAACCTCATTTCTTGCTAGTTATAAGAGTAGTTATATATATATATATATATATATATAGGAATTAAATCTTCTTTGATCGTAGATGAATAAAAATTGGTAAATTCTTCAGGTTTTCGATCGATTTGGGAAAAGAAACTCACATTTGTGTTTATAAGCTATATTTCGGACCAATATATTGTGTCCTTCGTCAGGCTATTTCACATCTACAAAGAACAATCAACAGTTAAGAAAAAGAAACGACAAACGATAAGAACAAGCGTGGTAATAAGAATGAAATTGAAAATATAACTCTCAGATTTTGATGTTGGTATCCTTTGCTATTGTTTGGTGGTTGTTTGCCGGTGAGGTTTTTTGCACTTGGGCGTGACCTTGCCATAGCGTGCATGTCGTTTTCGGTCTTGTGTTGTGTCTGTCATCGTACGCACACCGTTTGTGAAATCGTTTACTAAATATACGTTTAGTGTAATGTCGCTTCCCCCAACTTGAGGGAACTGCAATGGGTAACTGTCTCTCACCTTTTATTGCCAACTTGTTTATGAGCAGATTTGAAACCAATGTAAAGTCTATTGCACCATATTTCCCTAAGACTTGGGTTAGGTATGTCGACGATATTTTTGCCATTTTTGACACCAAAAAGTGCAGTATTCAAGATTTTCTTTTCGTTTTGAATTCTAAATTCAACACCATTAACTTTACTGTAGAACAAGAAGTTAACGGCCAACTTCCATTTTTAGATACTCTGGTAGTCAGGAATAGCAAAAATATAATAGAAATTGACGTGTATCGGAAAGATACTAACACAATCAGGTTTATCCCTAATGATTCGCAGCATCCTTTTCAACAAAAATTGTCTTTTATTAGTTGTTTAGTAAATAGGTTATTGAAATTTCCATTGTCCGCAGATAGATATCAGCAAGAATTATTGTTTATTAAGAATGCTGTCTTACATAATGGGTACCCTGAGAAAATAGTTGATAGAATGATTAAGAAGCAGAATCAAAAAATGTATGTAAATCAAATATCTACTTTAAATACTTTGTCTGTAGAAAAGAAGAAATATGTTAAAATACCGTTCGATTGTGCATATACGAGGGGTTTGAGAAGTATTTTTACATCACAAAATCTCTGTATAGCATATTCGACTCATAATAGCATAAAAAACCTTCTTGGAAACCCAAAGGATAAGGTAGATATACTTGATAAATCTGGTATATATTGTATCAAATGTCATGACTGTGAAAAAGAATACGTTGGCCAGACTCGAAGAACAATTTTAACTAGGTTCAAAGAACATGAAGCTCATTTTAAATATAATCGTTTTGAAAAATCGAGTGTGGCTCAACATATTTTAGACACAGGTCATAAAGTAGTTGTAGATGACTTAAAACTTGTAAAAGCTGTGTCAAATAATAGGGAACTAAACAGCTTGGAAAGTATCTTTATTCATTTGAATAGAGATAAATTAATAAATTCAGACAGGGGTCCTATACCTAGTTCGCCATTGTTTGACCTGCTTTAATTAAAACATGTTTTTTACGCTTCAGTGATCAAAATTCACTGAGGTGTGACGAACAATGGGTATATATAGGCTAATTTTTAACATGGACGTCACTTCCACTAGTGATTTGCTTGGACAATATCCAGTAAAGATACTATGAAGTGCTAATCTCTTTTCTTTTTAGTTTCTACTGAAGATGGCAACTTAGTTGCTGAAATACGTATTTAGGTTCTAAAATACTTGTTGTGGTTAGGGGTTTATAATTTTATTATTAAATATAGATGTCAACTACTCGACCAATGTATTTGTACAAGTTACATCTGCATATTTGACGATAATTGCTATTTGTGTCATTCCTTCTAAGTTTAGCTTATTCATTTTTCTTTCAACATCGGCATCTTACTAATTTTGGTGATTGTCATTTCTTTGACGAACAATTGAATATCTCAGAAACTACTTACTTTACAAACTTCATATAGTTAGAAGGACAACTTCGTTAGTATTCAGTATTCATAATATGATATGATATACAGGGATATATATATATATATATATATATATATATATATATATATATATATATATAACGTGACCTATGACATACAATAGGTTAATTTTCACTAAAGAGATATGAGTAGAAGTTTCTACCTTTAGACACATTTCAATTGTGACACCTATCAGATGTAATTGTCAAGTATTATCTAGGTTATTTGCATTGAATGCTAGATGAAATTATAATGGATGTTAATTCTTTGCAGAAACCTGCATATATTGATATGAAACTTTGAAATAGTTAATACAAGATGGCGGTAATTTTTTTTGTATGTCATAGGTCACGTTAGTCTAATTGGTAAAACGTCGGACCGGCAATCCGTATATCTGGGTTCGAATCCCAGGCGTGGCTGTAGTTTTTTAACTTAAAAAATTACCGCCATCTTGTATTAACTATTTCAAAGTTTCATATCAATATATGCAGGTTTCTGCAAAGAATTAACATCCATTATAATTTCATCTAGCATTCAATGCTAATAACCTAGATAATACTTGACAATTACATCTGATAGGTGCCACAATTGAAATGTGTCTAAAGGTAGAAACTTCTACTCATATCTCTTTAGTGAAAATTAACCTATTGTATGTCATAGGTCACGTTAGTCTAATTGGTAAAACGTCGGACCGGCAATCCGTATATCTGGGTTCGAATCCCAGGCGTGGCTGTAGTTTTTTAACTTAAAAAATTACCGCCATCTTGTATTAACTATCTCAAAGTTTCATATCAATATATGCAGGTTTCTGCAAAGAATTAACATCCATTATATATGTATATATATATATATATATATATATATATATATATATATATATATCCTGCTACCATTGTTGCGTCCTACTGTATGCAATTTACATTGATTATTGCGTCCATCGCATTCTTGCGTCCGTATATCGGACGCAATAAAGTCAGTCGTACTTTTTACCGTTCCTGGCGAACTTTTCAACGTCATATGATGACCATTAAGCGTAGTTTCAACTCCACTCTGAAGGTTCTTCTGATTGACCTGCCATCTATTGGGATTCCTAAGATAATACCAGATCTTAAAAATGTTGGTGGATGCAGTAATGTTATTAACGTATACGAAAATGTATACTTCTAGTTCAACACAATTCCGGTAGAGGCGTAGGAATAATACACGAATCTGTATACTGTCGGTACGTTTTACAAATAATAGTGCGTCCATATTTTGCTGCTATCTGGCAACCGTGTTGAAAGCGTTATTGGAATTATTTGAAAGTGTCAGGATTTAAGTTGTATCATTGACGCGTCCGTGGAGACTTTCCGAATTGTCGTTTATGCTTGAAATTGTTGTACCTGCTTGTGATTTCAATTATTCAGCCATGGAGGAATTTGTCGACGTAATTTTTCACTGGATAAATTATTGATTCAATATTTTTTTTTAATATAGAAACATTTGTGGTTATTTTTTTTTGGGCAATCCGATAAAAATCCAGAACACGTTTTATTTTATAAATCCGCAAGACACAAGTTACTAAGAGACATAGGTACAGTATATTTTCAAATGATATTGAACTAGACGAATCGTCAAAAGGATTCATGTACTTTAAAAAAAATAGCAATAGCTAAAACACATCTTATAAAATAGTCTGCAAAATTTATAACCTGTTACAAGCACTTACGATTTTTGTAAATTTTATTTTAATTCTCCAAGCCTACACCAACAATGTAATAATTGTAATAGATAGCTAATTATGAAACTCAAACACGCTGGTTGTGCCATATCGTTCAGATTGACAGTGCCATGCAATGGACAAACGCCCGACGTAAGGGTTCCGAAACGGGTGCGTTCCGCACCCTAGAAAGTTCAGCCAATTTGGTAAACGTACTTTGTAAATCTTACCGAACTGTTAAATTTGCTTTTAAATTTGAGATTTTTTGCAAAGGGTATTAATTGAATTTTCAATTTTCGGTATGTATTCTCTTTTTAGTTATCGTTGTCCTGTTCGTATGCTGTAGCTAGATTCAATTAATACATTAATACAATTAATACAAAAAATCTCAAATTTAAAAGCAAAATTCCAAGATCGGTACAAAGTACGTTTACCCAATTTGCGGGTGCGGAACGCACCCTGGTATTGGTTTTTGCCATAACCTCATCTTGCTGAATATGTTTGAATCGTTCGTTCACAGAGTACTACGTTCGTTTGAATATAACGGTTTGTTGCGGTTGGTGTTGTTTAGTTCCGTTGGTTATTATCTGTACAAAATGGAACAGGAGTCGGGTAAGTTGATGTGTGTTATATATTATTTATGTATTATTCAACTTTTTAAAAAACAGGGGCCCAGTTTTTTTCCAAGAAGAAGAAATTTAATTGCAATTGGTTTTGTAACAGAGGCCTGGACCCACAAACTGACAAAATTGTGCCCATAAATAATTTTCCGGTATCGGCAGAAGGGGGATCAAGAGAAATCACAGAAACAGTGAATTGCATAGACAAGGTATGTTTTTTGCATACCTAATACCAAAGCTGGGCACAAAAGCGTTAATCCGTTAATCGTTAATTAACGAAGTTAAATTTTTCGGTAACGAATTAACTTTTGAAAAAGCCTAAGGTAATTTTAACTTATGCAAGCGAAAGGTCCGCAGTTATTTGGATCAGGGGCGGCTCGTTATATAGAGCCAAGGAGCCATGGCACTACCTGTAGTTTCAACCTCAGCAAGAATTTTTAATTAATTCTAAATAACCTATTTTATTCATTTTAAATGTTCAACAATGCCTGCGTAAGTTTAATGAGTAGTGAAACATCGCAACGCATTTCTCTCCCCGACACAACGCAGCTAACCGTGCTATCATACCGCCAACCGGGCCAACTTATTTCTGGCCCGGCAGATCGATAGAGTTAAGGATACCGCGGGGCGGTGTGCGGGTGGGTGGGGGTCTAGCGATGTCGCCTTCTGTATGTGTATTTGGAGCCAAACTCCAGCTGACTCATTCGAGTGCGGCGTGCACGTGACTCGTATTTCGCGTCTCATATCGTCTAAATCTGACACAAGAAGTTCCGCCCCGCGCCATACACAATGAATCAAATTACTTCATTACAGAATAAGCCTTTTCTAACATGTACTATTGAGGAAAAAGTGCAAATTAAACACTTTTCAAGAAACTATAAAACTTTTAAAAATCTTAGTGACGTAGCTATTAGCTATGTCAACGTGTGAAGCTGAGCGGTGTTTTACGATGTGAAAAAGAGTTAAGACATTTTTAAGGAATACGACGAAGGAAGAAAGGCTTAGTGCGCTTGGAATGTTGTCCTCTGAAAAAGCTTTTCTCGGTAATATAGAAGATTTCAATAAGCGTGTGATTGAGTTATTTGCAAGTAAAAAAGAACATCGAATGGACTTTATATATCGCAAAATATAACTTTGTATTAATTTTTCAGTTAATTTTTTATACTTCCTATCCAAATACTTTAATAAAACTGTTTGAAATTATAAACCTTAAAACAAGTTTTTTCTTTAATTAAAAACCAAGGCATATTTTTCATGCTCTGTGGCTCTACCATCAAAATGTACCACCATCAAAAAGTTAACGATTAACGGTTAACTTTAACTTCCGTTACATTTGTAACAAATTAACGAACTATCGGTTAACGAAGTTAACTTTTTCGTTAACGGACTAACAATCAACGAAGTTAACTTTCTGATTAACTTTGCCCACCTTTGCCTAATACATTAAAATGTTTCAATTAATTTTATATTTTTTAGAACTTAGATTTGAATTCGGCGGATGATGACGATATAATACCCGCTACACCAGAATGGTTTTACACGGTATGATTACAAAATATAACGAATAGCATATTTTTCCAACATCGTATTATGTACTTAGAAACACCATGTATTAATATTTTTAGGCAAATTATAATGATCCAGATGAAAACAAAATAAATCATGATAAAAAAATAATAATACTTGAAAACATAAAATTAAAGGAACCGTACAATTTACCGACATCGGCAGGAGGGTTGGCAGCAGAACGACAAAATAGAGAAAAAGTGTATTTCATGGACGAGGTATGTTCTGCATAATACATCGAAATGTTTCTCTTAATTTTATATTTTTTAGAACTTAGATTTGAATTCGGCGGTTGATGACGATATAATACCCACTACACCAGAATGGTATTACACGGTATGATTACAAAATATAACGAATAGCATGTTTTTCCAACATCGTATTATGTACTTAGAAACACCATGTATTAATATTTTTAGGCAAATTATAATGATCCAGATGAAAACAAAATAAATCATGATAAAAAAATAATAATACTTGAAAACATAATATTAAAGGAACCGTACAATTTTCCGACATCGGCAGGAGGGTTGGCAGCAGAACGAGAAAGTAGAGAACAACTGTATTTCATGGACGAGGTATGGTCTGCATAATATATTGAAATTTTTCAATGAATTTTATTGTTTTTTTAGAACTTAGATTTGAATTCGGTAGATAAATACCAAACAAAATTTTTTAATGATGATGAACTAATACCACCGACACCAGGAGATCCATTTCACAACTCAGATGGTAGCGACTCCACATATGATCCTACAGATGAATCGGTAAGTAGGGCCTTACTAAGTGTTTATCAACATTTAAATTCACATGCTTCATAACGTAAGAATAATAATAATAATTGTTGATTAAATCTTGGGTGAGCAGGGCTCAATTAAAGATGTTGTTTGTTTGACTTTTTAATTACGTCCAATATTTTACCAATAATTGTGGCTTCCTCAGGGACTACATAAAACAAAGATACAAATATATTAACTAACACTTCAACAATGCACAGAACCTAATAAATTACCAGATATAGTCTCGCTAACTCGCTAATATCCCCCATATTAACCGTCGTGTCATTTAAAACCCTCGAGTGCTCATAATCCAAATTAAGCAAAAAACTATAGATATTTCTTAGATTATTATCTGTGTCCGATCGCGAATTCATGGCGGCATTAGTTTCTTTTATCCCAATCATTTCAAAGAAAAGCCTTTGAAATATTGTACAGAAAACGTAACCTCAGAGAACGGCTTTTCTTTGAAATGATTGGGATAAAAGAAACAAAATTTGCAGCGTTTTTTTTTTTGCCCACAATGTATATACCGGGTGACCCACGGCATAGGTTCTCCCGTTTATATATTTTGTATATAAAGCTGGACGAATGAAATTTGGGGAAGTGTTAATAGACAAAAAATGCCATTCTTTGGAATACTCTTGAGGTTAATATGACTTCCGGTTTTTCCGGAAATGACGTCATCATTGAAATTCTAAATGGCACCCTATTTTCTTTTGTATGATATTTTCAATCAGGATGACATTCTGAACACAAAAACATATCGATCGTCAATTTTTATCACCAAGGCAACGCAAAAATAACTTTTTTGTGTATGTGGCTATGAATTTTTGAAAATAATCGAAAATTGTCAAATAAACACGATTTAAATCGATTTTGGCCGACATTGCATTACTGGCGCCCTCTAGCGTGATTTAATTGGTTTTTGGCAAGTGATTCATTTTTTCACGGGTACCCAATGGCCACACCGTGATTATTCGATAGAAAACATATTTCCGTTTACAATGATACCAAATAGTTGATATTTTGTTTGAATTCGTAGCGTACAAATGTTGTTAGAAGCAAGGATATCGAAAAAAAAATATTGACCTAATGATCAAAGTAAGCGTAACCCAAAGTCACTCAATCGAGTACTCGAAGGAAGTACCCTGATTATTCGAGGAAAGATGATAATCGTAGCGTAAAAATGACGTTTAAGGGTACTTCCTTCGAGTAGTCCATTGAGTGACTTTAACTTGTACGCTGACTTTGATCATTAGGTCAATATTCTTTTTTTGATTTGCTTGCTTCTAATAACATTTGTACGCTACGAATTTCAACAAAATATCAAGTATTTGGTATCATTGCAGTCTGAAAGATGTCTTCTATCGAATAAGCAGGGTGTGGCCATTGGGTACCCGTGAAAAAAATGACTCACTGGCCAAAAACCAATTAAACCACGCTAGAGGGCGCCAGTAATGCAATGTCGGCCAAAATGGATTTAGTCGGTGTTTATTTGACATTTTTTTACTATTTTCACTAATTCATAGCCACCTAGATTAATACACAAGAAAGTTACTTTTGCGTTGCCTTGGTGATAAAAATTGACGATCGATATGTTTTTATGTTCAGAATGTCATCCTGATAAACGGGAGTACCTATGGCGTGGGTCACCCGGTATGTATATATAGTTAATCAGTCAGGTACAGAGAAATTGAATATCACATATTTATAGATTTTAGATTTAAACTTTTTTAATACTTTTGGGGTATTCTTGAATATTTTATAACTTCTTATTTATTTCAGGGTGGCCCAACAAGTAGTTCATCTTCACAAACGTCCCCTCGTATTACGCGAGCACCGAATCCTCGAATTTTGACGAAAACTTCTCTGCAACAATCAAACCCTGAGGACATCCCTTTCTCTTTCGAGCAGTCTCAGGATAGCCATCAATCACAGCCTCAGGATATCCCTTTCTCGTATGAGCAATCGCAAAATAGAAATATTTCAATTGTGAAGAAGCGGTATATCCGAAAACCAGACTACTGCTATTTTTGTGAAACAGAAGTGTTGAATTTTGCCCGCCATATTAAAAGGCACCATTTAATGGAAATAGAAGTTTCACAAATATTGTCTAAATCAATCAAAAGCAAAGAGAGGCGATATTTATTGGACAGACTAAGACGAAAGGGAAATTTTTTGGCAAGCCCAAGGCAGTGTTTTAAAGCAGTGCGAGAAACATATGTTCCAGAAAGATCCGTTTTGCCATGTGATAATTGCCTTGGATTTTTTTCTTCTAAACTTTTGTATCGGCATAGAAAAAAATGCCTTGGTGCTAAGTGCAAAGGTAGTGCTCAGGCTGCAGGTCAGTCAAAACTAGTTTTTAACTCAAGAATTGATCGGCGATTAAAGGAAGACGTATTTCCACATATGCGCGCAGATAAAGTGTCTATGGAGGCTAAAAATGACACATTGATCTGCACATTTGGGGCTAGGTATCTAAATACACACAGGGAAAAGCATTTCGTGCACGTCACTTCGCGTAAGATGAGGGAACTTTCAAAAATACTCATTGAGATGAGAAAACTAGAACCATCCATTACCAACATGATTTCCGCTTTACAACCAAAATATTTCGATCTTTTCGTAGAAGCGACAAAACGTATAGCAAGATATGATGTTGAGAAAGATATATACATGTCACCGGCATTTGCGATGAACATTGTCACATCATTAAAACAATGTTGTGACATTGCCATATCATATGCCTACAAAAGACAAGCTCCATATTTATCAGTTTCTTCTGGCGAAGCAGAAGCAAACCTTAAAACATTGATCCTTCTGTTCGAATCAAATTGGAGGTTTGAGGTTTCGTCACAAGCAGCAAATAATATGAACCTCAATAAATGGAACAAGGTCACAGTCATTCCCCTGGCAACCGACTTGCGATTGTTAAGGCAGTACTTAATACAAGTAGCGGAAGAAGCTTCAAAAACTCTAACTAAGAATAAAAACGCTGCGGCCTATAATAATTTGGTGGAGTCTGTGTACTGCAGAGTAATTTTATTGAACAGAAAACGTTCTGGAGAATTGCAAAGAATGCTTCTACATACATACGAAAATTGTTCTTCTGAGCGGCAACAGTATGAAGAATTCAATGAAGCTGTAAATTCTACTGAAAAAGTTCTTTTGAAAGCTTTAAAGAGAGTTGTGATAAGAGGAAAGAGAGGAAGGGGCGTTGCAGTGCTCTTTAGCGCCGATGTTCAGAACCATATTAAGATTTTACTTAAAGTCAGGCAGAATTTTGTTCCTAAAGAAAATACTTATCTGTTTGCAAAGGCAAATTCCTTATCTCACATAATTGGATATAAAATTTTGAATAAATATGCCAAATGTTGTGGAGCAAAAAACCCGTCATCAATAACATCTACTCGTCTTCGAAAACACCTAGCTACTCTTTCACAACTTTTTAGCTTATCTGAAAATGAAATAGAACAACTAGCAACGTTTATGGGCCATACGGTAGGAGTCCATCGAAATTCCTACAGACTTCCAGATGAAATTTACCAAACAACAAAAATTTCAAAACTATTATTGTTAATGGAAAAGGGTGGTGCAGGTGAATTTAAAGGAAAGTCTTTAGATGAGATAAATATTGACTTGGAAAAAGATCTGACTAATGTTGATAACAATAGCGATGAAAGTGATCTTGAAGACATATCTATTGATGACAGTTTATCGAATCGTAATGATCCAGTTCCGCCCACTGGAGAGACACAGAGCGCCGCATCTGCTGCGATTCCAAAAACAGGAAAAAGCCGTACCTTAGTTCCGTGGACCACTAAGCAGAAAGAAGCAGTCAAACTATTTTTCAAAGCTCATATTCGAGCCAGTAAACCTCCAAAAAAAAGTGAATGTGAAGAATTAAAATCAAAACATCCTGAATTACTGCAAAATAAAGATTGGCTTAAAATTAAGGTGTTTGTACAAAATGAATACAACAAGAAGAAAAATAACTAAGATGACTATTAAATATAATATTATATTAATAGTATTAAGAGTAATTGTTTATTTTAATGTTAAGAGTAAACGTTTATTTTTATTACTTATAATGTGTGTATCCACTAATTAGCGCTTTAAAATAAAAGTTTCAGTTTACAAAAATTATTGAAATAATTATTTTAAAATTTTCTAACTTGCATAACTCTAATTTTAATTTATTTAACAATTTATGTAATTAAATAGTTTTCTAACCTTTTTGTAATACGATTTTTAACTTTTGACAATCGTTATATTTAAAAATGTATGTGTACGTGGATATGAAAATAAACCAGTTGTCGGATATCGGTATTTTCAGATAGAGGAGGTCATGGTAGAGCCAATCCAACAAAAGTAAAAAAATGTCTTTGAAGCTATTTCATTAATAACTGTTTTTAATGTTCTAAAAATGAATCTATGCACGTGCATTCGATTTACGAAGGTTTTGAGAACATATCGAGGTGATAGCGCGGCGGAATTAACTTTATCCATAATTTTCTCTTTAACTAGATGCCGAAAATTGGTCCCTTTTTATATCTAGCACACATATGAGAAAACTATTTACTTACCAAATGAATATAAATTCCTCCTCCCCCCCCCCCCCCCCTCATACAACAAATATGACTTCGTGACGACTATCACAATATTATGCCCATCGTTGTTTTATAATCGCACGTCACTCCTTAATTTGTTTGGCAACACCGCGGGGACGTCATAATGTACAATATACGTACAAATGGAGTTCATATGATACCAAATATGAAAGGAGTCAGCATGGTACACGAAGTGAAAATATAATGAATATACAAAAATCATATTCCTGTAAATTGATCATGGGCACTGAACAGGAAACCACCTTACCAACCAATATTCTCGTACAAATTAAGGTTATGTCTACGTTTTCTAGAGGACGCAATAATATTGGATTGTGAAAGGACGCAATAATGTTACAATGATATATATATATATATATATATATATATATATATATATATATATATATATATATATAAATTGGTAAATTCTTCAGGTTTTCGATCGATTTGGGAAAAGAAACTCACATTTGTGTAATAAGCTATATTTCGGACCAATATATTGTGTCCTTCATCAGGCTATTTTACATCTACAAAGAACGATCAACAGTTAAGAAAAAGAAACGCGACTTAACAAAAACTATACGTACTGGAGTTACAGAGGCGGCAAAAATTGAGAACTGACGAGCGACATTACACTAAACGTATATTTAGTAAACGATTTCACAAACGGTGTGCGTACGATGACAGACACAACACAAGACCGAAAACGACATGCACGCTATGGCAAGGTCACGCCCAAGTGCAAAAAACCTCACCGGCAAACAACCACCAAACAATAGCAAAGGATACCAACATCAAAATCTGAGAGTTATATTTTCAATTTCATTCTTATTACCACGCTTGTTCTTATCGTTTGTCGTTTCTTTTTCTTAACTGTTGATTGTTCTTTGTAGATGTGAAATAGCCTGACGAAGGACACAATATATTGGTCCGAAATATAGCTTATAAACACAAATGTGAGTTTCTTTTCCTAAATCGATCGAAAACCTGAAGAATTTACCAATTTTTATTCATCTACGATCAAAGAAGATTTAATTCCTATATATATATATATATATAACTACTCTTATAACTAGCAAGAAATGAGGTTTTATCCAAATATACACGTACCTTTATTACACTTTTGCAGCAAGGGTACAATTCGTAATAAAAGCCCATGTTGGTGTAAAAAAATAAAAACTGCTTATTCACACGAACTCAAATTGAATGTAAGTTTTTTTTTAAATCCACATGCGTCTATTTGAAATAGTTGTTTAACAGTGGGGAAACCGTCATTTGCAAATTGAACTTTGGTTATAGAATAAAAATAGATAGTAAAAAAAGTAATAATAACATTAATAGTGCCATTACATTCAAAACATGTATAATGTGAGCGATAATGGCCTGATCAAAGTACGGAATGTCTCACGGGACGTTGTATTGTATGGGTACTTGTTATTAGACATAGAAACTCGGTTAAATGGACAAAGTGGTGCGTGCATATTTATGTGCTCTTTCATAATCTGTTCAGAAAGCAGTTGAATTCCAAATGGTTCCCAAGCTATTTTGGAAAAACCAAAAAATTTCATTTTTTATTGGGGTCATAACTTCTTTATTTGTGACCCAATCAAAAAAGCGTTTTGACATTATAAAGGCACTTTTTCGTCTACAATTTCATTATGTCAATTTAAAAATTTTTTCGCCGATGAATTCGTCAGAAACAAACGAAACTTTTGTTTTTCTTATGGACGCCTTATTGGTTTTATACATGTTTGAATTCAGAACTTTTTTCTGAGTAATTAGGTATGCTACATGTCATATTTAGAACACAATATACCGACAAAATTGAAGTTATTAATATAATTCCTTTTAATATCTGAAAATCGCATGGTGCCATGAAAAGCACATTTGAGTGATACTGTATTTATGTGCCCATAGTCAAGTTACAGTAAAATTTTAGAATGTATTTATTTGTACTTACTACACAACATAAAACACTAACAACATTTTAACAAACTAAATAATGTTTTCAAAAATCTCGCCATTTTCGTGGAGGCTTTTTTCACAGCATTCCGTAATACGGTGACCTTACCGTGGGTTCTGCTGTCAATCGAATTGAAAGCGGCGATGACGGTGTCACGTAGCTCCCCAACGTTTCCAAAATTATAAACACCATACACCTTATTTTTTAAGTCACTCCATAGATAAAAATCACAAAGGGTAAGATCCGGCAATCTTGGTGGTCATGATAGTTCTGAATTGGCAGCAATTACTCTCCGTTTATGTCTTATATCTAAATAGTTCCTCACAATTCGGGAATTATGTGTAGATGCTCCGTCTTGTTGGAACCACATACCTTAGCGTAAGCCCAACGGTATATCGTCCATTCTTTCTTCCACGTCCTCAGAGAGCAATATTGCCGATACCTCTCCGAAGTTAAATTTTTGTTATAAAAAATTGGTCCGATTAATCAGTTGGCCACTATACCGCACCATACAATACAGACAAACCGCACCTGAATATGACGCGCTACAAAAAGGTGCTGATTTTCGTGGGCCCAGTACCCAGTAGTGCGTCTTCTTTCATAGACCAGGCAATAGAGACTTTTTCGTGACAAAAATAGTATCAGCAAGCCGCCGGCCCCAGGTCACGTGGAACAGTCCGTAGATGTATTGTGATGTGTTTTCGACTAGCAAATATCATTACTTAATTTGTTATAAACAAAAAACCTAAAAAATCGTGTTTTTTTCGTTGTTTGCTTGTAAAATCTGAACCGATGGAGCAATCTTGATACTGTCAACAGACGAATTGTAGAGAATGAAAAGGCGAAAAATATGAACCCTACACGGACCCGATCGGATTAATATTAACGGAGGAAATTCGGAAGAACCGGAGAAATCTGCGTCTTTTTCAAAAATTCATAACTCCGCTATATTCAAAGTTGTAACGCAGGCTTTTTGCGAAAAAGTAGCGATTGATGGGTACTTTAAGTGTGCACAAGCCAGGCGCTGTCCGATGATTAGTTTTTGCACAATTGCGATTTGAATTTCTTTTATGCAATATGGTTCGGCGAGCCTGGATGCTTCGAAGGTAGTCCGATTTTAATCTTTTTTACGTATTTCGAAAGTAGAAGTATTGTGCTACAAAACGTCTATTCTGATTTTGCGTTAAAATGTTGCGAAATAGGCGAAAAATGCTTGCAAACTTGACCGAAATCTGCGGCGCGCTCCAAACCGGTCGAGTAGGCGGTTAGGCGCTAGGCGGGTAGGGGGTAGGCGGCCGACGCGGGGAAGCGCGTATCTATAGTAATCTCAACGCGCTGCGCGCTTCCCCGAGTCGGCCGCCTACCCCACTACTCGACAGCGTTTGAGCGCGCGGCAGATTTCGGTCAAGTTTGCTAGCATTTTTCGCCTATTTCGCAACATTTCAACGCAAAATCAGAATAGACGTTTTGTAGCACAATACTTCTACTTTCGAAATACGTAAAAAAAATTAAAATCGGACCACCTCCGAAGCATCCAGGCTCGCCGAACCATATTGCATAAAAAAAATTCAAATCGCAATTGTGCAAAAACTAATCATCGGACAATGCCTGGGTTGTGCACGCTTAAAGTACCCATCAATCGCTACTTTCTCGCGAAAAGTCTGCGTTACAACTTTGAAAATGGCGGAGTTATGAATTTTTGAAAAAAATGCAGATTTCTCCGGTTCCTCCGAATTTCCTCCGTTAATATCAATCTGATCGGGTCCGTGTAGGGTTAATTCTTTTGGTCTTTTTATTCTCTACAATTCGTCTCTTGACAGTATCACGATTGCTCCATCGGTTCAGCTTTTACAAGCGAACAACGAAAAAAAGCACGATTTTCTTAGGTTTTTGTTTATAACAAATTAAGTAATGATATTTGCTAGTCGAAAACACATCACAATACATCTACGGACTGTTCCACGTGACCTGGGACCGGCGGCTTGCTGATACTATTTTTGTCACGAAAAAGTCTCTATTGCCTGGTCTATCAGTTGAAAATACCGCAGCAAAACATGTTTCATCGGACCATAATATTTTTTTTATAAAATTCTGGGTTTTCACCACTCTTGTTCAACAGATGCGTACAGATGGTTAGATAACACATTGTTTCACAAAATCTCTTCCATGGCACCATGCGATTTACAGCAATTCTCGAAGTGTACAATTTTCAGTCAATTCTATTATCTTATTGTATTAAAAACATGGCATGTGGCATACCAAATTACTCAGAAAGAAATGATGAATCCAAACATGTATAAAACCAATATGGCGTCCATTAGAAAAACAAAAGTTTCGTTTGTTTCTTACGAATTCAATAGCGAAAAAAATTTTAAACTGACTTAATCAAATTGTAGACAAAAAAATGCCTTTGTATTGTCAAAACGCTTTTTTGATTGGGTCACAAATAAAGAAGTTATGACCATAATTAAAAATGACATTTTTTGGTTGTTTCAAAATAGCTTGGGAACCATTTGGAATTCAACTGTTTTCTGAACAGATTTTGAAAGAGCACATAAATATGCACTACTTTGTCCATTTAACCGACTTTCTATCTCTAATAATAACAAAAGTACCCATACAATCCAACGTCCCGTGAGACACACTGTATACATGCGTCCTCACTAGTTGAGAGTGCATTTATTTCTTTTTTTTTGCCGCTGTGTAAAATATGACTGGTGCGCTCTAAACTGATGTGAATGCATGCAAGAGTAAGAGTAAGTAATCTAGAGCACGAGTAAGTATGAACATTACAGTTAGCAACCATTAAGCTATGGCATTGAATAAAAAAAATTTTAATGATTCCAATGCATATCACTCAATAACTGGTCCACTTCAATTAAAACCGAATGACGTATAATAAACCTGCAAAAAATCCCGTTGTTGGGTATATGTATTTTGCACGTTTTTTTTTTTTGTAATTGAACCTGAAATAGTCGTTAGATAGGCGGAAATATAGTGAAAAACTATCATAAGACAAATCTTATGAGTATAATAATAGTATATCTGCAAGTACTAGCGTGGCCATATATTATGTCCCCTCCTTTTACGTCGATTTTCTCGCAAGTCTACGGTCGAAAAAATTTGAAAAAATTCTGATGCTGTCCTTGATTAATATGCTACAACTCATAAAAATTAGAAAGCTTTATATGTTGGCGTTTACCCGATTTCTACAAGTTAGGAAGAATTGGCGCTGTTTTTGCTCCGTAAATTTCATTCGTTTAATTTTAGCAATTAATTACTCCGGAAATAGTTCATAGAACTTAACGAATTAAAAAGTAAAATCACCTGCGGAATGCTAGCTTTCAATGTGCCTTTTTGTAAAATGATCGGATAAGTGGTTGACCCACAAAAAGCTATATTATGCAATGCAAGCAATTCCGTTATTAGAAGAGCTAGAATAATGAAATATAGACTGTAGGCTACCCAATAACTCATACGTTTAAAGTTTATTACAGAATCGTTATTTATCTTGCACTTTCCATACAAAAGATCGTGGTGAAGTGCCACGTGAATTCCGACGCTCTTTCGGTCTTTGGTGTGTTGCGGGGAAGGGAGCCGTTAACGGTGCTGTCAATAGTGAGAGAACCGCGAACAGCTGATTATTTATCAATACACAGAAAGAACGATAACTTGTCAAGGTAGTAATTTTAACTAAAGGAATTAAATTCTTAATTTTTGCAGAATTTTTATTATATGTAACCCGGTAGCATATAAGCATTCTGTTAACCGCCACGGCACCACGTAAATTGAGTCCGCCTACATCGTGCAGCGGTTGGACGGTAAGCGGGCTGCCTTAAGGGTCGGCAACTGATTAAGCACACAGAAATCAAGTAAAATCAATATCTACAAGACGTTGGTTAGAGAAAATTAAATTAATATCTGAACTGGCAAGATTGTTAATGAACATCTCATTTTAATTACCTCTATTTATTGATGATTTTTAAGTATCTAATTAACGCATAAAAGAGATACAATGGAGATAAAATAGAGATTTTAACATCCATGATTTTAACTCCTAAACCGAATGGTATATACAACCATACTAAAATATATTGTTATTAGCATGTTGTTGTTAGCATGTGTTGTAAATTTTCAACACCCTGTATATCATGATGAACTAAACATCGTCTTATTTGGTTATGTTTCTAGCTTTGGAATACAAATCATGAAACTTCTAGTTTCAATAATAACCGAGATATTCAATTTTAAACGTAACCGCGAAAATCACCAAAACATAAAAACATAACAAACATAACAAAACATAAAACTAAAAAATTGTGATATTTAGGTATGGGGTAACCTTATCAAAAAAGATGTATTTTGATACGTAGAAACCAAAAATAAAATAAAAATTATATCATTCCATTTAAAATAATAAAGTTGATACCGACTTCCGGTGACCGGACGTGACAGTTAACTTGAGAATATTTTAGTTAAAGAGCTCAGCTCGAGTAAATTCTAATTCCAAACTTTCAAGTTTCCAGAAATAGTAGAACATCAGAAACTTCTAATGTACCAGTTCCGTGAGACAGCCTGTATAAAAAATAAAAAAATCCCTGGGATTCATAAGTCATCTTGCCGTATTCCTTTATTTAGTGCATTCTCAATATTTAGAGATTTACTTTTTAAAGACATAAACCCATTTCCATCCCACTTTCAAACTATAGGAATTAACTAAAAGCAACATAAGATAGATCATAGACTTCCGCACTGTGAGTGAATGGGATATTGATTTCTGGGTGGGAAATATATGTTAAAAACACATAGAAAACTATATGTTGTATTCTATTATATTCTATTCGTTTACAGGTTTTGTCGGATAATAAGCAAAACCAATAGGTATAGAGTAACGTTCGAAGGAATATATCCGCTATGCAGGGTGACCATAGTAATTTTTTATTGCTTTTTCGATCTTATATATTTTCCTAATGTCCAGTGTCTTTAAGGGGGGCGTCTATGTTAGCGAGATCGACATCGGCCTTGAGTCTGTAGTACGCCCAGGATGTGGTTCCATCTGACGCTGAACCGTTGTTCTCAAGTTTTTGTGTATAAACAAACATACTTACTTAATTTGTTCAGCCGATTTCTGCCCTTTGCCAATACACACAGAAAAGTGATCTCTCGAACGAAGAGAGAATTACATGGCTGAAGTAGTTGGTAGGTTCGTATATACGCGAGAGATTATTGACTTCAACCAAGAAATTTTATTTCTTGGAATAATTACTAGATTTAAGAAAGTGGTTATTCTGGTGAAATAAGTAAACAGTCTTCAATTAAGTGTATATTTTTATTCCCGGTAAATATTTTTAGCTACTTAATGTAAGAATTTTAAAGATTTGGCACAAATACGTTTTCTATTGCTAATTAACAAGATAGGTACGTTATATTTACTTACTCGTTCTAAACTGTTGCGTGCGTTACATCAAACTACTCCGTGTTGAAACGTTTATTGTACACTATAAATCACAATACACATCCCCAATAAATCACAAGGCACATCCCCTACGGGTACTTCGTTGTTTTCGTACTAGGTTAGGTCCCGTGGCGCCAGCACGTGCCAGCACCACGAGCCTTGACAAAATCACGGTGCACATATTTATTCCAGAGAAAGGGATTACTTGAAAGAAGTGAGAATCACTTCAGTTAAATAATTGGTGGGTTTTTATTCAGTAAACAATACTTACTTATATTAAATGTAACATGTAACATTTTTGGGACGAAAAATTCAATTACTTCTTTCAATACAATATTGGTTCTTGTAAAGAAAGAATTTATTTGTTGACAGCCTTTATCTGAGAAATTATTTTACTTATATTATTTGCGGCATTTCTTGTATATACCTAACTTTCTACATCCAAGTAAATACGCATTTGAATCTAGTAAATAAATTCAAGAAATTATGTTTTCACGTTCCAAATAATCACTTTTCTGTGTGTAGGCAGCTACTGTAGTTGTTGTCAACTGCCAGTTCGAATAATGACAGTTCGTAGTAATTCGACACAATTGCATAAAAAGCAGATCAACTTGACAACGGCTGGGTCAATTTTAAAGAGTTATGTCTTAAAATGTCACCCATAAATTTGCTCCTTTTCCGGGATTAATGCTATTGGCTTAATCACCACGAAAGCATATTAAATCAACCAGTATATTGTGTAAAAAATTTGCTTCTTTTCCTCTAATTATGTCATGATTAAAGCAGGCGCGGTTGATTGTTATATTTATCCCTGAACAATGCCCTATGCTTATACATTCCAACAGTAATAATAATAATAATAATAATAATAATATTTTATTAACTACTTATGATACAAATACATAGCTTTTCATACAATTTCAGAAATAGTTAAGTGGAGCCAAGTCAATGCATCACGTAGATGCTATTGTTTTTCATTGGCCCCAGCACAGAAGACAACCAAAATTAGCGCAAAATAAAAGTACTAAACTAAAAACATACATAGAAGGTTTATAAAGCCACTGACCAAATAAACATAACAGTTCATCAGACTTAATAATAATAATAACAAAAAATAAACTACTACACCATTGTCTGCTGCTTAAGCAATTCCGACTTAAGGCCAACCCTAAAGCGACGCTCACCCTCCAGCCTAATAGTCACCGGGATGTCATTATAAATATCAGGCACGCAGTATGAAAACGATCGTTTATACACTTCAAGACGATGCAAAGGTATTGTAATAGAGTGTCTGTGCCTAACATTTATGTTGTGGACATCCGTGCGGAAACTAATTTTTCTGAACAGATACGGGGGAGTTTTGAACAAAATAATTTTGTGGTACAAGCACGCTGCATGCAGAATTCGTCGCCCCGACATGTTCAGCCAACCCACCCAGCCAAGTGTATGGGAGATCCGATCACATCTCTTGATCCCATATATGAAACGGAGGCAACAGTTTTGGACTCTCTGAATTTTAGCCGTGTAAACCGCATCAAGGCAAGGTCCATACAATGCATCCCCATAATTAAAAATAGAGAGAACCAGCGCTTCGCACAAATGTGTCCTCAGTTCACGATTGAGCAGGAATCTACTAGTGTATAAAAGTTTGAGCGTTGAATACGCACGACGCAACAGTGAGTCAATGTGCCGTCTAAATCTCAGATCGGAGTCAACTACAATTCCCAGACTACGCCCTTCAGACGCGATACTCAAAACAACACCATCGACACTAACCCTCAGCGAACGACGGACCAAGGCAGCCGCGGGCTTACTCCCGAAAATGACAACCGAAAATTTGGAGGCATTCACAGTAAGAGAGTGTCTTGTCGCATGATTGAGTAGATGACCAATGTCCTCGTTTATAACATTCTGTGCAAGAAGGATGCTATTGGAATCAAAGCTGTGAGAAAGCTGGGTGTCATCAGCATACATATGCGCATTACAGTGTCTTAAGACGCTGCACAGATCCACGGTATAAATCAAATAAAGGATGGGCCCAAGGATTGACCCTTGAGATACACCTGAAGTAACCGGAGCCAATCCGGAACAAATGCCATCACAACTGACTTGCTGGCACCTGCCAAGCAGATAACTCCTGAACAGTCTTATAGCCGACTGAGACAGACCAATGTAATGGAGGATTGATAGAAGCGTATGATGATGAAGCCTATCGAAAGCTTTAGAAAAATCTAGTAAGACTAGCGCAGTAACGAGTTTACCATCAATACCCCGAATGATGTCGTCCGTAACATCCAACAGCGCCGAAGTACAGCTAAAGCCCGCGCGGAATCCAGACTGCTTTTCCAGTAAAATTTTAAACTCATTGATATGAGACCAAAGCCTATTTGCAACAATTTTCTCGAAAATCTTTGATAGTACGGGCAAGATACTGATAGGTCTAAAGTCCGACAGTTGCTGAGGATTCTTAACCTTAGGGATGGGTTTTACAACCGCTTTTTTCCACACCGACGGGAAGACGGACCTCTCTAAACAAAAATTAATTAAATGGCACATATAGGGAACCATCACAGGACAACAGAGAACCAACATTCTCCTACTAATACCGTCGTAACCAACTGCATCTGTCTTGATACTGTTCAAAGCACAAATAATCTCCCCCTCCGATGCCAGACTGAATGTCAGTTCCTCAGCAACACCAGGCACTCTGTTGGAATTATAAAATGAAACCAAAGCAGGGTCGCCCGTATTGTGATTATGTCCCGCCAAAAAATAATTATTAATCGTATCAACATCACCGATCGCCTCAGGAACAACCATCGTCCTCCCCCCAGAAATTCCAAGCCTCCTGAAAGCACCCCACAGACCCCGGTAATCACGATTAGTGAACATATTATCCAGGAATGCTTTCTTTTCGCGACGAATGGACTGATTAGTAAAGTTTCGCAGTTCTTTGTACTCGTTAAAGTGAGAGACGTTCCCAGACAACCTATACCTTTTATATGCCCCATCACGTAGTCGCATGAGTACCTTGATAGTATCTGTAACCCACGGGCAATGGTTCTTACGCAAGAGTATCGTTCGAAACGGTGCATGAATAACAAAAATTTCATTTAAACTCGCGTTAAAAAAAGTCACTTTATCGTCAATGTCATTCAATTGCAACAACATATGCCATGGCAGAGCATTCAGATCCGCCAGAAAACTGTCTTGATTGAAATATTTGAAGTCTCTGAATGTCATAGTTTTAGGTGGAATATTAGGTGATTCATTATATAAAATAGCAAAAACCAAACTATGATGAGAAATGTCATCAACAGTGGCTACATCTGATACTTCCACAGGGCAATCTACATTTGTAATAATATAATCAGTTAAAGTAGCAGTGGCAGCAGTGACACGAGTGGCAGAATTGATAATCTGTACGAGACTAAATTGCTCAATAGTAGGAATAAATCGTTTGCCGTATGTTCCGTTAATGTCGAAACCATCAATGTTAAAATCCCCTAGGCAAAGAAATCCTTCTGATCTAGGCACAAGCCGAGAGAGGATGTCCTCAAAACTACTCAGAAATTCACCTATACTCCCATCGGGTCTATACAAAACGCCCACTGTCATCCGCGGGGTGCAATTAGTCACCTCCACCCAAAGATGCTCAAACAAAGTAGTAGACTCCTGCAACAATATATTATATTTCAATCTATCCCTTATGTAGAGACAAACACCACCACCCCCGCCGGCATTTCCGAAACCGCGAACCCGTGATCTCCCAACAAAAACAGACCTATAATATCTGTGACCGAAAATGTCGACACGTCAGTATCCGCATAAACCCAAGTCTCTGAGACAGCAAAGATGTCAAACTCCTCCCGCATAATTAAATCTGTAATTGCTGGAAAGTGGGCCGGTAAGGACCTCACGTTTAAGTGCCCAACTTTCATAATAAAATCTGCCGGAAAGAAGATTTTATAAAAGAAGACAAAGTGTGTACAATAAAGGAAACATATATCAAAATCAAACAACAGTGGAGATTCAAAGTGAAACCAAACTTGCAGAAATTGTGCAAAAGAAAAAAAATAAACAACTTACTTATATGAAGTAACAAATAAAAACAAATTAAAAATTAAACAATTAAATTCAATTAATATGTATGAAAGAAAAAACTCAATAAAAACTCAATAAAACCAAACTTCAAATTAAGCCAATAGTAACTCTCAACTAATAAATTAAATTCTATAGGTAGGAATATTTAAATTAAAATTACGTATAGGTACAGCAAAAAGCCAAAAAAATAAAAAGCGAACAATCAAATTTCTTATGAACTTATACTTATAAACTAAGGGAAAAAAATTAGATTATGATGTATTAACTAATAGGACAGTACTCCGCATGATCCGCCATATAATAAAACAAGAAAAATAGCAAGCAAATGTCGAAAATTCAAAATAAAGAAAGAAAAGTAAAGTCAGTCACACACAGTACAAGGCGATATGCAGCACCGATGACGATGGATAACTTACTGTGGTGGATGTGTGTCCTTCAGCTTAAGAAGATCATCATCAGTCTGCACTATGAACTTATTTTCACCAACCTTTATATAGATGTTTCCATCATACAGATACACATTTCTACCTCCATAATGCTTCAAAGAATTTACAAACACACCATATCGACAAGAAGTCAAATCCTCGGATATTCGGATGTTTGACCCAGCCAATGAACGCCTGTTCCGAAGGACCGACCTCCTATGACGGTAGCTCGAGAATTTCACCAGGATGCTGACCTTATTATCCACCACTTTGCCTACAGGGTGGCATCGGTCTATGTGTTCAGTAATTATAGGGACACCCATCTTATCATTGAACAATTGAAGGACCGTTTCTTCAACTTTATCTCGCGGAACAGACTTAATTCCAGAAATTCTAATATTATTTCTCCGTGAATATTGTTCCAAAGCATCGCATTTCTTCGCCAGAGATTCACATTTTCCACTGAGGGCTTTGTTATCCAACATCAAATTGTTGATTTGCTTTGTAAACCCCTCCAAGGTATCCTTAAGCCGCTTTTCAACTTCATCGGCAATCTTCTTCGTCAACACCAACAAGAAATCAGTATCCTTCAACAGCTCGGACACACAGGACTTCACAAGGTCTTTTTTGTCCATGTTTGAGCGCGTACTCGAACCCATCGTAGTGAAAATAATTCTTATAACTTAAAACACAACCTGTGACTGAACTTGTAGATTAACTATCACTTTAAAACCACCGAAAACTGTAAAAATTGCGGAGCCATGCGGACCACGTGTTCACTCGCGCGCCATTCAGTCTAGTCTCAGTACCTTACTTTTACACAACAGTGCAATAGTTTCGACTCCGATCTGCTTTTTTATACGCCCGTGTTTTGCGTGTAACTGGTATATGGGTAAACGCCTCTCTTAATTCATATTGGGTGTGTCGTATGTAGTTACTTATTTTCACCAGTTTTTGGAATTTGAAATTTATGAAAATACCTACCTTAATATTGCTTTGTACACAGGGTATTTGGTAGTTCGACGTAAAGTTATTCAGGGGTGATAGAAGAAGTTTCCATGTATCACTATCACATAAACTAACTACATACCTACATAACATTATTAACATAAATTAGACACAGTTTAAGAGGAATTAATGGCAGGAAGTAATATATGGGATAAAAACAAAAACAAAACCTCATCTATATGTTATTTGCGTGTGAGATCAGAAGATCGTTTCTAATTTCTTTAGAAATCAACATCTACCTATTGACTTTGTTTATTACGCGACAAACTTGTAATATCTGAAAAATGTCGTTCATCTGTATTAAAAAACGCCCCATACCACATTTTCTTTCAAAAACAAATGCGTATATCTCTGAAACTCATTCAAAAATACTTCGAAATACTTTTTCAAATAACATTTTAAATAAATAAAGGTACTATACTATTAAGACTTTTTTAGTTTTGGTAACACCCTGTATATGCAGCCAGATAATTACGTTCTAACATTTGCATTTTAGGTAGACAATACATAATCTTTTTACTGAAATAAAATGGTAAAAAATTCATAAGAAAAATGTTTTCCATTTGTGCCCAAGTTAATGCCGGGCACTGTATATTTGCGTTGATACATGATATTTAAGTATGATAGCATTTTGGATTAATAAACTGAAAGTACAGCCCATGTTTTATTTCGATTTTCTTGTTTACAACATAATTAACATAAAAATGTGAAATATGTATTTTTGCTTAAAATAAACGGCTAATCTATACTCAATTCTCTTCGTTTAATGCCGACTTTTATTCCATTTTTGGCACTTAAGACTATCTCAGCCGCTAACTTAACATGATGGTGCACCCACAGAAATTCGTAATCCAGGATCATCTTGACCAAACCTATTTTTGTAGCTAGCAGTCCATACTTTCGTCCTGTGACACAAAAATAACTAAATTTTTTATTTGTTTTATAGTCAAATAGTGAAAGAGACGTTTGATAATCTTATTGAGTACCTACCAATGCAGTTCCTAGGCCCAGCACTAAATGGAATATAGGCATACGGAGGTCGATTTCTGCAATTTTCAGGTGTGAACCTTTCGGGAATAAATTTCTCGGGCTCTGGAAAATATTCAGGGTCCATATGTACGCCGCAGATTGAAAAAACTACAGATAGTCCTTTAGGTAATGTGTTCCCATCTGAAAACAATAAATATTCATTCAAGTCACAGACTAAATCTAACTTTGACTAATAGCCAGTGGCCGGACAAAAATGTATGTCTCGCAGTGCTAGAAGTCGCCCAGCTATGAGTGTGCGTAGCGGGCAAGCATGAGTCAATGACGACTTATGCGGTCGATTGGATTAATATCCATAGGCGCGAAGCGCCTGGCGGTCGGGAGTAAACCGAGTGAATTTAATTTTAAATGTTTGTCGTAACTATATGCAACACGTGCCCACTGAAATATTTTAGTCATTTCTTGGATATGCATTGAACGATTGTATTACTGCATATTTTTCTAAATTATCTTCAGTAAAATTATTTCGCTTAGATGTTAAAATGTCTTTAAACCTTGAAAATGATCTTTCTACATCGCAGCTAGTCACAGGCGCAAAAGAATAAACCAACACCAAATTGGAATATTTTTGAGAAATTCCGTCATCCGTAAATGAATTCGTAGAGATTTGTTTTAAAATATTAAAATCCGGATTTCTATGTACTACCGCATCAATTTTTTTTGTAATTTTTTTGTGATTGGTGCTTCAATGCTTTGTAACCTTTCGTACAGAGATTCAATCCTTTGAAAACTGCTTGCAAGTTCAACATTTTGTTGTTCTAGAAACTTTATGGTTGGCAATACTTGCGCAAAATTTGTATCAATAAATTTTAATTGTTCATGCAAATCTTGTAATGATAGTACTTTTTTGCAGTCTTTAATACTAACTGCTTCATCAGGCAAATTTAAGACGAAGGGTTTGATGATATCAAAGTTTCTTGCATAAAAAATTGCCGCTTCTAACCATGTACCCCATCTCGTAATAACTGGTTGTGGTGGCAAAGCAGATTAGGGCACTTTTCCTTTGAAAGAGACAATCTGGAAGCAGCTTTCAATAAAATTTTTTTGCATGTGCTTATTAGCGTATTCACGTCTGAAAATTCTTCCCGAATAAATTCACAAATTCTATGAATAGCGTGTGCAAAACATGTCAAATGAAGAATATTTGAAAAATGTTGTTTAAGTAATTTTCCAACTTTTAACATAATCACAGCAGCGTCAGAAACAAACAGTAATACTTTGGTAGCGTCTGTGATTCCTACTTTTTTATGGCGTCATTTACTATTGTACATATCTCTTCAGCCTTGACGGTACAGCGAAACTGAGTAGATATTAAATAGGGTTTATATAAGTCTTGCGGGTCCAACAATCCGACAACGACGTTGACCACACATCTGCAGAAACCCAAATATATTTATCGGATAGTTTTGACTTTATTTTAGAAATTGTTTTGTCATATTGCCCTTGTACGTAATATTTTCTAATTGTGGATTCATCGGGTAAGTCTCGTCCAGTATACTTCTTGATAAATTTTTTAAAAACGGGATTATTAAAAAATCAAATTTTTAGTTGACGTTCCTGATACATTTTCCATGTGTTTTTTTGTTTTTACATGAGCCCGAAGACATTGTTTACTACGCATAATTAAATTTCGTGAGCAGAAATTGCCAACCACTTCCCCTTTCTTAACGAACGTGAAAGTATTGCCAAACTCAGCTAGCAAACGATTCATTGCAGGATTTTCAAACTAAGTACAACTATAAAATAAAAAAATAATTCAACTCTAAGTATAAAACAGAAGAACAAATTCGAAATGGAAAATAAAAACAGATATTCACACAAAATTTCAAGAAACAACACAATTGAAAGAAACTACTCAAATTATCTGTCGACGAAGCGGAAATTTAAACAAGGCAAGCGACTGTAGTCGATCAACGCCAAAGCAGGTGTACTGGTATGTACACCATGAGCCGAAGCCAGACCGGCTAGTCGCGTCCCCACCAGCACGTGTACCATGCACGACACTGGAAAATATACATTTTTGTCCGGCCACTGCAAATAGCCCAATGAAATTAGACGAAAAAGGCAGCAAACTTCGGAAAAATTCCACCCAGCTGGAATTTTGTATACACCTTTAGTTGGGTACTACAAATAACGTGTAAAAAGTCCCCGCAGCGAATTTTAACATGCTAATGAATGAATTTATTTGTTTATGCGAAAACCGTACGTCAAATGAAAAAAATCAAGAGACCAGATTTGCTCAGAATGGAATGAGGATTTCAAAAATTTTACTTCGAGAAAAAGCAGTGGTGTATCACTTTTCTCTTTAAACATACCAAAGTTATCATAAAAAAAGATTTTTTTCTTAAAACCTTCACACCCTGTAGTTCAAAAGTTAAGACCTTTAAGACATATGTTCATGAGTTTTCTTTTTCTTAAGATAGACCCAAGAATAACCTCCTAAATATTAGCATGTCATTAAGAAACACCCGGTATAAAAAAATGCACCAAGAATTAAAAAGTTTCGAAATTTCTCGACATAGATAGCAGCCGCTCTATCCTATACAGTATACGGCATACGCCATCGACCCCCCCAAGATTTGGTTAAAATGACCTAAAGGGTGAAACATATAACTATGTAAATTTTTTAAATAAATCTGGACAGAAAGAATATATCCTTTTATTTATTTCAATACGAAGATGTTATTCTAATAATAATAACAAACATATAACTTATTTATCAATAGACAAACAGTTAAATATTTATTATTATTTAGACACACAACAATATTAAATATTTATGTTTTGGTACACCTGTTCGGTATTAACACTGAATTTTTTAAAAAATTCGATGGATCTGATGAAATATACAGGGTGGGTTATTAGTATCCCGGTCGATAGTCATCAAATCGTTTGAGAAAGAAAAAAAATGTTTTATACAAGAGTTGTTTGACTCATTAGTTTCTATAACGTAAAATTATTTTCATGTATACAGGGTGTTGCATTTAGGTGTGACGGAAAGTCAGTACATTTTTTAAATGGAACGGCCTGTATATCATGACATATCATGAATACTAGGGAAGTTGTCTTTCCACCTGTGTAAGTTGTACCTGTGTAAAGTAAATAGTTTCTGAGATATTGAATTGTTTGTCAAAAAATTGGAAATTGCAGGCCTTTCTTAAAAACTACGGTAACACTACATTTTTGCAGATATTGCCCTAAAAATTTTGTCATATAATAACTTACCCCATAGCTAGATGCTGATGTCATAAAAAGTATCTAAAAAGTATCTATTGTTAATTTGTTTAAAATAGTTATTTTTCTGAAGAGGCAATTCAAAATTAGGATAATATGAATGATAGTTTGAGTAATATTGATAATGTGAATGGAAAGTGGGTTATTTTATTAGATTTTTTTGCTAATAATAAAACTCTGAATCTAAAGATGCCTATCAGTTTGTTTTTGTTGCATATTTCGTTTTTGTGTGTGAGCACATAAATCACATCAAAGAAAATTTGATTTTCAACACTCCGAAGTCAACAAATTTTCACGATATTTTCACCTGAAAGTACAGGATTTAGGGTAATTTAAATCGCGTGTTCGGTTGCCATAGGATAGACGGCAAAATATTCTTACAAAATTTCATATAAAATTGTTAATATGTTGATAACGGTAATACTTTGTATAAGGGTCAAGCTGGTTAAATTGTTTTTAAATTATCTCTTCTATCGCCACTTGAAGACTTTACATCAAACTACCAAATACCTTATTCACAGCAACATTAAAATTTACAATTGCATTACATTTTCGTTAAATTCCAAATATCAGAAAAACCAGTAACATTTGGTGTATGACATACTAGATGTAAATTGGAGCGAAATAAAGGGTTAGTACAGCCAACACATATTATACAGGGTGCTCCATTTAAAAAACTCGAGAAAAAGCAATTTGAAAAACATCAAAATTTACTAAGTTCAATGAACACCCTGTATAGTGTATCTAATACCTTTGCATACTATCATCTACCTACTGGCTTTGACTATTGTCTCACATAGTTTAAAGGCAAAATCGGCAAAAATGTCGCTTTTACATAGTTTTTAAAAAGATCCTGCGACGGGCATATTTTGGAAAAGCAGTTGAATATCTCTGGAACTATTAACGCTGTGAGTTAGCAACATACACGATTGGATAAGCAAATTTAGTAGTGTTTATAATATAATAAAATATACAGGACGTTCTATTTAAAAAAATGTACATACTTTCCGTCACACCTAAATGCAACACTCTGTATAAATGAAAATTATTTTGCGTTATAGAAAATGACGAGTCAAACAACAGAGCAATTAAATAGAATTTAATTAAATGATCAAACAGAAAATTAAAATAAATGTGTATGTATGTGGGAAAAAATTCAGTTTCAAAGTTCAGGAGTTTTAATTAATTGCTGATAACTAAAAATGATGCCTTTTATAAGAAATGGTTCGTACAGTAAATTCGAACGAAATAATATTAGAATTAAAAAGTTTAAAAATATGCAGTATGGTCTATTTGAAAAAGGTAATGTTACCAAATTTATATAGTTTGCTTAAAACAAAAATTTGTTTCTTTGTTTACGGCTGGAGAATTATTTAGTTGTAATTTTGACTAACTCTGTATGGATATGCACTATAATATTTGATTTATACCGCAATACATTATAGAAAATAATGAAATAAAAGTTCTGCAAATATTTAATTTTCAGCGACTCACACAGCCTCGCCGAACGTTTCGCCGATTTACTCGGGCTGAGTCTGAAGCTAGCATAAAGAAGCGTCATACTATGATGAGAAGTGTCTATTAGTTCTTATGGGATTTCTTCAAAACTATTAGCCTTTACTATCGTAGATTTTAGAACACAAGTTTTAGTGCATTTCCGCAAAAAAACAAGGTGGATGTCCAGCTGAGTTTGAATATATCCGAAGTGACATCCCGAACAACCGAACAACCCGAACTAGATTTTATGTATATCAAATATGATATGCGGTGCGAACTGCTTTGTTCACGAGCAAGCCCTAGAACCGATACAAGCCAGTGTCGAGCCTCCTATTTCTATACGTCCTTGTAATAAGGAGTTACCTGGAGGTCTCTCGACATCGCCAGCGCATCCCAAGTTGACAGCCACTTGAGAACATGTAAAGGGGCTCCTATCTAACCACTACAGAGCTGCGTCCTCGGCGCTAGCATTGCGCTGGGTTAATCCGCGCGCGGATAAGTTGTTCTTGTGCATGGCATTAGGTCTGCTAACTACGTACTTGCGACGAGATTCTGGAAGCAAAAACGTTTCGACGACTAGCAGACAAGAAATCGACGCAAAAACGTCGTCCACAATTAGACTGCTTAAGCCCGGCAAATGAATAATGTAATGTGACGGTAGTGCCCTCTGTTGGCAATTCGGAATAATAACTGAAATCAAGCAGCATCTGGTAACATGGGTGTCGTTTGAAAATGTTTGAGAGATGACAATTAAATAGCACCGTTTAAAACGGCATTTTTTCTTATATTTTAGATTTATTAGTCTTGTCAAATTAAATTTGTAATTAAGTTTTTGAAAGATTTTGACGGTATGTTTTTACAATCATCAATTACCTGTTCTCTTTACCAACCACATGACCCTATACTTTGTCCTACTAAATTTCTCAATATATGATTTAGTAAGAGATAAATATATAAATCATATCACTCAATATTTTGATGTGAATTTTTTAGTTATAATCAAACATATTTTTATATGTTAACCTAACTATATTGTCTGAAGATGGTCTAAGACCACAATCGGTCGCGACGGCTTATTTTAAATAAATAGAAACCAACCCTTTTATTTTTCAATCACATATACAGTGACCGCCACACATAAAGGTGTGTCGTTTAAGAAGCTGGCCAAAATTAATAATAATAATAATAATCTCTTTATTGTCATGAAGATCTCATAGAGATATTGACATAGTCACATTTACAAAATATATATATATATATATATATATATATATATATAAACATACATAAACGTGATACTTGCAAAATCATAACTAATTTCATGTCCATAGAAAACATTAAAATCAGTATACTTATTTAAATATGACAAATAAAAAATAATAAAACAACAAAACACCGTCTGACTATGATACATTGAAAATAGTGAGTAAATTTACACATTAAGCGCGCACACATATACTTACATTTACACACACAACAATAGAATATTTATAGAACAACAACAAATTCAAAAACATTTGTGCACTTCGGACACTAGCAGTCATAAGCCCATATACTCCTCAATTGAATAAAACGCTGCATCAACCAGATATTTTCGGAGCACTCTTTTAAAACTTATAAGACTGCTTTCAGAAACCATCGAGAGGGGCAAAGCATTGTAGGTTTTTACCATCATGTAATGAGGACCCTTCTCAAAAACCGACGAGACGTGTCCTGGCGTGACCAGTCGTAATGCACCCCGCGTGGACATTGACCTATGCATTTCTGGTGAAACCAGAAATATTCTTTTTGCAATAGCAGAGAAGACGGAATAAATATAAGCATGGCAGAGTTAGAATATTTTGCGCTTTAAAATGTGGTCTACATGGTTCACGATAATCAAGGCGCAGCATGCATCTGATAAACTTTTTTTGCAGCTTAAACAATGTTATTGACTGGGGTGATGATCCCCAGAGGATTATTCCATAGGTCAGAACCGACTCAATCGAACTCTGGTAAAATGTTCTTAAAACATGCAGCTCTACGACAGATCTCAGTTTATACATTGAATAGTATAGACTCGACAGTTTATTCGTAGTACTATTTATTTGACTGTCCCATTTCAGGTTATCTTGTAAGAGCACCCCCAGAAAGTTTACCTCCCCACTTAGAGCCATTGATCTTCCACCACTCCGCACCAGTATGGATTGGCTTGGGGACATTAAAGAAAACTGTACCAATGCTGTTTTGGTCTGATTCAAAATCATTCCATTTGCACGGCACCACATCTGCATATGCTGTATAGCCCTGTTCGCTAGCGTCGAAAGGTCGGATAGATTTTCATGCTTAACTATAAGCGTAGTGTCATCCGCATACTGGTACAAGTCACCAAACGACAGGCACTCTGAGAGATCGTTCATAAACATCAGGTACAGTAACGGCCCCAAGACCGATCCCTGAGGAACTCCTACCTTCAGTTCTGACTTTCGGGACGAGAATGCCCCACCAACGCACACTGACTGACTCCGACCCGCCAAGTACGAACTAATTATCCTTAAAGCGTTACCTCTGACTCCCGGTGATTCTATCTTTGATATCAATCTCACGTGGTCAATGGTATCAAAGGCGGACGAAAGATCAAAGAAAATAGCCGCAACGTGGCATCGCCGATCCACAAGACAGCGTCGCAGTCATCGCCTCAAAAAGCGCGCCCTCGCATGACCGTCCGGGCAATTATTTCTTTAAACTGAGATAAAAGGATTTGGGAAGTTGTTAAACGTATAAATTTTTTTTTAATAACCATAAGATGCTTATCATATTGAAACTAATCTAAAAGATTAACCATAAATTTAAATCAGAATTCTTAAAACTAGGTACTTGTCTCTAATAGGCTATCCACTGATGTACTATATTTACTTTATCCTAAACAAGAAGTACTAACACTGTGCTCTGCTTTTTACACATTTCACTGGTTCACTAGTTCCAAGGGTTTAGTTCTTTTTAGTCTTCTCACTAGATTCTGATTGTCCAGTAGCTGCAGGGCCTCTACGTTGACGTGATGGCTTAGGCGAGATTCATGCTTAGTGGCGAATCTTTTTATCGCTTGGATGACTTGTGGGACACCAAGATCACGGTGCAGGTCAGTATTCCGTATGTACCAAGGAGCGTTAACCATATTCCTTAGTACTTTATTTTGGAAAATCTGGTTTCCTTGTATATTGGAGTTTTTTGCGCAACCCCAAAGCTGGATACCGTATAACCAAATCGGTTTTAGTACTTGGTTGTAAACTTGTAGTTTGTTCTGTACTGACAACTGAGAGTTTCTTCCCAGAAGCCACTACAGTTCTCTGTATTTGAGGCCAAGCTCTACTCTTTTCTTCTTAACGTGTTCTTTCCACCTTAGTTTTGTATCCAGAGTCATACCCAAATACTTGCAGTGTTCGCATATGGAACTATGGCGTCGCTAATCTTGACATAAGGTATGTCCTCGATCTTTTTGTTTGTAAAGTTAATGTAGACAGATTTCAGTTCGTTGAGCGTGGTCTTAAATTTTTTGGTCCATTTATATATTTTATTCCTAGCTTGTTGAAGATTCCTAGTAGATTCTTCAATACTTGATCCCACTGCCATTAGAGCCGTGTCTTATGCGAATGTGGCGACTGTTACATTTTCCAGCTGTGATAGGTCACTTGTATATAGTAGATAGAGAATTGATTCCAATACACTACCGTGGGGTACCCCAGTTTTACTTCTTTTAGTTCCGAGTATTCATCGATCTGTTTTATTCTGAATAGTCTATCTGATATAGGACGTTAGCAGCTCGACGCATTGTAAAGGTAGCATACTCTTTAGTTTGTGTATCAATCCTTCGTGCCAAACTTTGTCAAGAGCTTGTGTCACATCAAGAAAGATTGTTGAGCAAATAAGCTTTTCTTCTAATGCTTTCTCTATATCTGTTATTCTATGGACTTGATCTATAGTGGAATGCTTTAACGATATGATTTGGCCTCGTTCGGTGGTTTCCCTAGTTTTGATATCATGATAACTTCTGCTACTTTCCAGACATGTGTGACGTATCTTAATCTGAACGATGCATTTATTAGATACGTCAGCATAACAATACCTTTTTTAGGTAATTGCTTAAGAACTTCTCCTGTGATAAGCTCATATCCAGGTGCCTTCTTTGGATTCAGGTTTGTCTTGATTTCTCTGGCAACTTCCTTTGGAGTAACGTTAAACGTATAAATAATACTGTTTATCTACGACTCGCACATAATAAGTTCATTGCACACGTATCTATGACTACATAATCCCCATCATGATATACTCCAATGATTCTAATGACACTAGCGTTGTATAATAATGACAGTTCGTTCAAATAATGACTTCATTATTTGAACGAACTGTCATCATTATATGACGCTAGTGTCAAAGTCTGTCAAAACCTACGTGGATGACAGATATGTGACAGTTCGCCTCACAATCATTGACAACTACATTTGAAATATTTGATTAAAAATGCAATTTGTGAGTTGTAGATAAAACGTCGTATTCGACTCGCATGTTTACACGTCGTATTCGGCTCGCATGTTTACGCGCTTGCTTACGGCCTCGCATATAAACTTCATGCTCGCGATGTATATCCTTAGTTATGTGCTCGTCAGATAATATACTATGAGGAGATTAAAATCCATAGTGCCTTAATGTGTTTAAATAAGTAAATGAAACAAACTCTTTCCTCGTGTACAGTGTTTATTATATTATATACTTGGGCCGCGTTTCGGACTGCAGTCCATTCTCAGGCGCCAAATCTACAGGTTAGCAAGAATTAAATCAATTAATAAAAGGCCAAGCACCGCATGAATCTAAATTAGACACTTTAATAAACATCGAAGGCTAAATAAATACCGTCTTAACATTTAGTAAGAGCTGTTTTACACTACCGAGAATTATAACGAAAATAGTAGCGAAAATAATAACCAAAAGTTTTGTCGATGAAAATCGGACGTGTAAAACCAATATTTTATAACGAAAATAGTAGCGAAACTTTTTGTAAGAAAAATACCAGACTTGGTCTATTCACCGCGAGATTATGCGCGATAACATGCGCACTTCGTACAATTGATGATCATATTGGTCTGCCCGTGCAGTTAACCTCAAAAGAGTGACAACAAACCACGCGGAATCTGGTATTGTGCATGTATTTCCGAGAAAGAATCGTTGTTCTGTGAGGATTTATTACAGCTGCGTTATGACGTCGTGGACCCGTGCCACAGTGATGTTTTTAATTGAGGACTACAGGAAGTGGCCTAATCTATACAAATCGAAGTCCGTAAACTATAAAAATCGCAGAAAAACTGCATTGGATGCGATTCAGAAGTACGCAGCAGGAGTTACAAAACAAATTTCAGTTGTTGAAGCAGAAAGCTGCCAAATAATCTATCATACTTCTCTTCCCTTCCCTTGTTAGAAATACAACCAACGATTGTATAGGTTATGTTTATTTTATCCAACTTTTGGTTACAGCCGCGTATATCAGATAATCTGCTATAGTACGCATGCGCATGACTACATTAATAGCGAAATCAATTGCCGTGTGTCAAACAACTTTTAACTATCGTTCGAAATTAATTTGCCAATATTTCTCACCAAAATTATAGCGATAATTTTGGCTATTATTTTCGTTATAATTCTCGGTCGTGTAAAACACCTCTAACACATTTAGTAAAATAAAATAATAAAACTAAATACTCACAGTCTATTTAGTCGAGGTCGACAAAAATATAGTAGTCAAGAAGATAATAATTTAGGCACGAATACATTAACATTTCAAAAAATCTGATGTGGCCAGGCACATGACTTTATCATACTATATATATATAAAATTAATAGTTTAGCTGCATGAGATTCTATTTGATCGAGATCGGCTATGTCTGCATTAAAATAAAACTAGTAGAACTAGACAGATATCTCGATTAAAGCTGCGTTCGGATATTGTACTCCGTTGACACCGGGTACACCGTCCAAATGACACTTACGTGTTAGTGGGTGTAAAAAGTGTAACGGTGTTCAACATCCGAACGCAGCCTATATTGACAGTAGTATTTTCAAAACATTAGCGTTTGACACTAGCTACTGTCATTAGAATCAAAAAATCTGACATATCCTGGCTACTAGTTTTAAAGCAGTACGACCGATCTCGATGAAATAGAATTTGCTCATGCAGCTAAACTATAATTTCTACCAAAAAATGTCATATACATAAATTATAGAAAATTTCCTCTCCTTTAATTTATTATTTAACTATTTTGACGACATTACACAAATAGCGGCTCATTTACAAAATCTTCGAGAAATGCTAAGAGTAAACCACCAGTTCCTTTGGACCCTTTTCAACAGAAAGCTTTTCAGCTCTAAGTTTGGTTATGAAACTTCTAAATATGAAGTTTTGTACCGATACCTTTAGTAGTTTCTCCGGAATCGTCGCCACAAAAGCGGGTACACACACATACACACACACACCCAGACATTTTTTTGTACCTTGGTCAAAAATGTTCAGGGGACCCAAAAAGACATATTTCCGCTAAAATCTCAAAAAATCTTTTTGGCATGATTACAATACTTTACATACTGCGTATGATAAAGTAAAAATTATTAAATGTGAGATGAAAAATTCTGCGGAAGGTTGATACTTATTAAATTATGTGACTTGTCGATAGCGGTGTTGGCCAACATCGATTTAGTCTGTGTTTATTTGACAATAAATTATGGACTATTTTCAAGAATTCATAATGAACAGAAAAGTTATTTTTTCGTTGTCTTGGTGATAAAAACTGACATATAAGTTTTTGTGTTCAGAATTTCAACCTGATTGAAAATATCACAGAAATGATATAGGGTGCCATTTAAAATTTCAATACCTAGTGACGTCATTTCCGGAAAAAACTGAAAGTCATACTAACCTCAAGAGTATCCCAAAAAATGACATTTTTTTTGTCCATTAGCACTTCTCTCCCGGTATAACAAATCATTGGAAAACACAAAGAAATTTGGTTTGTTTAACACATTTGTTTCAAACTTACAGAAAGTGTGTAAATTGGACTAAATAATTTTTAATTCAAAATATAGTACGTGTCTAGAACTTTTAAATCGATCATGAATAACTCTATCTTACTCAATACAAAAACAGAACAAAATGACCGCTGATAAATATTCGCCAGAACGTATGCATAATATAAATTGACTGAATTGAGACTGGTGCAACTGCGGATATTTCGATATGACGGAGAAAATACTGTTACTACATAAACGGGTAACGCTTCAGCCCCACCACCTAAGTGTTAAATTTCTTACCAGTTAAATTTTCTGGTACGGATGATTTTTTAATCACATTTAAGGTTATTAATATCAATAGTGTAATACTCTCATTGAACATTGAACTTCTTTTGCAAGATTTATCCGCATTTCAAACTGCAAAGGTTTGACAATGATTATGTGGATGAATTTTCTTACACCTAAAATTTCCACCAAAGTTAGTACATTGATATGCAATCATTTAGAAACACCCGTTATTTGAATCTTGTAAAATATCACCTTTTTTGTTGACCTCTATCGAAATATTTCACGTAGATGTCTATGTGGATATTGCAACTAGTGCAGGTGCAGATAACTCAAATTCATCGACTGACCTGTCACTAGATATCGTGCCACTGAACGGAACATAAATCGCGCATTTGCAAGGTACTGTCTATCAAATTGCGAATCGAACGGATTTCGAGGGAAAATAGCGTATTGTCTGGCAAGCTTTTCCATCCATGCAGCTGAAACGTTACTTTCCGCACATCTCAGTTAAATTCGACATCAAAACTGCGTATATAACCAAACTTATTTGACATAACACGACGAAAATTATCATGAGAGGTTAATTTCACGTATTGGTATAGCTGATTAATAATGAGTACGAATTTTACAATTGATATTTATTTATTTGAACATTTTAGGGTTCTGTCAGGCGAAATTGTAAAATAAATGATATTAAATTAGGCTCACGTTACCGATGTAATTGCCCAATTAGTTTGGTCGTGTTTTCGTGTCATTCTAGTTTTAATGCGATAATACGGATTGATTACTAAATATACACATCCCAAGCCAATTTGAATTTGTTCACCAGCATGCAAATCTGTGTTACAAATGTATTATATGTGTGTTGATTTAGATTAGTCTGAAGCCCTCAATCGGTGTTTTTATTAAGTTGGTTAGATTTTTATTAACTCAATCGTTATTATTATGTATTTTATATTGTAAAATATACTATAATAAAAACACATCTGGCGTCTGTTTAAATATACTAAGGTGGCGTGAAAAAAGACAAAATTGTCGGATCAAAAGGCTGTAGTTGGAATAGCTTTTGTTTTTCCAGAAATAACGTAAGTCTTGCGTAATTTAATTGTTTTTTGGCCAATGAGTCAGTTTTTTTACGTGTACTTGGGTACACCCTGATTGCAGAGACCATTTTTTCGATTTTTAAGATACCAAATACGTGATGTTTTGCTGAAAGTCGTAGCGTGGAAATGTTGCTCAAAGCAGGAAGTAATGTGAATGATACCATGAACACAAAAGCATCTATATCCCCAATCTTCACCACAGAGGCAACCAATAAAATCTTTTTTTTTGTTTTAATTTCTGCCGGCTATAAATTGGTTGAAATTGTCGCTAACCTCTAGTGTTATTCAATTGGTTTTTGGACAAGAAGTGGCATGTGAACCCATGTAACATTATCTAATCATAAAACCTAGTTTGAAATAAGTACAATAATTTAGAAAATAAACTGCTTGCGGGTTATGCCGTGTGTCAAGATCTATTAATTCTGACGTTTCGCGAACCATGTTGCTCGCTTCTTCAAAGCTAATTGAATACTGAAGACCTACCAAGAAAATCTCCCTTATATACCTAAATTTTCAGGAGTGGTGTGATATCCTTTGGGTTAGACAAAAGATCCTTTACCTTAGCTGGTGCTCTGTACCTTACCGTGATACTCGATTTCTTCAGTAATCTACCGATTTTCTCTGATACCCCACTTACGTACGGTAAGCAAGCGAATCCCTTTGACTCTTCCGGTTCCTCTAAGACTTGCGGTTTTCTTTGTGTGACACCCCGTATGTCAGACTTGGTGTACCCATTTTGACGTAGGGTCCACTCCAAGTGTTTTCGTTCGTCGTCCAAGATGCTGGAGTCGCATACCTTCTCGGCTCTGTTGAACAAAGTGTTAATAACACTTCTCTTCTGTTGGGGGTGGTTGTGTAATTTGGCGTTCAAGTACCGATCGGTATGTGTCTTCTTACTGTGGACTGTATGTCCAAGCCTACCCGTTGACGTTCTGTATACCAGCACATCCAAGAAAGGCAGCTAGCTGATTATCCTCTTCTATTTCCATCATAGAACGTCAACGGGTAGGCTTGGACATACAGTCTACCGTCTTTATTAAACAAAATAATTACATTATAAACAAATAATACAGTAATACAATATCGGCCAAAATTGGTATTTATTTCACGATTTTGAATTATTTTAACCAATTCATAGCCTAAATCAATAAATAAAATGATTTTTTTCTGTGCCTTATTGATGAAAATTGACGATAGATATGTTTTTGTGCCTGCTTTAAACGGCATTTCCACGCTACTATTTCAAGTATTTGGTTTCAGTGTAATGGGGAAAACGTTTTCTGTCGAATAATCAGGGTGTTCCCATTAAGAACACGTGAAAAAAATTATTCATTGGCGAAAACCCAATGCAATATCGGCCAAAATCGATTTAGTTAGTATGTATTCGACAATTTTCGAATGTTTTTAGCAATTCATAGCCACCTAGATTGATAAACAAAAAAGTAATTATTTCGTTCGAATAGACCTAATTTCAGTTGGTATGTATTGTGAAACGTTCTGTTGTTTTTTACGTTTTTTAAATGTTGATAATATTTTTTTGTTTTTCATTTTCGTTTTTCCTTTTTGAAGCTCAGATAGATATAGTGTATAATATAGTTTTTAGTAATTTGTCTTATTTCATGATACCATTATTATTATTAGCTTTTCATTGGTTATTATAAAGTATTATCTATATAGGAACCCATATAGCATATCGGAAGAGGGGACTACATAAAAATGCAAATTTAAACATATATTGTACCATAAGGGAACTATAAGGGAAGTTCAGCGTTAACTTTTAAAATTTATTCTGTTTATTTTAAATTCTGATTATGTTTACCTGAAATAAAAAAAATTTAAATTCACTGTATGCAGTGAATGAATTTAAGGTTTCTTAGGCTGGGTTGGGTTGGGTCGAAAAATTTAATTTTTTTATTCATGTATTGTCACCGAAAATATGTCCACATGCTAAATTGCAACTTGGATTGGACATTCGGAAGTATGTAAAATATCGACTACATGATTTGAACGTAACAACCAACCAAACAAGTAAAGTTAAGATGAATGTAGTAGTAAAAAACATATTCTTGTATGGAAAAATTTGTGGGCAAAAAAATAATCCTAACCATTTTTCCGAAAATCTAACACTTTTCGAGATAACCGCAAAAATAGATTTTCCCCTTTTTCATCCCCTATATTTTTTACAGGGGTGGCATTGGTGGCAACGTCAGAGCTGATGTTTAAAATAGCAACATAATTTCTTTTAACAAGGATTTACATTGTTTCTATTTTCTTAGTAGCTGAAGAGTATTTCGACGGAAAGGACACAAACAAAACATTAAAAAAAATGTTGTGTCGGGGTAAAATTTTTTTCATGTAAAAGGTAGGTAAAAAAATACTTGACTTTAACACGCATAATGTAACAGTTCTAGTGTTGGAAAAACACATAAGGTAATATAGCTTGTTTAACACATTTTTTTAAAACATACAGAAAAGATGTAAATATTAGCTTGGTGTAACTAATTTTAAATTGCATCTTGAATAAATGTTAAATAACATACAATACTTCGAAAACAGAACAAAATAAACGATGATACATATTCACCAAATAAATTCACTGAATTCAGATTGTTGCTACGGCCAAAATATCGACATTACGAAAACAAAGTTTTCACAGCACGACGGGAAACTATTCAACTTCAAGAACAAAAATACGAAATCTATTCTGAGTAGAAATTTCTGATTTCGACTTTTGGCTAGCTTTTGATATCGAATACCCCTATGTGTGTCGTCCTTATTGAAATTCTCGCAAAAATAATATAGTACGCCATTTAAAATTTCAAACATGGCGTCATTTCCGGAACATCCCGTCATACTGACCTGAAGAGTATCCCTCAATGAAATTTTCTTCTATTAGCACCCTCCATAAAAAAAATAAACTTGCGTACCTATGGCGTGGGTCACCCGATATTATTCTACAATTGTCCAATGGCTCACATGACTGGCCGCACTAAAAATGTACGTTACTGAATGCGTACGTTACTTGCTTTAGGAAGAAAACGTATTTGTACTAAATCTATAAAATACTTCAAGTTGGCTATGATATTTTTAATAACAACATTTTAATAAAAAAATCCTCTATTCAAATTGCTAATAATAAATTCAAATTGCTTAGATGAAAGCACATATCTTTTGAAACGACAAACATTAAGTATTGTTTCTACTTTGCGTTCGTTATAAACTCATAACGAAACCGCTTTCGGTATCGTTATGAAAACACTAGATCACAAACTTTTAGTAACTTTTAGTTTTCCAAGATTAATGATATTGACGTCAAGTGTCAAATAAGGCTGACATCTCAATCGCTATTGGCTCGCGTCAATCGTATTTGTGAATTTTACCACAACTGCCAACTGTTGAATATGAAACTACTCTAGATTGTACGATGACAACCGCAATTTTCGAAATTAATGTAAATTTAATGTCGCAAAGGGAAAAAATAGTATATAACACTCGTTTTATAAGACGTATTGGCGCACTCGTTCCAAAACAACTCGTGCGCCAATTTTTGTCTTATAAAACTTGTATTATAATATACTATATTTGTCTGAGCCTAGTAAAACAAAAACATCATATACGTAACGTAAAACAACCACACGATGTTCTGGTGGACGCCGATCTACGATTGAATTTTTCAATCCTCGTACGAAATATCGTCCAACCACGGTCTTTTCAGAACCGTTTCGTGCGGTTTTTGGGGGATTATAAAGTGTACCGTATGGCAATAGTGACGCCCCCTCTAGCGGCAGTTCTCTCTCACTCTCTTCTAGTTTTAATTCCGCTACATTAGACACAGTTTCCCTGTACAAATTAAGCGTGTGACACGCTACAGCGGACACGCCAAGTCTTGCGTACGTAATCGACGGCGGAACTTTTTATTGCGTCCTGTATTCGCGAATTTTCAAAAAAAAAGGTCAGAGGCAACAAAACTGACGACCACAAAGGTTTTTGCGCTTCGCTTAGCTGCTTCTTAACGTGTGTAGGCATATGCTTGTGAAGTGTAACCAAATTTAGTATAGGTGTTGTTTATACTCGTTCCTCCAGTGTTTGTGATGTGTGCACAGAGAAAAATTTCTGTTATACTAAATATAAGTGAAAAACTCAACATGCCATGTAGGCCAGGTAACATGGCTCCTAAATCCATGCTTTTCAATGTCTCTTCTTTCTGGTACATTCAAAGATATTTATTAGAATACTTGTAGAGGATAAAATTTTCTACAAGGTTGCTTCAAATCATTTTTTTAATACTGTTGTTACATTTTAAAAAATAAGTATTTTTCCTATCCAATGTACCATCAAATTTATTAGTTATGTGGGTATGCAATCTAGGTATCCTGTGTAAAAGTTATTTTATAAACCTGCACATTTCTTGAAATGATGATTTTTTGACAAATAACTTAAAAACTGTGAATATTAGGGTAGGTCTATCTTAATATTTTTTTTGCACTAAAGATAAGACTAATCCAGCTCTAATAATTTCTGATAATAATTGAGCGTTTCTACAATTTGGAACAATAAACTTCCACTTTTAAAACTAACGACTATAGAAATGTATTAAAATGCCATTTTTCGACCTGTCTGGATTTTTCATTCACCTAGTTATTGTCCGGACTACAAGTGGATAGGGGCCGACCTTGTTATTATGAAAATACATATATTTTTCTTCTATAGTTTAGTCAATCAATCTGAAATGGCCCAGAGGTCCGCTATTTTACAAAATTTGCAAATTTATTAACTAAGGACTTAAATTGTTCATTCAATATATTTTTAATTTATGACCTTGCATGCAAAGGGCTTGCAATAAAAAATTGCTCTCTTACTTCTTCTCCTTTCATGACAAGCTATTGCAAAATCTTTGATTTTCACGATAACTAACGTAAAAATCTGAAACTGTCTCAAATAATTCCCTGGAATATATCTTTGGACGGGATCCATCAGAAAAGCAGAGCACTTGTTCAACAGTAACGACTTGGCAATTAAGTGGCTTTTGAAAACATGCTATTTTTGCATGGATTTATTTCCCAAAAAAGGTCACTCTGCATATAAGTCATCATTATTTTAAGCTGAAGTTAATAATGTATTGGTAAAATGTAATTAGTTTAAATAATTCTACTATGCCAACGTCAGAAAGGAATTATCCAGTTTATTAATAAGCGCTGATGTGTGAATGTTTTTTCCCATGTTCAAGGGCATGTTATTCCAAACACTGGTAAAGACACAAGAATGTTTTTATATATTTTCTACTTTGCGTTTGTTATAAACTCCTAGCTTTTTCATTTCAGACATTTCAAACTCTATTGGCTCACCTTATTCGTATTTTTCAGTTTTTCAGTTCAACAGTTGCCACAACTAGCAACTGTTGAAGATAAAACTACTCTACAACAGCAATTTTCGAAATTTATGCAAAATAAATATAGAAATGGGTCAAAAGATGGAAGACCAAGCTCAAAGAACTGAAATCTGTCAACATTAACTTTACAAACAAAAGAATCGACGACACATATGCGAACACAGCAAAGTATTTGGGTATGACTCTGGATACAAAGCTGAGGTGGAAAGAACACGTTTAAAAAGAAAATAACCTTGGCCTCAAATACGGAGAACTGTACTGCCTTCTGTGAAGAAACTCTCCGTTGTCAGTACAGAACAAAGTACAAGTTTACAACCAAGTACTAAAACCGATTTGGTGATACGGCAACCAGCTTTGGAGTTGCGCGAAAAAAACCAATATACAATGAATCCAGACTTTCCAAAACAAAGTACTAAGGAATATGGTTAACGCTCCTTGGTACGTACGGAATAGTGACCTGCACCGTGATCTTGGTGTCCCACAAGTCATCCAAGAGATAAAAAGATTCGCCGCTACGAATGAATCTTGCCTAAGCCATCACGTCAACGTATAGGCCCTGCAGTTACTGGACAACCAGAATCTACTGAGAAGACTAAAAATAACTAAACCCTTCGAAGTAGTAGTAAATCAACGAAATCTTTGAACAGAGCAAGTTCAGAGCAGTTAATCTTTGAGCCTCAGACTAGTTAGAATTCACAGCCTAGACAAAAATCTGGGGTGATAAGACAATAAATACAAGAGAAAAACAATAGGGAAAATAAATGAAACGAGCATTACCTGGTTGATGAAAAAACCTGGTTTATTAAAAAATAATCGGTTTATACAGGGTGAGTTATTAGTATCCCGGCGGTCGATAGTTAATAAATCGTTTGAGAAAGAAAAAAATGTTTTATACCAAAGTTGTGTGACTCGCCATTTTCTATAACGTAAAATTATTTTCATTTATACAAGGTGTTGCATGTAGGTGTGACGAAAAGTATGTACATTTTTTTAAATGGAACGTACTGTATATTTTATTATATTATGAATACTACTAAATTTGTTTATCCAACCGTGTATGTTGTGTAAGTCATTGCGTTAATAGTTCCAGAGATATTCAACTGTTTCACCAAAATATGCCCGTTGCAGGATATTTTTAAAAACTATGTAAAAACGACATTTTTGCCGATTTTGCCTTTAAACTATGTGAGACAATACCCAAAGCCAGTAGGTAGATGATAGTATCCGAAAATATTAGATACACTATACAGGGTGTTCATTGAACTCAGTAAATTTTGATGTTTTTCAAATGGCTTTTTCTCGAGTTTTTAGATGGAACAGCCTGTATAATATGTGTTGGCTGTAATAACCCTTTATTTCGCTCCAATTTACATCTAGTTTGTCATACACCAAATGTTACTATTTTTTGTGATATTTGCAATTTAACGAAATGTTATGCAATTGTAAATTTTAATATTGCTGTGAGTAAGGTATTTGGTAGTTTGATGCAAAGACTTCAAGTGGCGATAAAGGAGATAATTTAGAAACGATTTAACCAGCTTGATCCTTATACAAAGTATTACCGTTATCAACATTTTAACAATTTTATATGAAATTTTGTAAGTATGTTTTGCCGTCTATCGTATGGCAACCGACCACGCGATTTAAAAATTTCAAATTACTGCTAAAGTAAACCCTAAACCTACTTTTAGGTTAACTATTGTGAAAATTTGTTGACTTGTTGACTTCAGATTTTCTTTGATTTTATTTATGTGCTCACAGACAAAAGCGAAATATGCAACAAAAACAAACTGATAGGCATCTTTAGATTCAGATTTTCATTCATAGCAAAAAGATCTCTTAATATCACTTCCAAATAATCAACTCTCCATTCACATTATCAATATTACTCATGGTAGCATTCAAATTATCCCAATTTTGAATTGTCTCTTCAGAAAAATAACCAATTTTAAACCAATTAACAATAGTAAGTAGATATTGTTGTTGTTTTTTGTACTGAATACATTTCCGTTCTCAAACGTAGCTCATCAAGACAGCTTTTAGCGTTTCTGTTTGTTTTTGTGTATGAGCATTGAGCACATACCATTACATACCATTACAATAAAACGTCTCCGCACAATTTTCACACCAGTGAACAATTTTCACGATTGTCCCCCTAAAATTATACTGTGTCTCGTTTATTTCGGAGTCCAACTGAAGTTACTAGGTCTTCGGGTTCGCTCGCTGTAAATTTTTAAAAGTTGCAAAACATACTTATAAAATTGTGTAATTCCTTGATAACCGTAATACTTTTTATATGAATTAATCTAGTTAAATAGGTTCGAAATGGCTTCTTATATAACCCTTTAAACATTTTATATCATGCTACCCTGCACACTGTATACAGAGCAATATTAAGATACTAAATAGCATACTACAAATATCACAACAACTAGTAAAAATTGATATACGATATAGTGATTATAAATTAAAAAGAACTTAAGGGACATTTCCATTATCAAATAATATACAGGGTGTTCGTTTTAAAAATCTCAAGATAAAAACATTTAAAAATGTTTAAAAGCTAGTGCATGCTACGATCACCCTGTATAGCGCATCTAATTTTTCATGACATCAGCATCTAGCTATGGGTTTAGTGACTATGTGACAAAATTTTTAGGACTATATCTGCAAAAATGTAGTATTAACGCAGTTTTTAAGAAATTCCTGCAATTGCCAATTTTTTGACAAACAATTGAATATCTCAGAAACTAGTTACTTTACACAGGTACAACTTACACAGTTGGAAAGACAACTTCCTTAGTATTCATAATATGGTATAATATACAGGGCGTTCCATTTAAAAAATTGTACTTACTTTCCGTCACGCCTAATTGCAACACACTGTATAAATGAAAATAATTTTACGTTATAGAAACGTCTGAGTCAAACAACTCTTGTGTAAAACATTTTTTTCTTTCTCAAACAATTTGTTGGCTATCGACCTGAAATACCGGATGGTCGCTTTTTTTTCGTTTATTTGAAGAGATACAAGAGTTAAACGGGCTAACGCATTTTTTGCTGATCGAAGCAATTTCCAGATATCAACAAAATACAACATTTTGAATTTTCGTTATTAATTTTGTACATACCTACATAATTATTCACGTACATTCATGTCTACAAATGCATGAAAAACCACTAGTTCCCAAAAATGGGTTTTACATATTATTTTATATTATTTACGCAAGTTTCGAGAATTATTTTCATTGACATCATGTGAATTCCCCAAAACATATAAAAGCCTGCTGTTTGTCGAATAAGAAAATAAAGCGTTTGGTATATTGCGGTGCGGTGTTGAGAATATTTGACACTGTTCGAGCATTTTTGTGTCTCGCAAAGAAAAAGCAGATCATTACGATAGTTTCTTTTAGATTTTGACCAAAAATCTCAAAAAATGGTATCAAAATACCAGCAATCCACGTTTTTTTGGGTCTGCATTCTTTAAGTAGCCTGAAATGTATTCTTGAATCTTGGAACTTCAATGCAAAGAAGAGTGTCTATATGACTATATGAAGTGTTATTTCATTACTGTTAAACGAGCGACCAAAATTGCCACGTGTCCTATTAAAATACACAAATTAACGGAATTCTATCTAGTCTAATTATTTTTTAGGGAAGCTAAAGTTATGTCAAACTAATTTTTTTAAATATTTAGCTTATTTTTCTCAAAAATGTGATGTTATGGAGGCTCGTCTACAAAAAAACATTGGAAAGATAATCCCCGAAAAAAAAACACTGAAATCACCGAAATCATGCAGAGGGCCACCGAGTTCTGGACCTATTTCTGAACGCGGCCCCGAAGTATCGATATGTGCGATATGCTATTGAATTTGAGTTGTAATAAATGGTATTATTTTGGTATAAAGTATATTTGTTATATATAATTTTCTAAAATTATATACAGGGTGTCTCAACAGTGCGATCTCGGAAGATTGTGCCTCTGTTAATGAAGATATTTTAAAATTGCTTTCACTCATCTATACAGAACGTCGAGGCGCACATTTTAAAATTATTAGCTTGTATACAGGGTGTTCGATAAGGTAGTACCAACCCAAACTTATGTTTTTTTAAATGGAACAACCTATATTTGGGCACAATTTTGAATTCCTCGCAAAATTTTACTAAAATGAAATTAACATTACCTACCCTAAACTTTATACTTTTTGATTTATTGGCATTTTTATGAAAAAACAGCAGTCTAAGAAAAATTGCATATCTCAATATCTGTTTTTAATTTTATTGCGCACGCTTAGATTATAATTAGGTAAGACGCGTTCTATTAGCGTGATTACCTACCATATCCAAATTGTGTACAGGGTGGTCATAATCTGCAACACAATATAGCAAACACTTTTTCCTAAGAAAGTTAATTTTTTTAAATGGAACACCATGTATCTAATAAATTTTTTGAATTCTACGCATCGGTCTGCACAAAAAAAGTACTAGCACACACCGGTGCTAAAATAAACAATTGCAGAGATAACTAATTTCTTTCATAAAAAAAATCGATTTTCTATCAATTAGAGCTTCTACACCGACATTAACCATTAAACCAGTTACGTATTTACCTGCATTACTGTTTTCTCGCATGATTTCATCTTTTTTTTAATGAATGAAAACATTTGACCACATCTGCAATTTAATATTATAATTTGAAATAAAATTTTACTTATACCCTGTAGGGCGTAGGCTATGAAAAACTGTGCTAAACAAGTTATTAAGGTATAAAGTTGTTGTTAAAGAGCAGGTGTTGTTTTCCTTATCTTAAAATAAAAGCAATTCATAACGAAACTCATTATCAAGCACTGTACATTTATTTTTCCGGGATACTAATAACTCGCCTTGTATACAATTCTTAAATTTACAAAATTAATCAGAGGTTCTAAAATAATGGTAAGTTTATACGATATATTATGCACAAAATTTGAATCTATTGGTGTGTCAAACACATACCAATGTTAAAAATTACGGTTTGCTGACTCTAAAATGGCCGCAATTTCAAAATTTCGAGCAAAATAAAAAAAAATAGTAAAATTGTTTTTACACTCCCAGAAAATAGGGACTGACATTAACAAATTAAGTGTATTTTTCTAAAATAATTAAGCGACCAACGAATTTTTTTCTGGACCATTTCATACGGATTGGACCCAGTTGAGAAAAATAAGATTCAGCTATGTTGTGACGTTTGCCAAGCTCTGTAAAACCATATAGGAAACACCGATTTATATAACGATCATTTCCGTTTATGTTCTATTACCATTATTCTCTCAACGGGCATTATTTGAGTCTTCTATAGTATTAAAATAGTTTTAAACGGGTTCCTATCGCTCTCACGGCTATAAAAATACGGAAGCGCACTCTGAAAAATGTCACGTAAAAAAACTCTTTTTTTGCATTTAGAATTTGATTCGTACTTACATTACGAACTATGATTGTTGAGCTCCTGTAAGCTTACTATGATTTGAATACTCGAAAACTTTCCAAAACCCTGCAGGTATCTCTTCGTGCCATGTAAATTAAACTAAATTCGGTTAGAGAACAGTAAATGGAGGTATGTATGTGCTGGGGTATTCGTATTTATATACTCGGAATATACAGCAATACGCTAGAAACTAGCGGCGGGAATGTCTCGGGAACTTTGTAATCTAATTCCAAAGATGCAACAGCAATGCTCAGCGCGACTACTGGCGCTATTACCTCGACATTTAGACCTTTATTATTGCTAGAAATGTTTGAAAACATCTACAGCGAGCAAGTGTAAATTTCAAGAGAAGGTCTTAAGTTTGCAAAACCTGTAATCTCGGTGAGTAATGCACACTGGGTATTACAAAAGTGTCGGCATCTTGTGTCGCATAGCAACGCAGTCGAGAACATACGTGGCGGCCTATCTATCCAAGTCATTCTGAAAGCCACTCCTAAGGTACGCGTTTGTGGTTTTTTGCATTTTACAGGAAAACGACAAAGATTTTGTTATTTTGGGTGCGCTGCAAAAATAATGCTAATAAAATTTTGCATAAGAGTGGTGGTTACCAGTTTTTACTATATGCAGTGGTTCCCAAACTACGAGCGCTCTAATATAGGGTTATTTGAGTTCTCAGAAAGATTTGGGCACATGTTTTGATGAACATCCTATACAAAACAATAACTATTGACAGAATTAAATGTAAATATAGACTATAGATTATTAATAATATGTTTCTTCTACTCCTATTGATGAATGCATTCATTATCATTTATCATGGCAATTTATGATAAGTAATACTAACCATTCCCCACATACATGGAAAATATTTCATTTCTGGCTCCTCATACCCCGCGAGTCGTGAGAAATATTTCATTTCTCACGGCATTAGAACCAATCACAGCTCTGGATTTTTTATTTCCATTGTGTTTTGATACACTGCTTAGCGACATTGTCAAGACATTGCCTTTAAGTGACAAGCGCACCAAACAAATTTAAACTGTCAAAATCCTGTAAACCGTCATAGTGACATACAGCCGTCCCTATGTGCAATAAACTAATTTTTCTACTTTGCATTCACACGGCACACATTGTAACACTGTTTTTGGTGTTACAATTAACACATTGTAATACCGAAAACAGTAACATTTTTGTCTACGATTGGTACACATTGATATCAAATGCCATATGTCAAACGTACAATACATAACCCAACATAACCACACACTGCATCTTCTTAATCGCTTGCAATCGCATAAACTGCCAAATATCAATATTCTATACATAATTAAACATGGGTGTAGTCCGCTATAGTATGGCCAAAGGATTGGGGCTTTCTTAGTTTTGCTGTGTTCATCAAAATACGCCAGCATGACGTTTTCGGTGATGTTTTACGACTCTGGTAAGTGATCGTTATCATTCTTTTCAACTAAACATCAAATCCCCTTTTCAGATATAATTCAAGGACCACATTTACTTTAATAAGGTATTATGCGAAGATCAAACCTACATCGTAGATATGAACGATTTTAATTACTGCTACGAGATTGTATATGCGCAATAAATGGTTTATCAGCATACACGTACGAAGCTATAGTACATTTAGAGTGTAGAGGATTTCTTAGTTTATGTAACGTATAAGTTTTCGGTAATATTTTGGACGCTTAGATACTCGGTTCAATTCGTATTCGTTTTTGTCCGTCGCTTTCGACTTCGTCTTAGTTCTGGTTGTGTGCAACGTATTTGTATTACCTCCATCACATGTAATTTTAGTAAGTATAATTTATTGTAATAAACTACTTTGCCGAAATTAGAATTGGGTTTCAATTATAAGTGCTTGTAAATATATAAGCCGCAACGGCTACGTAATGGAATTAGGTAGACACCGCTATTAAACGTTAAGCGTTATAACAATTCTTTAGTAAGTTCTTGTTCTTCGAAGTAACTAATCAGTCACCGCCAAACACTTCTATTCTGATTATTATACTTATGAAACCACTATTTTAAAGTTGTTAACTTTTTAGGTTAAGTTCCATGTATTTATCACAGTAGGGTTAAAAGTGTTGCCCCAAGCTCCATTATGATCATCGTTGCGACCTCGCTGAATATTTATTCAAACTTGTAGGCTAAAGTAGAGTAAAATTATTCACAATTATATTTTGTCAAGATTTTATCTCATCGATCTCATCCTTAACGAAGTTGACAGTTAATACAGTGCTGCCACGTGGTACCCGCAAAATACCCTAGATTCTAATTTAGCGCGATATAGTAACCACAATTTAGAAATTTATATAAAATTAATGTCGCAAAGTAGAAAAATAGTATATTACACTCGTAATAAAGTATAGTACTCCATTCGCAAGTAATGGCAATTTCTCACTCGAACGAAAACTTCGTTCTCGTGAGAACTTGCTTACATTACTTGCTCAAAGAATAATAATACCTAGGCAATTTAAAAGGCAATTTTCTCACGTGAAATGGTGTTTTACATCTATAATCGATGGTAGAATTAGTTTTATTATTAATATTCAGTGACGAAAACTAAGTGAAATTTTTTCGATTTCGCTGCATTTGATAATCTGCTATTCAAGTATCAACTACTTATTGTACACCTGGTAGAGTAGCTGTGTATACATTATGTAAATTAGCATTTCAGTTCTTGCATATACAGCACATTTTCATAATAACAAATTTCACAACCAAATCCCATGACTATACGATTCGTATAGTCATGGGATTTGGGAAATGTCAGCCAGGAAAAGTTTTTTCTATGGTTAAACCAACTGGTAATTCCAGCTGATTTCACTATATCAAAAAAATAGTAAAAAACACCTAAAAATATTATCCATTTTACACAACATATTTTTATTTTTTCCCTCTGGAATATTTACAGCAGGCTGTCGCCGATTGTCACGAAGTCGTACATCATCTCGCGGTGAATTTAACACTTTCAAATGTTTACGCGTGAGTTGAGGGTGGAAGCCGCGTTTTTGGGGGGTTGAAAGATCGCACACAACCCCGCCTACGTTGCGTCCTTCTTTGCGTCGCCGTAAGCTCGCGAAATAATGCTCACCGCTATGATAAAAAGCCATAAATTGAGCCAGGATCGTTTCCATATGTCGGTAGTCTGTAATTTTTCCTTTTCGCCTGCTTTTGATGTCACCCGTCTCATTTCCATAACCCAACGTTTTTTATACCTTTTTTTTGTTGTAGCAATGGTGCTTACGTATTCCTCAAAAGTTTTGCCACAAATTTCGTTAAGACTGAAATTACATGCACAAAAATAGTATCAGCAAGCCGACGGTCCCAGGTCACGTGGAACAGTCCGTAGATGAATTGTGATGTGTTTTCGACTCGCAAATATCATTACTTAATTTGTTATAAACAAAAAACCACAAAAAATTGTCCTTTTTTTCGTTTTTCGTTTGTAAAAGCTGAACCGATGGAGCAATCTTGATACTTTCAACAGGCGAATTGTAGAGAATGAAAAGACGAAAGCAATAAATCCTACACGGACTCGATAGCATTAAAATTAACGGAGTAATTTTAGACATCTACTGTTTTTAATTCAATCTAAAAATAGCGAACATTTTGAGCGAAATTTGATGATTTTTTCGTATAGTGACACTTTAGTATAATATTTTTGGTGTCACTGATTCCAAACCGGTTGTCAGATTTTTACTTTATCATACGCAGTATGAAAAGTATTGTAATCGTGCCAAAAAAATTTTTTGAGATTTTAGCGGAAATATGTCTTTTTGGGTCCCCTGAACATTTTTGACCGATTGTAGTGTAAAAGAAATAAAACCTCTTTTTATTTTTGCAAGGTTTTAATTTATATAGGAGACATGTTTCGCCTTCAAGGCATTATCAATCCTAAATCTAAAAAATAAGAAAAACGTGCACAATACATATATATATATCTAAAAAACCACATTCTGGTAAACACTTAAATGAAAATAACAACTTACTGTCAGATGGGGATGTACATGGGAAACAAACGCAGTGAAACAGCATCAATAATTAGTCGGACACGAGTCGCAGGAGAAAAACAACAAAGCAGCGTCAGAAACGAATGAATGAATGAATACGAATGGCGCTAACACAAATCGCAACGGCGCATGAACGAAATACAGCGAAAGACAAGTACGCCTGGTGGCCTAAACGCAGGCGGAAAATTTTTAAATATAAAACTTATAATAAAACAACATCGTTTATTAATTATATACATATACATTCTTTATGCAGCCTAAATGTGCGGTCCGAAATGCCAAGGGAAGGGCAAACACAAAAAGGACAGTCATGGTCAAACGAAAAGGCAAAAATATTATGAAACTCAAATGTTACATTATTGGAAGTTTAAGAAGGTGTACAGCGGTTTAATGTGGAAATCTAATTGCTCGTTCATTAGTGGAACTTCTGGGTTCTGAACGTGGCTGTGGATCTGGTATTGCTCGAGTAAATCCATCCTGAAACCCTTCTGACAGCCATGGAGTAATTGGGCATTATCGAAGTTAATTTTATGACCAGTTGTAAGGGTGTGTTGGTATATATTTGAAGATGTTCGATACGTATGCTCTCTCAATCTGTCTGAAAGTTTTCTGCCAGTTTGACCCACGTATACAGAGTCACAATTTGAACAAGTCACAGAATAGACACCACTTCGCTCATGATCTGGTATCTTTAAATATCTATATGCTGTGAGTATCTTTAAAACCTGTGTGGTACTGGTATATGCCGGGACTATATTCTAATTGGATAGTGTTTTCCGAAATTTTAAATTACTGTTATTGTATGTGAAAATTTTGTAAAGTTGAGGGTCATTATGAGATTCAGGCAGAGTATACAGGGGGCCGTGTTTTTGTATCGAAAATCTTTAAATATATACCAACACACCCTTACAACTGGTCATAAAATTAACTTCGATAATGCCCAATTACTCCATAGCTGTCAGAAGGGTTTCAGGATGGATTTACTCGAGCAATACCAGATCCACAGACTCGTTCAGAACCCAGAAGTTGCACTAATGAACGAGCCATTAGATTTCCACATTAAACCGCTGTACACCGTCTTAAACTTCCAATAATGTAACATTTGAGTTTCATAATATTTTTGCCTTTTCCTTTGACCATAACTGTCCTTTTTGTGTTTGCCCTTCCCTTGGCATTTCGGACCGCACATTTAGCCTGCATAAAGAATGTATATGTATATAATTAATAAACGATGTTGTTTTATAATAATAATAATAATAATAATGGATTTATTGTCTCCCAAATTTGCTTATTACATTCAAAAACTAAAAAGCAATGTATTGACAATTCTGCACGACCTGGTTCAGCAACAGTGCTGTTCTTCCACCAGGCCGTGATACAAAAAGAAAAAAAAACATGTTAATACGCACTAAGATCAGTCACTCTTCTACACAGACAAAGTTAATTTGCACAAAAAGCCGTCAGAATATCGGTGAGAAATAGGCTGCACATGCATGAACATTGAACACACAACTCAATACCCGCGCTGCCACAACAGACCCCGCTCGCTTAAAATAAAAGCCCTAAATTTGCGCTTGAACATATAAGTAACATATAAGTTTTACATTTAAAAATTTTCCGCCTGCGTTTAGGCCACCAGGCGTACTTGTGTCCGACTAATTATTGATGCTGTTTCACTGCGTTTGTTTCCCTTGTACATCTCCATCTGACAGTAACTTGTTATTTTCATTTAAGTGTTTACCAGAATGTGTTTTTTTAGATATATATGTATTGTGCAGCACGTTTTTCTTATTTTTTAGATTTAGGATTGATAATGCCTTGAAGGAAACATGTGTCCTATATAAATTAAAACTTTGCAAAAATAAAAAGAGGTTTTATTTCTTTTACACTACAATAATGAGTATATGTTTTATCACTTCTGTGGAATCTCACTTTAGATGATCTCCTCCAACGGCTTAACGATTTACATTACCATACCATTGGTTATACAGATGACTTGGTCATCCGTGTTAGAGGTAAATTTATTATTCTCTTTCCGACAGGATACAGGAAGCCCTCAAACTCATAGAGAACTGGTGCAAAGACCACTCACTTTCGGCCAACCCTTCCAAAACTGAGATGGTCCTCTTCACAAGGAAGCGTAAGTTGGATTCGTTCATTCATCAAAAATTCTGTGATCTACCACTAAAACTTTCCGAAGAGGTCAAATACCTGGGTATAATCTTTGATAGAAAGCTATTGTGGAACAATCACCTGTCCAACAGAGTACAGAAGGCATATATAGCGTTCAGTCAGTGCAGGAGTGCTATAGGACGTTCCTGGGGACTCTCTCCGTGGCTCACGCTGTGGATCTACACTGCAGTAATTCGCCCAATGGTCACCTGGGGCGGTGGTATGGTGGCACAGAGTCAAACTGGCCTCCACTGTCATCAAACTGAATCGTATCCAAAGAATGGCTTGTTTGAGCGTTACAGGCGCGATGAACACACTTAACTCATCTGCAGTTAGATGCTTTTCCTCTTTGACTTCCTTATTTTTTCTGGTATGTAGATAAATAATTTTCAAAGAGGCATTTATCGATTTGAAGATTCATTTATATATTCTGCATTACGCTGTTTTTTGCTTTAATGTTTTTACGGTTTATGTTTTTTTTTTAAGTTTCTATACATTTCCATTGACTGTGTATCTGTCTGGGACATTAACTCTAACTCATTTTTCCAAATGTTTCCTACCTTTCGCTTAGCATATTAGCCAATTCGCGGTAATTTGCTGTGCATACAAAAGGCGAGGTAACATTTTGGAACAATTGAAATTCCTGATTAGCCAGGTGATAGTCGCAATTTGTTAATGTACTTTTCGAGCTGGCTCTGGATGGCGAAAGTGCGATAACCGCCGCCGGGACTTTTGTTTTCCCGCCGCTAGATGGCAGGGGTACTCCGACGTGAAGTGGAATGGGAGCCGAGCGTCTCCATTTTCTCCCCTCTGGCGCTGAAGAGGAGTTCACCATTCAGCCGACGAAACTTTGATTAACTGAAACTTCTGATACTCGGCGAGATAAGTTCTCGACCGGTGAGATGGTGGCGCTAGTGTCTGCCGATGATTTCGCGCGTCATTAATTAAGCTAAGTGGTCAATTAATTATTTACGTTTTGTTCGCTTGACATATTGTTGTCATAGGCAATAATAACAATAAATTTATGGAGATCACTTTTTATCGATCGCAATACATTAATTATTATAAAAATACGAAGCTAGATTTAACACCGATTCAACTCCGCTATGTATTTCCCATTTGCTCATGTAGTTAAATCGGACGGAGTTGAATATTTAAGGAGCACATTCACTCATTTTGTAGTTATTATTAATTGACTAGTGGACCTATAGACCGCCTATTGGATAGATCAGTGAATCGGTACATCGCAGAAATCGATAGACCGCCTATACACTTTTTGTTGTTTCTATGGACTCATGTATACAACAACAAAAATCTGATGTGGCCAGGCACATGACTTTATCATACTATATATAAAATTAATAGTTTAGCTGCAATTGATTCTATTTGATCGAGATCGGCTATGTCTGCATTAAAATAAAACTATTAGAACTAGACAAATATCTCGATTAAAGCTGCGTTCGGATATTGTACTCCGTTGACAGCGGGTACACCGTCCAAATGACACTTACGTGTTATTGGGTGTAAAAGGTGTAACGGTGTTCAATATCCGAACGCAGCCTATATTGACAGTAGCATTTTCAAGACATTAGCGTTTGACACTAGCTACTGTCATTAGAATCAAAATAATCTGACATATCCTGGCTACTAGTTTTAAAGCAGTACGCCCGATCTCGATGAAATAGAATTTGCTCATGCGGCTAAACTATAAATTCTACCAAAAAATGTCATATACATAAATTATGGAAAATGTCCTCTCCTTTAATTTATTATTTAACTATTTTGACGACATTACACAAATAACGGCTCATTTGCAAAATCTTCGAAAAATGCTATGAGTAAACCACCAGTTCCTTTGGACCCTTTTCAACAGAAAGCTTTTCAGCTCTAAGTTTGGTTATAAAACTACTAAATATGAAGTTTCGGCCCGATACCATTAGTAGTTTCTCCGGAATCGTCTCCACAAAAACGGGTACACACACACACACATACACACACACACACACACACACACACACACACAGACATTTTTTTGTACCTTGGTCAAAAATGTTCAGGGGACCCAAAAAGACATATTTCCGCTAAAATCTCAAAAAATTTTTTTGGCACGATTACAATACTTTACATACTGCGTATGATAAAGTAAAAAATGGCGCAATTAAAAAAAATCTGATGTGGCCAGGCACATGACTTTATCATACTATATATAAAATTAATAGTTTAGCTGCATGAGATTCTATTTGATCGAGATCGGCTATGTCTGCATTAAAATAAAACTAGTAGAACTAGACAAATATCTCGATTAAAGCTGCGTTCGGATATTGTACTCCGTTGACAGCGGGTACACCGTCCAAATGACACTTACGTGTTATTGGGTGTAAAAAGTGTAACTGTGTTCAATATCCGAACGCAGCCTATATTGACAGTAGCATTTTCAAGACATTAGCGTTTGACATTAGCTACTGTCATTAGAATCAAAATAATCTGACATATCCTGGCTACTAGTTTTAAAGCAGTACGCCCGATCTCGATGAAATAGAATTTGCTCATGCGGCTAAACTATAAATTCTACCAAAAAAAATCATATACATAAATTATGGAAAATTTCCTCTCCTTTAATTTATTATTTAACTATTTTGACGACATTACACAAATAGCGGCTCATTTGCAAAATCTTCGAAATATGCTATGAGTAAACCACCAGTTCCTTTGGACCCTTTTCAACAGAAAGCTTTTCAGCTCTAAGTTTGGTTATAAAACTTCTAAATATGAAGTTTCGTCCCGATACCAGTAGTAGTTTCTCCGGAATCGTCTCCACAAAAACGGGTACACACACACACACATACACACACACACACACACACACAGACATTTTTTTGTACCTTGGTCAAAAATGTTCAGGGGACCCAAAAAGACATATTTCCGCTAAAATCTCAAAAATTTTTTTTGGCATGATTACAATACTTTACATACTGCGTATGATAAAGTAAAAATAGTCTTCCGCAAGTGACAGAAATATAAGTTGTCGCAATAAATTTTTTTGTAAGAAACAAACTTTATCACCTCTAAGAAAATGTTTTGTCAATTTATATTATAACTATTTTTCCTAAATTTGGACTATGTTTCAACAATGTTTCCTGAAAATTTCATAATTTCAATTTCATTGTTGTGTGGTCAAGAATGCCAATAATATTTTGACAACAGGTCTCGTTGCTAATAATATCTCCGCCATTTTTGAATATTTTCAATGTTGTCATCAAAAAAAGCATATTTTATGTATGTTGCCCTATTAGTTTTTGAAATTTTATTCAACTAAAAAAACAAAGTCTTATTTTAATAATTTCAAACCATTCAAGAAATTTAGTCATAGAATATATCCTTTATAACTTTTATTATACATGCAATAGGATTTTTTTATATATCATATTCTGTCATGTGTTGATTGCCATTGATGATACCACTATTGAATGATGAAGGATTCTTTAGTATGCATAATTAAGTTTAAGGAAAAATATTTTGAAAAACAATTGGAAGAAATCAATTCAACGTCAAAAGTGAATAATGTATAATGTTACCATTAGGTACTTCTATTATTGTTTTGATATATATTGGGAGAAAAACTATACAGCCAAGCGCTCACTTTTTAAATAGAAATAAATGGTAAAATATTAAATTTGTATACCAGTTGTATACCATTTGTATACCATAAAATGTGCCCTTGCCTATCAAGCAACAGCACAATAAAAGATTGTGAAAATATTTAATTTAAAATTTATTTTTGTCTCTATAAACCAAAAACTCAAAAATAAATATCAACATTTAAACAAAAAATGGTTGAACAATACCTAATAATTAATTATTTTATAATTAAATAGTCACATTTAAAACACAATATTCATATTTAAATTTTAAAACAAAGTTAGATGATTCAATGCATGATTTTCACTTCAGTTAACAAATGGATTAGATAGAAATCTGAATGATGCTCTAGTGCTAATACAATAGGTACGTAAAACCCAAAACTTTTGAACTGAACTAATTGTTAATATAATTAATATTACTTAATCTTGAGTTGATTAAAAGCTTTCTAACACAGTAAATTGTTTAAGTTCTTTTGCCTGCACCTCGCTGACAAAAAATGCATTTGGTTACCGTGGCCACATGAACTAAATAAATATTTACAGGCAAATATAACATCGTAGCCAACCACATTAAAATTTCATGTTGTCTGGCAACTTCGGGCCAGCAAAAAAAAGCAGAGAATACGTCACTTAATATGCCCGTTTAAATTCGTATGAATTCATAGAAATTAGAAGGCTTGCTGACATGCTACGGGCCGTTTTATGACCCATCTCCAACCTAAAACTATTATTTTTTATACGCTCACATAAAACGTTGAATTCCATATCAGTTAACTTCATGTGGCAAACTGAGTGACGTATGCCTATAAGTTACCAGACAACCTGTCTATTTTTAGTAACCTTGCGTCATAGCCAAATCTAATCAACCGGTACTCTCTTGGAAACGCCCAATAACTTTTGGGTCAAGTTTTTACTTAAATAAATAATTGTTTACTTTGTTATGGTACGTTGTCTACGCAAACCAACGTGATGTTATTAAGACCGAAAGACCTGCATCCATTTCCACTGCGTATGTGCATTTCATCATACCACGTTACCTGCAAATATATTAAATTAACAAAAGCTACATGTTCTAGACTCAAAAATTACCTCCATGTTTACAACAAATTGATGAATTCTATAGAATTGTTTTACTGTATTTTAGTTTAATCTGGAGAAACCATTCGAAAGAACCACGGGCAGTTCGAAGTAGTTCAAAGTGGGTGATCACCATTTGCAACAAAATCTTGCTGGGGACCATATTCCGAGCCATTGGGAGGCTTTTTTCAGGCGCCTCTATCAATTCCACACCCTATTGATCTTCTACTACTTCTTGGTCTTGCAGCTAAATTTTGTATTGTGTTCATTCAAACTTATGTATAGGGGCGCTAACAGCAAAAATATCTTGTAGTGCCATCTAATATGTAACCTCTCAAGCTGTTACATTAAGGTAAAGCAAATGGACAATTTAAAACTAATTAAGCTAATTTATATTAATTTACTTACAGTTGTATTCGTATTAGATTAAAATATGTTCTAACTGCGCGGTGCTTTCACGTTTGGTTTGAGACGCGAACTTTTCGCAAATAACATTCATTAGATCGACACATATATAATTCTTCGATCAAATATTAACGCAAAGGCATATAATTACGAATTAATAATTATTATTATACGTACAACATGGTTATAGTTTTCTCAAAGATTATTTGTGGGTACGGACTACGAAGTTTGTGCTTTTAGGCATCCGCAGATAATGAAATCGCTTAGCTTTGTACATACCAATGTGAATAGGTTATGGTTGTGCTTTTGACGTTTCTAGCTCGCAGCCTTGACGACGCGAAATAAACAGCTACTGAAATGTTGTGGCCCTTCACCAAAATCGCTCGCGTTTTGGAAAATTTTGAAGCAAAAACGCCCGAGAGGCCATTTTTCGTCGATTTCGAAAACTCACGCAACATAGAATGGTCAATTGAGGGCGACGGTCGCGCTTCGCGCGCCCGAAAATGGATCTCCATATTTTCCATAAGCAATTAAGAACGCAGTTTTTGGCATGTGAAATGGTGAGATAAATACGGTGAATCTCGTTTACTTAATATAGACAAAGGAGTTTAAAATACACTCAGTTCCAAAAAAATGCCTTAATTTTTGAGTTAACTTTAATGTCTTATATTTTATAAACCAGAAGGACGATTCCTATTTTTTTATTTGTTGGTAGGCAATTCCTTTGTCTTTAAAAAATAGTACAAAAGAAGGAAGTTTTTTCAATGTATCCTGGATAGTAGCGGAAAAACAGGAACCATTTTTTTCTCATTTGTGACTCACCCTGTGTGTTAAGCCAGCAATGGTATAGAAAGTGCTTACACTCTATATCAAAGCCGCATCTTATACTCGATAACTGAACAGGTGTTCTTGTGAATCTATAGCTTTCAATATGCTATTTAATGCAACGTCAATGGAATGAGAATTGATAATCACAGTACATGATGTAGCTCATTGTCTATTTATGCCAATTTTCCCTCTATAGTTGCGAATTAATCGCTCTACATCAGGGATTCTAATGGCGTTCTACGTATGGACAATGGAACAATGCATTGCTGCGTCATCTTGTTCAATTGATCGATCGAAGAGCTTTTGCATACAATACATCCACAATACGAGACTGAATTTTGAAAACTACGTTCCTATGGGGGTACGTAATTATTTTTATTTTTATTTATGAAGCTATACTACTATTTGTTAACCATTTTACCCTTGTGGAACCTTTTAAATGGGGTCTAAAACCAGCGGAATCCCAACAAAAAAAATCATTCTTGGTCTTTCTTCCGCATTTTGTTAGAAAGTAGATGCCACTCTAAGTAGAAAAAGTTTTTTACACGCAGAGCGATTTATAAAGTAATTTTGCTTCATCATGTAACCAGCAAAATAACAGGAGGTACTTTTCCTGTGAATTTGCAAAATCATCATGTAAAATGACTGTGATAATGCTGTAATTTCACAGAAATATCTCAATATCACAGGTACTGTAATAAGTCAGATTACGATTTAAGTTGGTATTTAACAGACGCTCGGAGTGGCGCTGCAGTCGCGTCAGTATTACCGCGCAAGCTTTTGGCGCGAAAAGTCGAGGAACTAGTAAACGGACAAGCAAACAGCCTCTTTGGCATCGGGCTTTGAAAGTAGACGGTCGTGCGTCAAAACGCGCGCCCAAGCGTAGGGCCCCAATGGGGGCCAAGTTATAGAAACTGTGCTGTCTCGTGTTTCTTGTGCTCAACCGAAATAATAAGGTATTTATTTGTTGTCTGTACTTGCTGATTTATCCATCTCTGCCAAAGTATATCAGATTTTGTTAATAGGCATTAAAAGTCATATTTCATGTAAGTAGTTCTGCATTGTTGTATATATTTTTGTTAATAGATTTTATTGTGGTTTTCTTCGGTATATTTATTTTAGAATAATATAAACCTGTCCCTTTTATGGTAAAGTATTTAGCCTTGCACATGGTGCTTGATAATTAGAATGAGTTCAAACGTCTCTGACAAAGTCTCAGAGAAAGAACTTTTTAAAGCCTCCGTCAGAGAGATAATTAATTCACGCTACCGTAAGATTAATTAAGATTAACTTGTTAAATAAGTGTTAGCGTCGCCAAGCGTCGCTTGGGGCGAGCTACCACCTTCAACATGTGGTGTTAAGGTTAGGTAGTTGAGCAAAGTCCTAACAGGGGCCCCCTTCAGTTTAGAGTTGATTAAAGAATAATAATAAATATTGAGAAGGGTGTCCGCCCCATCACAGTACTTATTGTAAAAAGTCTGCAAAAACGCGAATTATTCTTTTACAGTACTTTCATTTAAATTACTGCATATAATTTACTTTAATTTGAGAGCATTGCCGTAAATTTTACAGCATTCTTGCTGTAGTCTATTACATCCATTTTCTGAATATTTCTCTGAATAAAATCTTTTTGTTTTTCAATTTCTTCAAAACATACAGCCGTTTCAAATATCAATAACAAAATCAAAAATAAAATAAATAAAAAATTAAGAAACATCCATGCAGAGAGAAACATCCATGGACTTTGGGTTTACAATTCCTTAAGAAATTAGAGCCGTTCAAAATAGGGTTTTGTTTATAATCCAAACGTGTGTGTGACATTAAGAAAAAAAATATAAATATAGTCTATATGAAACATTTTACACAGAATAACAGTTCCACATTTCCACTTATCACAATAGGGTATTTGACTGTATTAAAAATATGGCTTGTATTATAGTCATCCTAATAGATTACAGTTTAAGAAAACTATTTGTTATTACTCTTAAAAAAAATATGCTTTATTTCCATTAAAAACAAAAATTAAAATTGAATTTTATTCACGTCCTATCACGTGATTGAAAACGCTCTGTAATTGGCTCAGTCTCCAGTGACGTCATTCGTTAGTACGCTTACAGCGCGTTTGGTTTGTCAGGGTTGGGTATGGGGAGAGCAATGCTCAGATAACCTGGGTCGGCTGTCTCTCTCTTATATGCAGATAAACGCCGTATGACGTTAGTCCGCCTAGTATGCAGCGCGTCACTCTCACCGTACAATACCGGGTTATCCGAACGCGTTCTTATGCTTCTCCCGTTTGAATTTAATAGCACTAAAGTGCCATGTAAGCATAACTTTGTAGGTTAGGATAGCCCTAACCTTAAGCTGTCAGATCAGATAATACCTGGTTCGAAAATACGATAGATAACTTATTCTAGTCAGTTTTACTTATGTCGAAGTAATCTTCACAACAAAAGACTCTTGTATTGGCCGCTATTTATTTCATTGTGGATTTATACACCATTTATAACCCATTTTAATGTGGAAATTGTGAAAACAACACATCATACAACACAACTACCAAACGGCGGCAATGCCGATGCTGACAGACCATATGGGCCGATTTGACATCTACTATCGGGTGACGTCACACAACAGAAAGTATTGTTTTGGCGGGACTTTTTGTCCTTCAATTTTTAACGCTGTTTTTTATCAAATATTGAGGAAATAATTTCGAAAAATAATGCAATGTAGAGTGAAGGAATAAACACACTAAGATGGTTTTCCAATAATAGTCAAATACCCAATGATTGTGTGCAGATAAAATAAATAAATAAATGTACGAGAAAAAAATTCATTAACTATTTCTAAAGAAAAACTTAGGTACTCATAATGGATAAGAATCAAACATATAGAAATAATCAACTTTGACTAGCGGCATGACCCGGAAACTATTTTTGTTTGTAATGATCCGTCATGAACGACGGGGAAAAGATATGTTATTATAACTTTATTTTGTTTCTGTATTTAAACCATGTGTTATTAGAATTTTATCATAATTACCAACAAATATTTTTTTCTGAGGGTTGTAAAAAGTGGGGTAAATTTAATTGATTTGATAATTAATGAAAACTGAACGTTTTACTATATTTAGATAAATGAATACCTCTAAACAGATGTTAGAAACGTGAACATTTGCAATTTCTTCTTTCAAACAAAGAGACACTTTGACTAATTTATACACCTGTAGGTATACGTGGGCGCATGTCAATGCATTTACATGTTTTTTCTTTTAATTTACTACTAAAGTCTACAGGGTTCCCCTGTATGATGACACTACGATGGTAATCAGCAAAATAGATTTACCTAACAATAAAACCAGTATTCTTTGATTACCACATTTGGAGATACCATCACTGCTAACAACGTTGGATACTATACGATCGCCAAAGGCAGTAAGCACCCTAGTTATTGCCCTACTTTGGCTCGTTAGTTCGTTCAAGAACCGCTAGGGGGCGCTAAGAAGCAGCTGTTATGGAAGGGACATGTCCCCCAGTCATTTCGAGCCGCTTTAAAAGCATATATCTGTCAACGCGTCACCCCCACCTCCCCGCCATCAACCCCTTGTTAACAAAAGAGTGCACGTCGAGGATTGCACGCTGACTGTCAAGAGCCGAAGTCGTTCCTATTAAAGTAATGGCACAGTTAAGGATTATTTTAAAGAGTGCAACAGAAGTTAACAGTGGGACTCACAGTGGGGTATTCAATAGATTGGAGAAATATCGGTACTTTAGATGTTAAATAACATTAGATCGGAATATTGAATAACTAGCATACAAAAATTCTGTTGATTCAAAAATGGAAAGAAGAGAAAGTAATGTGTGGAATAAACAAATTATGGTTCCTGAAAGCTACAATATGAGAAATGTCATAACTTACGGGTGAATAACACAGAATGTTTTTAATGAAAAGTTTCTAAGTAATGAAGTTTAGTGATATCCAATTCCTTTTGAAACACTACAGAACAAATATACTTTGCTTACATAATCATATACAGGGTGTTTCTTAATAACATGCTAATATTTAAGGAGGTTATTCTTGGGTCCATTTTGAGGAAAAGAATTCATATGAACATATGTCCTAAAGGTCTTACTTAACTTTTGAACTACAGGGTGCTAAAGTTTTAAGAACAAAATCTTTTATTGTGAATCGTTATGACTTAATTACGTGACAACTAGACTAGGTAGACAACTGTCAAAACTATGTTTTGTTTACAAAACGAAATCTGCTTTTTACATACTAGATGCGTTTTTAATCCTGGATAGTACCCAATTTCATAACAACATGCAAAATGAATAAATTTTATTTTTTTATGCGAAAACCGTACATTAAACAAAAGAAATCTTCAGACCAGATTCGGTAAGAAAGGAATGAGGATTTCAAAAATAATTTTTACTTTAAGATAAAGCAGTGGCGTATCACTTTTCTCTTTAAATTGATTCAGTACAAACCTTGCACGAACGCCTCTGGCAAGAATAAAAAAATATGTTGTACAGCAGAAAATGCCTTTTGATGCATAGAATATGCGTACTACGTTTCACAAAAACATGACCGTAAGGACATAAGTTCATATGAATTTTTTTCCTCAAAATGGACCCAAGAACACCTCTTTCAATATTAGCATGTTATTAAGAAACACTCTGTATAAGTCGCAATTAATTTGCGACTTATAATTTAATTTAAGATTCTTTTTCAGTTAGTAAATTGAGTAAAAAGTTTCATATATTCTTGTTAGTTTTTTCAATTCATTAAATAGTTACAGTTTACAATTTGTATATTAACAAACCAGTACTTTAAACGTCTCCAACTTCTTAAGGACTTGAGAAAACTTGTAAGTCCATATGAAACTTTCTACGCGTAATGTCATTTATTTCTTTGAAAAAAAATCAATAACTAAGTTTGTATGGATTTTTTCTTGTTAATTTGTTATTTAAAATATTTTTAATGTTATTTAAAATTGTTTACTTTTGTTGTTGAAATCCCTAATAATTATTGTATATTTTTTGCGCGTTGTTAGATATGTATTCTATTTCATTTTCGAAGTTATGTTAATATTTCAAACGACTGCATCTTCTAAGAATTTTAAAAACAAGTAAGTCCAAATAAAATATTTTTAAAAACATTTGCAGTTGGATGACAATGTCCTTATTTATACGCTTATGTTATAACTATTGTTATACTTACATTGCAATGTAATTATGTATGTCAAGTTTTTGTGTTGGTAATATTTTTGATATAAAATTATTTTTATATTAATAAACAAATTATAACAACAAACCAGTCACAAATGCTGGAAACAAGTTGAAGAAAAATATCTCTGCTTTAAGGAAGGTCTGAAAAAGTTTATTAGATTATTTTCTTTAGAATTTGTTGCTAATCTAGAATGTTTATTTCCGCCTCAGTTTATTTTATACAAGACAGCGTCTGGACATTGAGAGTATGTCTAAATTCGATTGCTAAATTTCACACTGATCAACTAAAGATTAACTGTATTTGTCTTTGCTGAGATAATATATGAACAAATCTCCTTTATGTATTGCGCAGCATTTAAAAGAATAGCTGAACAAAAAAGGCTGACGTTCAGTGAATTTTGTATTTTTAGAAAACATTTCATTTAGTTTTTACTCAGTCTATACTTCAAAATTAAAATTAATCAGAATCCTGTATAACACCCAAACAATGACGACATTCATTGGGTTTAATGCTTATAGTACCATACATTTACCTAACTGATAATGACAGTTGTATAAATTCAAAAAAAATATACCTTTCGAGTGGTCTACAGGGTTTTATTGATAATTTTTCATAATTAATTAGAGTGTCAGAGCTATATAGTAAAGGAAATAGTACCAAATATAAAGATATAATAAATAAATAAATGATATAATATCAAATAAGAATATTTTAATAAATTTTAAGTCCAATTTGCATTTCAAATAAAATTATGGGTGTGCGGTAGCAGTAAAAACAGTACCTATTTCAACTTATTTTATTATCATACGTTTTCTCTGAAAGTCTGACACACTGACTTATACTAATACTAGTCTTTGTTGCGTATTAGATACGTAAATGCATTTACGTAACAATAAAGGTCTTTTTTATTTCACAACGATATACAGAGTGTTTTACTTAAGGGTATATAATTCATATATCTTTTTTTAGCTTTTAAGTATTAGGCATTGTTATTATTTAAGTATTAAAACTTCCCTATTCGTATGCAAAACCTCGTGCTAAAAAATAAAAAAATAAGTAAATAGAAATGATCACTACTAAATATTTACTTTAACAGAAGTATAATTAGTTGTTAATTTTTAGTTGCTTTTGATGTGTAACCTATCAATGCAACAATAATATTAGCCTGATCAAAAATTATGTAATCAGATTGGCTATATAAGTCTGTTTTTCTTACAATTCAGCCACACTCCTCAAAACTATTTTCCCAACCACCAGACACAAAATTTTAGTAATTAAGATAATCTGTAGTCTATCACAAACGCCACCGCCCCTGCTTTCACTCACTTAAATAATGATGTAGCCCACGCACATAATAAATAGGTATATCAGTGCATATCAATCGCTTTCTGAAGCTTTTTGTGTTTAATATCTGTGAATCGTTACTTATCGCCTTCACTTACCCCGTTACATCGTGGTTAACTCCAAATCAGTTGGTTATTATTCTTCAAAGAGCAGTAAAATAGCACGCACAAAGTAGCCGAAAACTCATAGGTTACAGTCATGCCAAACTGCCCTTCAAGTACAATACAGTGGCTATAACAAGACAGTGTGGCCATGAGAGCAAATGCCGCCATTTTTGTGCCAGTTTGATTGAAACATGCATAGGTTTACAGGAAGAAAAATGATTTTTGGGTTATTTAAAGTCGTTTCCTTCAATGTGTTACAAATATATTATCACATAAATGCCTCCTGAACCTACGCCGACACATTATTATGTAAAATATAGATACATCTTTATATATACGAGTATATAACCATAAACTATAAAGTTTAAATACATACTTCATATTTATTTAACAATATGATTGAAATATTTTTGTACTCTATTTTTTGTATAGCAATATTACTTACCTTAAATAATAGGATTATTTCATAAACATTAATTAAAGTGGCACCGCTGAAATAAAAATACCTTTGGAAACTTAATTTCGAATATTTATAAATCCATAAATTTTATTGTTACATACAGATAAAGCAAGTATACAAACAAGAGATAGCCTTTATCCAATCTACAAACCTATACACCAATATATATAAAGATTAACAACTATAAATATCTTAATGAGTGGCCGCTGATCTGCTACGGTACGATATTTGCCATTTTTTTTCTTGCGTGGTATTTTTAATTTAAAAGTTACAAATCGAGATATTATTTTTTTCTTTTAATTTGTGGCACTGAAAAATTATGTTGTGCATCAATTGTTTGGATTAAGCTAATATAAACATGTTTGAAAAACCTTTTCCAAAGATATAAATAACTCAAAACTTTCATTTTACAGAAAAATAATAAATTATCTTTGAAAAGTTTTATTTTAGATCATTTGGCATGCTTATAGCTTTCATCGTAACTTTTTGACTCCACTAAAGTCACGCACAAAGGGCAAGGTCTGGACATTCGTGAAATACTATTCAGTAAATATCCTGCGATACAACGAATTTAATTAACTGTTGTTAAAATTAACTTCCGCTCGGAACTCTTCATTATTAAGTTCCGCAAGATCTTCTTCTTCAGTTTGTTCTTTACTACGTGTGGAATCTACCAAATCTAAAAATTCCGATAGGAAAAATCGGTCATCCGTTTCATAACTGGTTTTTGACACGATACGTCTTTCAGATATTGTGATACACATTAATTTTAGATTGTTCCTATATTGAAGTGCTGTAGGAATTATTTGTTATGCTCGTACTCTAGTGAATAAATTCGCCAAGTAATCTTGTGTAAACCTCAACGTCCTTTCTTCTTTGAAGATCGGTTGGAAAGGCTTTTCTCAGCTCTGTTAATGAAGTTGATTGAGTTGACAGAGTAGTTGATGGCAGCACAACAATACATGTTTCTATTTTATGACCTAAAAAGGGGACCAGTCGTTACATTAACTAGCAAATAACACTATACAACCTAATAATACGAATTAGATAACCTATGTGGAGCAACTGATTACATCTTATTTTACTTAACAACAACAAACAAATTGCTATTACATACCTTTATATATTTAGTACAACAAGTCTACAAATGATTAACTTGTTATTTCCTTTGTACGACAAGTTTTCCTCGATTACTTTAAGAAAAACCAAACAACGTAATGTAAACACTGGGTAAACTGGCACACTAATGGCGGATTTGTACCACGTGACCGAACAGCCAATCAAAACGACGACCGCTCTTGTCCACGCTGTCTTGTTATAGCCACTGTAAAGTACAATAACGCTGCGCGCCTCTATCGGTAGCAAATGAAAACTAGCCCACACCCGATCCTTTCGTGTCTTATCGCGTTCGTAGTGCCCCAGCGTGAAAATAACTTTATTTAAGAAAAAGTGGAATATACACTTCTTGGTCAGAGCTCCTCAGAATTATGAATTGTTTATTTTTTTTTCATATTTGAGTTTTTGATATATCAGAAAATAAATTATCAGCAAACCAACTTCAGCGTCCTCTAATGCTATTATTAGCTTTAAAATGCGTGTGAAATTGTAGCAAATTGTATGTGACTTTTCTTTCGTAAATTAAGAACAAACAATCAAAATGCTTTTGCCAACCTTATCCCATTTCAGCTCCACCGTGAATTGAAGAATTTTTGTGCAGATGGCTGGCGATGGCGCACGTATTTGCGTTATTGAACTATAAAATTAAAGTTTATACCGGTGAGGAGGTTGGAGCTCTACGGAGTAATTCAACTTAACGGTGCAAGTTGTATGCACTTTTAGTTTTGAGGGTACCTCGGATGGTTATAAAAATTTTCGTTCTAAACTTCGGAGGCATCGTCGAGGGCCCACAACTCGAGCGCACCTTACAACGATTGCTCAAGTTTTAACGAGTGCACGCCGAAAAAACGTTATTTATTGCTGGCTTAGTGGAGAGATTGCTGTACGTACGCGCTATAGGGTTGTGTTGAACGTGATACATAAAAGAATCAGTGCACCGTAAAGGTGTTTTACATATAGAATGACGCAGAAAGCATAGTTTTTCTGTTTTCATTTCAAAACATTGAAATAATATATTACCATCTCGAGATTCTCACCATCAGAAGAAAAAACGGGCCACCTAAAATTTTTTACTCATTTGTATTTTACCAATCTTGATGATCTAAAATCAAATAATTGTCTGCGAAATATCATTATATTATTGTTAATATTTCATTAACACTTCTTTTAGTTACAAAATTGAATTGACAGCATTGAATAATAGGTTTAGTAACAGGGCACAAAAATGGGGATAAGTTTTTGGTAGAAACTTGTAATACTAGATGTTTGTACCAGCTACAACCGCGGTAATCGGTAAACAGTGGCCCAATCTTTTAAAAACATTTTGTTCTTTGATTCAAAAGGATGTGCTGAAAATTACTACCAAGAAACTTACCTCTTTCTTGCAGTCTATATATTATGCTCAAAACTATAATTTGAATAATAATTCTACCACAGTATCGTTACTGAAGAATCAACCTACAACTAAACTAAAGAATCAAAAAGTCGGAAGAGTGTCAAGACATCAAATCAAAATGCAGTTTGTTTCCAATCAAGAAATTTTATAATTTTATTTTATTATTCTAGACTCTATGTGAAGAACTCTAAAGAACTCTAAAACCAGTTTTTAAAAACCGACAACTGTACTCTATACATATCAATCCGTGTCCCAAAATTAAGTTCAATCAAGTTTTTTATCACACATTTTCTCAAAAACTACTCTTTCCTTCAGATTCGACGGAAAGAAGTTTTGATTTTATTCATTGTTCATCACGATAGTCACTTAGCTTAGAGTATTGTATTAATGATAAATTATGTATTTAGAAAAATGTGAAATGCATTGGTATAAAGACTTAAAATTTAATTTATTTTTTTATGAGAGACACCTGTGGTATCAATTTATTGTAGTAATATGATTGATAATATATGGTACTATAATTATTATGATTAAGATGAACTTATTCTTGATTTTGAGCCACTTTGGGCATGGGTGAATATAATATATTGATTGGTCTCCAGGAACTAAATATGGATATAAAGCAACAAATTAAGAGGGTCCTACATAAAAGAAAACTTTCAAAATAAGGAGCTCCCTAGAGCCCATGTTCAGATAACATTTTTTGGCTTACAATGTTGATATTCTCCCTTGGAACACCCTGTATAACATCAATATTTGCCATAGTCATAGATATCTATGAATATCATATACAGTGTGTCCACGAAAGTCCGCACCATATGGAAAAAAAATTTATTGTGTATTTCTCAGAAAATTTTATTCTTTCTAAAAGTTGGCGGCTCATATGAAACCAAAACTGCAACCATCAAATATGTAAATTTCCGTGCCATATATCGAGCGATTCAGAATATATGAATTTGTGATAAGAGTAAAGTACCTTTATTTTCATTATTATCGATAAACTTTATTTAGAAATGATGTTTAGAAGTAAAAATTATATTCAAATATAAAATCAGAGCCACCTACCTTAAAAAAAATATTTTCAGTTTTTTCCTTAATTATTACCCTTGTGACAAATATTAGTAAATGCCAATGGTACTAAAAGGTTCTTATTAATCTATTTTTTGGAAATTTGAATACGTTTTTTATATTTGTTGTTATTTTGGTATGATAACTAATGTTTACTTAGAACTAGCACAAAATTACTCATTTTCTTGGTGCGAAGTTGATATTTCACCCTGTAGATATTAATAATCATACAATCACTAATTCAGCAGCGTGTCTTAGCCTTTATTCAGTTAATATTAATGACTTTGGATAGGTTTATAATAGTAGTTATCCATCTACAGCGAGCGATTCTCAAGTGGTGGGACGCGCGGTACTACCACTTATGAAATTTTATTTTCAGTGATAATATTTTAATAAACATAACTGAAACCTCAATCAATTGTGTCTCGAATCAATTATTTTATGCAAGAATGTATCTTCTTATGTACAGCAGCACAAAACGCACCAATAACCACCTAAGTATAGGTTCTTGTATAGGCAACCCAATGATACAAAAAAGAAAGAATATGAAACAAACAGTTTATTTTCTTTATGCAACATTGTTTAAATTTTAAAATAAGCATACACCAGTTATCACAGGTGGATATGAAAAATAAAAGCATTATCCAGAATTTATCCATTTAATCGTACTCACTGCAGTTTACGTTAGTTTATGTGCTGTAACTTTTAAAACCATGCTTACACTCCAACAAAAAGTTGAAAAAGTTGTTCTTTTAATACATGGAAAAAATAGACCGCACCGAGATGTTGCTGCTATTTTCAAGACATCCACACAACCAAATTGCCCATTTCCAGGATAATGAGAAAATTCAAACAGTCTGGGTCTGTTGAAAATAGCTTCAAGAAACCCCACAAAAATATGTTGCCAAAATGAGGAAACAAGTTTTCCAGTGTTACAAGAAGTAATCGAGCATAAAACGACTTCTGTTCGACTAATTGCTTCACACAGCCAATGCAGTAAATCAACAGTACATAAAATAATAAAACTAAACCAGTATCACCCTTATAAACCAAAATTTATAAGTACACTAAAAGGAAGGGACTTCGACATCAGGTATGACTATACCATCTGGTTTGAGGTAAAAATGAAAGAGAACATAGTTTTTTTTTAATTCGTACAAAAGATATATCGGGTGTATTTATCCCCAGGAGTAGGAGTTGTTTTATAAATAAAACAGGTGGTGTGTCTCCTTACACTTGGCTTTAATGTAATAGGTTAGTACTTTCGCTCGTGTCTACGAGCATCTTCAGACCTTAAATTAATTAGAGAAAGAAAAGATTTATTTTATCTAAAGGTCTGAAGATGCTCGTAGACACGAGCGAAAGTACTAACCTATTACATTAAAGCCAAGTTTAAGGAGACACACCACCTGTTTTATTTATAAAACAACTCCTACTCCTGGGGATAAATACACCCGATATATCTTTTGTACGTATCAAATTTTACCCCGTTTAAGTTTGTATTTTTTTTTAATATTCTTTGGACAGATGCGGCAACATTTACGTCAAATGGGACTGTTTCTTCAGAAAATTGCCGGTGGTGGGCACATGAAAACCCGAACTTTACAGTAGAATGCCGAGATCAGTACCATTTTAAGACTAATGTGCTGTGCGGTAGTTTGAATAATCAAATATTTGGGCCTTTCTTCTCGTCAAAATTTAAATGGGGAAGTATATCTTCAGCACCTGAACAGAGAGTTGTCACCTTTTTTGCCGTTAATTCAACGGGTGTTAATTTGGTTCCTGCTTGATGGTGCGCCCATATACACAATATAAACTCTGTCTAGAACTTTTTAAATCATAAATTTGGCCATCGCTGGATAGGCAGAAATTCGGAATCAAGATCCTGGCCACCTAGATGCCCCGACTTTACCCCGTTAAATTTGTTTTTGTGGGTTTACGTAAAAAATAACGTATACAAACACCGACCATTTAGAGATATAAATCATTTAGAGGAAACTATACAACATTTTAAGTAGTAAAAATAAAATAAGTTCATAGATAAAAAATTGGCATTATTAACATATTCATAATAGTTATTAACTTAATAACGGGTAAATCAGTCATAATTAATTCAAGAAGCAATAGATGTTTGATGCTTTAGTTATTTTTATGAAAATATTATCAATGAAAATAAAATTTCATAAGTGGTAGCACCGCGCGTCCCACCACTTGAGAATCGCTCGCTGTAGATGGATAACATACTATTATAAACCTATCCAAAGTCATTAATATTAACTGAATAAAAGCTAAGACACGCTGCTGAATTAGTGATTGTATGATATATTAATATCTACAGGATGAAATATCAACTTCGCACCAAGAAAATGAGTAATTTTGTGCTAGTTCTAAATAAACATTAGTTTTCATACCAAAATAACAAAAAATATAAAAAACGTATTCAAATTTCCAAAGAATAGATTAAAAAGAACCTTTTAGTACCATTGGCATTTACTAATATTTGTCACAAGAGTAATAATTAAGGAAAAAACTGAAAATATTTTTTTTCAAGGTAGGTGGCTCTGATTTTATATTTGAATATAATTTTTACTTCTAAACAACATTTCTAAATAAAGTTTATCGATAATAATGAAAATAAAGGTACTTTACTCTTATCACAAATTCATATATTCTGAATCGCTCGGTATATGGCACGGAAATGTACATATTTGATGGTTGCAGTTTTGGTTTCATATGAGCCGCCAACTTTTATAAAGAATAAAATTTTCTGAGAAATACACAATAAAATTTTTTTCCATATGGTGCGGACTTTCGTGGACACACTGTATATATACAGAATATCATTTTAAGGTCTGGTATTTTACCCTCACCTACAAAGCCCTCAATAGTTATGTGATAAATCTGTAAGATTTGTTGGGCTATTTGAGCCCGTTAAATGAGTAGATCTGCCGGCTGCGGTGAGCTGAGCGTACACCGACACATCCTCTCATTTAACAGGCTAAAATAGCGCAACAAATCGGACAGATATGTCACATACCTATTGAGGACTTTGTACGTAGGTGAAAATACCAGGCCTAAGTCGCTATGAATAAGTAAACTTGAATATTTGGTTTGTTGCCTTATTCAAATATACAGGTGTCCCACTTTTTTCCCCGCTAAAAGTTTGTTGGACGGTAAGTGTCATACTGAGCTAAACGTTTCATACGGAGATATTTGTTTTCTTTATTCCTTAAAAACTTACAGCCGTTCGAAATAATAGCAACACTGTATTTTAAACGGCTCTAACTTCTTTAGGAATGAAAAAGTCGACATGAAACTTTTTACTGCAAATGACATTTATTTGTACATTCATTTATAGGTATTTTGTTTCTTCCTTGACTTGTTTATTTAATTTATTTTCAATATTGTAAACTTTTCACTTAATTTTATTTCCTTTTAATATTGTTATTCTTTGTGTTCTTTCTTCGATTTCACATTGTTCGATGTGTATTTTATTATTAATTTTTCTATATTTTGTTAATATTTCAAACGACGGTAACTTTTTAAATTTGAAAAACATTTACTTTCCAACAATATTTGTTGCGGGAACAAAAGTGCGGCATCCTGTATATGTTTATACACAAATGAGCTGTCTTAATAAGCTAAATTTGTTAAACTTACCTACACAATTTTAGGGTAAGATGCAGTTAACTAAATGCATTAGTAATACTTTTTTAATACTTTTATATCAAACCCTAATGTTAAAATTTTGAAAAGAAAAAGTTCTTTACCCTTTATTGGAGGTGTAATATCTGCCCCTAACTTAGGCCAGCGTATCTTGCTTTATCTGTACAGTACAAATCGTCACAAAATGTTGTCCGCTCACGTTTTCATCAATATCTCCAAAACGATTAAGCTTAGCGAAAAATTATCCATCATATTAAAGACGAAAAATGAAAATACGAAAAACGAAAGAAGTTATAAGAATTACTTAAAAATATTAAAAGATGTACGTTTGGAAGAATGTTAAAAAAAAACTATTCTGTCAACTCATTTGTCTTCAACAAACCTGTATTTTTTTAATATTTGCGTCAAATTCTTTAAGAGGAATCACTAGAGATAGTAGCGTACTACAAAACAACACTACATAAAACCAAACATACTGAGCTTAATTGTGTGTTAATAATCAAGTGTATTACATTAAACTGTAGATAAAGGTGTATTACACAGGGCACGAATGCCACTTTTTTCATTTGCGTTGTTGTTTTTTTTACCCTTGCTAAAGAAGCCAATAATTGGTAATTTTTGTGATTTTTTTATTCCAAATCAGAACCAAACATCAAAAAAGCAATATTACAACATTTTGTATTGAGCCTTCATGAATTTGTGTAAAAAAAATGACAACAAAATATGAATGTTGTAATGATTTAACCGTTGGTTTTTTGAACATGTGCATGAGACGAGAATAACATATTTTATCGTCGTACGGTGCAGCCATCTGTTGGATAAACACCACATCATTTTCTTCGACCAATCAAATTCAAATGGTACAGTCTCAAGCAGCAGCATGAATACGTAGCCAGGTGAATCACAAATATTGAGCAATTTCGGCCTAACAAAAACATTGATCGCATGTTGACACGGGAGTGCCGCCGCGCCTGGCAAACGAAAGCCATACGAAAAATAAATTTTACCGTGCTGGTGCTACGTAGATAGCAACGACTCCCTTATAAATTAGGACAGCATGTTCTTGCGGAAGTGTATGTCAGCAACATGAATTGTTGAATTTCGACCAAAATAGGCTAGAAACCGAATACGAGAAATAATTTTTTGCCGTCCTGATGGACTCCTGATGGACTACGCAGACAGCAAAGAGCGAGTTATAAATTAGGAGCGCATGTTCCCGCGAGGGTTTATAGTGCAGTCCCCGTACGACACACGGAACGAAGAATAATCAACAACCGCAATACCTACTTACAATATTACAACTACTAAATAATTAATAGGAGTTAAATAAATTATTACTAAGGAAATACAAGTAATTTAATTTTTAATCAGTCATTTATTTTTCGACATAGAATTTCAAATATTGGTATTTAGATTTAGAAAATAATATTAATACCAAACACTTGTCGCTTGGCAATGCATTCAGGGCAATCGCAATCTATGTGGGATGGTTGGCTTTAGTTCGACTTGTTGTACAACAGACGGCGAACAGACGCTAGAAATATGGGCAAATTAAAAAATCGGCTGCCTTTATGTGGCCCGCGTTCTAAGAAAACTAATAACTTGCGAGAGTACCTGCGGTAAGTGTATATGTAGATATTATACGTGAGTGTAATTCTTCGCTAATTAACTTCGCTAGTTAATTTGGGCAATACTCTCTTATAGGTGTAAGCGTGCCGGATTACCATATATGGCAAAAAACTTTTATAAAGGTGTAAAATATTTGAACATGTATCTATATAATATATAATAAATGACTTATACATATACATAAAGCTGCCTGTTTGGTAAGTGTATATGTAGATATTATACGTGAGTGTAATTCTTCGCTAATTAACTTCGCTAGTTAATTTGGGCAATACTCTCTTATAGGTGTAAGCGTGCCGGATTACCATATATGGCAAAAAACTTTTATAAAGGTGTAAAATATTTGAACATGTATCTATATAATATATAATAAATGACTTATACATATACATAAAGCTGCCTGTTTGATCGAAATCGCTATTTTTTCTCATAACTCCAATTGAAATTGAAGTACGTATACTACCAAGTCTATACATAGCAATAATAATTTTGAGTAAAATTTCAAAATGCAGTATCCAACTGTATCTAGAATTAAAATAGGAATATTATATTTACTAACACCTACTTGCGTCACCCGATAAAAATTTGAATAATTACTGTCTTCGCAAACCATGCTGTTCGCTTCTTCGGAGCTAACTGATAATTAGTTACTAATTCTAATAATAAATGTAAAGCAATAAATGATTTATGTAAGAAAAGTTGTCTGTTTTACCAAAACTACAATTTTACACTAACTACTAACAACTACATACAAATGGTAAAATGTTCAACCATAGTTAGTAGTAAAATAGGAATGTTATAATAAAGTAATTAATTAATTTGTATCACTGTATTGTTTTGTGGAATTGTATTTGTATTTAAAATATACAAGAAAAGCATTTCAGAACATGCGATAGTCACATACACAAAATTAGGAAACGGTTCGGCGCCAGTCGACACCGCACGGCCCCTTTGATCTTCGCCGCCAAAGAACGATACCGCGCCGTTCCCCTCATCTAATCAGTGCGTTGCTTGCATTTTCTGCGGAGTGTACAGTGGGCGCGGCTTGTTCCCTCCTCTCGCGCCTCAGTTTCGTCGAACTTTTGAGGCCGGTGACTAACATTTACTCTTAAAGACGATATAAGTAATTACTTTTAACTTTTTGTCCACATGAAATTTTGATTTTTCAAAAAGAGATTTTTTTAAAATTAAACTCTTCATTTTGCTGTTTTTTTAGACCTTCATTAAAACTTCAAGTCATTCCTCCTAAAATTATTTTGAAATTTTGAAAAAAAAAAACACCGTATCTCCTCCATTTACTCAACAACCCCAATTAAAACACGCCATAAATCCCAAGAAGTAACCTCCGTCAGAAGTAACCCCAGTAATTGAACGTCTTAACCCTCCGTAATGTAGCAAAACACATTCCCAGGCCACTCGGAAGGGCACCGCCACAAAATACACCCCCTTAACTATAACTAATATCTAATTAAGACTGTTTGCCGTGGCGCGGCGCGACGGTCTGTTGGCTGGAGCTCCCTCTACCGGGCCGTGCCGCCAGATAGCTAGTTGTTTTTCCTCCCTCCAACCCCCGGAACCTCCCCAGGGCACACTTGATTAATACCAGTTCCAGGATTACGCGGTTTTTGCCAGTCCGCACAAAAGATAGTGCCGCCGCTCCCTCTGTATTCGAATCCCGGTACCAGCGCTGTATATCTTGTAACCGGTGGCGCCTCTACAACCGGTTAGATGGATGGATAGATAAGCGGATGTTATCGGATAGATAGGAGCGTGTTTGGGGCGCGCTGGATATATTTGATTTCCGGAATTGATAGTAGAGTCGGGAATTAGTAAATATTTGTTAAGCCGGTTTGTGATCCGGTGTTGATCTTATGATAAGGGTGGTGGTAGTTGATCAGGGAGGACCCTAAAGTTTTACGGTTACGAGCTTATAGGTTATAGGGTGTGAAGGAAGGATCGTTCCGATTATTTGTTTAATCGGAATTTATCGTTATTTTGATTGTAATGGTGATGGTATTGTTCGATAAGTTGTAATGCGAAATATTTAGATGTTTTTTTTATGGTTTCTTGAACACAAGTTGCTAATTTGCGACAATTGACGATTACAGAATTGAGTTAAGGACTCTTCTAGATATACCACCAAGGTTCAGGCAAAGTCTTGCATTGTTTGACACTCTGAAATTCTTACTTTTATTTTAAACAATTAATTACTGCATAGGGTATTCCAGATTATTTGGTTGTACATAATAATTTGGAATATTTATTTAATTGAAACACACAGCGAGCGCCTAAAATATGGAAACAATAAGAAAATCTCTGAAACAGTTTGTGATTATCAAAAATTCTTAAAAAAACAATTTTGAACTATCAAAATCCACATTTTTTTTCCAAAATTCATACTTGTGCTGACTTTGCTTGTCTTAGTTGCTAAGCCTAGGCGCCCAGTAAGGATTTTTTTTTATCGCCACGGATAAAAATTTGCACCACGTATATGGAAAAGGCGATTGCACAGTCAAATAAAAATGACAAACTGCCAGGGAAATTTTAAAAATTTAAACTGTATGTGTTCCTTACAAATAAATATACAATATATCTCCACGGATTGAGGTACACAAAACAAATCTTTAATGTGATTTTTCAAATATTCCAAACTCGTAGTAGTGGGTTATTCCGCAGTAACGTGTCACACCCGTCACGCTAGTTTAACGACTATACATAAGCAATTGGGGTTTTTATTATTATTTTGAAGAATTGTTGTAGATAGATGTTCAAATTGATGTTTTATGAAAAACCTTTTTAAATAGGCGTGACGGTCGTTACCAGCACAGCGATCTCTTTGTTTTTGGTAACATAAAATTAAAAATTCGCGGAATAACCCTAGTGTAAAGTTTCTATTCTAATAAAGTTAATAAATATTTCTATTTTTTATGTGAAATTTAGGCTAGCTATTATATTTATTACACATGGGTAGTAGCTAGACTAAGCATATAAAGTCATCGCGATATATAAAAAGTTTCTAGGGAAAAACTGTAAAAAAACCTGTAGTTAAAAAAATGTCTCTGTTGCGTGGTGTGGAAAATTTTCAGACATGAATTAGCAATGTTTAGTAATTAGTACTTGAAGCGATTATTTATTCTAAACATACATTTGGTATTTTAAAATTACACATAAAACATAGTTTAAACACAGTACCTAACTAATAAACTAAATTCATCTATAATTAAAATTAAAACTATTATATAACATAAATTAGTATTTATAAACTTAAACAAACTCTAGCCACAATCATTGTTCAATGTGACGCTTTTTTTGTTCCATGCAAATGTTAACCCGTCTAATAAATATATTCTTGCCGTGAAGATACCAAACCATAACCTCAAATAATGAGTACCTGTCAAAGGCCATAAGCTTTCCATTCTAGTCTATTTGGATGTTCAAATTGATGTTTCAAAGATGCCGTCATTTCCGGGAAAGCCGAACGTCTAATCAATAATAGTTTTTTGTCTATTACCACTTCTGAATATTGTATTCGTCTATATTGTTCCTTGGACGTTCATATTTTTTGTTATCAACAATGAACATCCAAGTTACTTTCATCCATTATGAATATACTACACATTTATTTTACTGCACTTCTTTACTTTTTCCAACAAATCTCAACCTCCGTCATAACAGTATCGCTAATTCCTTTCAAGAACTTGAAAATAAGTAATATAATAAGCAAAGCTTTCGTTGCAAATCTTTAACGATTTCACAACCCTCTACCTCTCTCTCTTTCCTGCTAAAATACTGCTTGGTATTCGGTAAATGTTCGGCAAACCAGGCCCCCAGACTACTGCTAATGAGCATTACTGTACCCCAGCACAGTGGCGGCGCGTATCTGAGCGTCGCACAGTGGGATCCGCTCTATACGGGACGGACAAAAATCGTTTTCACCAACTACTTCCTACAGAGTAGAAATTATTTACATAATAAAGTGGATACATTGAAGTTTGATTTGCCCAACCATTTTATTATTTGAAGCTCTTGCTGTTCTTCTAGACGACGTCAAAGTTGACCTTTTCGGTTACTCGCAAAAAAATACTGCGTGCGTACCTCACACCTAACTTTTTCTAACGTATTATACATCACTGAATGTCCAGGACCGGGATTTTATAAGAATGGCGAGTTTGATGTGAGTGACGTCATTACGAGTGACATCACGATTCTCGTTTTCTCCATGTGGGAACACTGATGCATCTGCTTTGAAATTGTGGGGTTATGCGGAGTTAGGTTATGAACTTGTGTTCAGTTTATATCGTTAGCCACGCAAACATACGGTTCCGGTAATTATTAAACCATGTTCTGTCGTAAACAAAGAATGAGTTGCCATTGTTTGTTTTAGACTATTTTATGTTTTTTTTTTAGGAAAAAGGGTTTTCGAACCATTTAACAAGCACGCCTACGTACTGAAAAATATGGAGCTGAATTTGCTGTTAGCTCGTAACCAGTTGATCGGTTCGAATGGAGTTCACAAACAAAGTAAAAACCACCTTTTATGTGTTACGTTTCTTTTTGATTGCTTGAATTACTTTTAGTTATAGGCCCTGCGAAATAAGGCAACTGTTGAAGAAACGTCTCCTATGATAAAATTACCCATTCTGTTGCATTGACGGTTACAGCATGCTGAAATACTTTTTCGTGTAGTTTGTCCGTTACTGATCGATAAAAATATAAGGAAGTTGGAGAACGTTCAATAAAATAATGGAACGACAGAACATAATCTGTAAGGTTGTAATCCTTCACGTCTAAGGTACAGATATTTTTACTATTTACTTGAAATACAGTCAGGACCGGATATAACAAACACTCAAGAGGACACGAAAATAGGTTATTATAATTGATCTTTCGTTCTTACCCAATAAACTAAGCGGTCGTGAATTCATCATGCTACAACATTCACATCACCGGAACGCTGGGTATAAACCAACAAAAATGTATCCGGTGTTTGTAATAAGCTGAGTTTGTTATACCGGTCTCGACTGTTGTGTTGATTATTTCATACTATGTTAATATTAACGTTTACAGTATGGTACACGTTACGTTTTTATTAAAGTTAATGTTAACTTACCTCATTTTAGAATTCACCAAACCAAAACATGGAAATGAAAAACAAAATTCAAGAAAAAGAAACTTTATTCATGTTACAAAGTTACAGAATTGATTGACTCAACTCAAGGGACCAATGAAATAACAGCAGTCTTGCTGACAGTGGATAAAACGTAGTGGAGGACCCACACCATTTTAGTAGACAGCTGTAGGAAATGGGCACGCAATCTACAAAAACATAGAAAACATCGTTCACATTATCACTTGTTATTATCACCTGTTATGTAATGATTTCTTTTGCACAATAAAATGTATTTTTAAAATGTAATCTTGGTTTTAGTTTTTCCTCACAAACGGAACTACAAAGTGCTCCTGTCAAAAGCAATGCAACTGTTTCTGTTAGAAACCGATCGCTTGTTCAACTCCGGTTGCGGTGGTCAATAATAATAATTCCAATTGTATGTACTTTTACTTCATCAGCACCCCATACTCAGCCATTGTTTGCCAGCACTGCTAACTTATACGATACGGCAACGTAATTGAAAATGACGCTTAACCACCCTACCTTCAGGTTATTATTCAAAAGTAGGTAAAATAACATTGTGTTCGGGCGACGATAGCGGACGTATCACGTACGTTCGTATGGGTAGGGCGGTGAATAACGAAATGTCGTTGGTTAGTCGGTCGTTGGTAGGTTCCCATTACAAAGTACGTAACAGAAGAACCAAATATTGGCACAGAATTCTTGCTTGTCTTTTACGTTCAGAGTGGCGCAAGTTTATCATCCCTTCAAGTGGAAATGGAAATAACTCCGTAAACCTATAAAATTATTGTATAATGTACTGTATCAATCATTTGTATAGACATAAGTACCAAACTTGTAGCAATTTGAATGGGTTAGAGTGATTACAAGAGTTCCGTTGGATATCGGTTGCAGCAACCGTGTCCTATAGCCTCTGCCAAACTTCAGCGACACATATTCACCAAATTTCTTAGTATAATAGCTTCCTAATGTTATTCACAGTGTAGTAGAAGTATAGATTCTAAACACGGAACTGCACGGAAGGTATAATTCGAAGTCTTAGTACGTTTAATAGGCGCATAACCTCAAATATTTAAAATTACAATCATCTGTCAGGAATGTAGTATTACAACATTGGCAATCCTGCTCGCCGTGGTCTCGTCAACATCTCGTCGACTGAGAGCTGCCGAGTTTGTTTGACGTTTCGATACGAGAAAGGCGGAGTTTACACCGGCTGTTTTGATACTCGAGAGCCTATCGACAAATCAAATCGCTTAGAACCCAATGACATCACTCGTATGTGTCGTCACTCACATCAAAGTCGCCATTCTTATAAAATCCCGGTCCTGGACCCCACATGAGTAAAACCTTGTTCTCTTTTGCTAGTCCCAGACAGTTTTTGATTTGTGAGCTTTTTATTGCAGCGCGTTCAATGTCGCCTGACTGTCTGAGCATATGTAGATGTTTGCCGTTCGGAAGTTCCTATGGGAACATTCCTGGTCACATAAGTCGATTGCGTGAACTTCCGCGAAGATAGTTGGAGAATAGCCCATGGCTTTGGATAAGGAGAAATTCGATCCACTAATGCCGACCACATCACCGTCCTTGGTCTTAAAAAAATATCTTTTCTGACAAGTGTAATCATTAATTACCGTTTTTATGATTCATACTAACCTTCTACAAAATTCAGATATTGGAATGAACCAAAACAAAATGTTCAGAATATGGATGTCTTTGTAACAGAGTACTTTAAAACTTGCTCATGTTCCGCAGTTTTTCAAAGCGTGTATCGAAAGCAGATCAAAGGCGTCATTATCGTCTGTTTTTCAAAAATTACGATAGTATGTGCTAATCTCTAAGAAATTCAATGAATTTCTTTATTGAATTTCTTTAAAATGCATTGAAAAATAATGAAAACCGGTCATCATTACAGAAGTTTAGCAAAATAAGCGTTCCTTTAATTGTGCCGGTCAGCGTATTTTCTCAAAACTGTACCTGAAACTTGGCATATCTTGTTGTGCTGTACAGGGTCGTCAGATTAGAACATATTTTCTTATTTTTTTACCTTAAGATTTATTTATTAACCATAAGAAGATAATTCATCTTTCCTAGTGTTCTTACTATATTTAGTAGTTCATACAAATGTTTTTAAAAAATATAAAAATTTATTTACAATATTTAGTTCGTGCCAAGGGCATATATTGGAAGAATTTATGTAGGAAACAGTTAATATACAAGTTTAAGCCCTATAATAAACGATAATGAAATAAACTTTTTCTTGTATCAAACGATATTTATTTATTTAAAATAAAAATGGCAAAACAATTAACCACAATGCAAATAATGTCAAATATTCAATGAAGTATGTTTTGTTTAAACAGACATGATTTGATCACAAGCAAAACAATTTTAAGGAGTATGTGATGATGTTGCTTTAAATAAAAAAAATCTGTGTAACCAACCAAACTAAAAAAGAACATACTAAGAATAAGTTTTGTGTTTATCAAAATCCTAGAATTTGTCTATTTTCGAGTACGACCTTTGGAAAAGACGTTTGGTTTAGTTACTACCCCCCGCCCGCCCCGCTACTGTCCCGATTATCTACAATAAAAATCTGGCCACCTTAGCTAAGATAGTGACTAAAATTAGGTCATAGCTCTACGATGAAAGATTGAATATTTTGAGTTTTCTAAGATCTCTGTGCTGGAAATCATTTCAGAATATCTTGACAAATGCAGAGTATAAGCACTCTACTTCAACCCCAGATAGCATAGACCTCAGCGTAAAAGTACTCACCCAGAACATATCCGATGCGGTAAAGGCAGCTACTCAAAACAAACGTTCAAATGCATCAGAAAACTATTACATTCCACCAAAATATATTCTTGACCTCATTAAAGAGAAACGCACAACTAGAAGACAATGGCAACAAACCCGAGACCCTGTATTAAAACACAAAGTGAACCAGCTCACCCATTCCATTCAACGTGAACTCGAACGTCAGCGCATACAAAAATACGAAGATCTTATATCGTCCTTTGAAACCAACGACCCCGGTATGTGGAAGACGACAAGAAAATTACGAAGAAAGTACGAAAATATACCCGATCTCATAAACCATAATCAAAGCATCACCTCAGACGCCGACAAAGTCAACTTGTTTGCCAACCACTTAGAAAATACCTTTGTCCCTAATGTCGATGATAATAATACATGTTTTGCTACTTCCATCCAGCAACATAATGAAACCCATCTACCTATCGAAAGTCCATGTGAAGATCCTACATCGTCCGATGAAATTTCCGCAATTATCAAAAACCTTCCAAACAAAAAAGCTCCCGGACATGATCTAATTCCCAATATTGTCCTAAAACATCTTCCCAGCCAAACCATCGAACAAATAAGCGCCATCTGCAATGACTGCTTGAAAACTGGATATTTCCCGACCACCTGGAAAAAGGCTGAAATACTGATGTTTGCAAAACCTGGTAAACCGAAGAACGACTACAGAAATTACCGACCAATTAGCTTGCTGTCTACACTATCAAAAGTATTCGAAAAAGTCATCCACCAAAGAATTCTCGAAAAGGTCAACGATTCAAATATCATCCCTAACATCCAATTTGGCTTCCGTCACGGACACTCAACCGTACACCAACTAGTACGGCTTACAGAAACTATCGAACGCGGATACGAAAATAAGTGGTTTACTACAACGGTCTTTCTTGATGTAGCCAAGGCGTTTGATACCGTATGGATAGAGGGCTTGAAATACAAATGTCATCAATTAGGATTTCCAGACTATCTGCTCAAAACCATCTACTCTTATCTTGAGAACCGCACATTCTATGTTCGAATTAATGAACACACATCCTCAACAAGAAAAATTAGAGCAGGTGTACCTCAGGGAAGTATTATATCACCGACCTTGTATAATATTTACATGCACGACATTCCTATCCATGGCCCGGGTGGCATTGGTATGTTTGCTGATGACATGGTATTAGTAACACAGAGCGCAGATCTGGAAGAAGCAATTGATCAATTACAGCAAGCACTAAATGTCATAGAAAGATGGTTACAAAAATGGCTTGTACAACTAAACGCAACCAAGTGCGAGGCCAAAATATTCACCCTTAAGCGAATAAAAAATACAGCAGCTTTAACAATAAGCAACCAGCCGATACGTTGGAATCCATCTGACGATACTGTCAAATATCTTGGTGTGCGCTTCGATCAGCGACTGTCTTGGCGACAGCACATCAACCATAAATTACATCAAGGATACAATAGACTCCGCGAGCTTTACCCACTAATCAACCGTAAGACAGTATTAAAGACCAAATGCGTACTAATCTTATATAAAGCGCTAATACGCTCACTAATAACATACGCCTGTCCGGTGTGGAGCAATACTTCCAAAAGCAACCTGAAAAAGCTAGAGGCTCTACAAAACAAAACGCTAAGAATTGCAGTGGATGCACCTTGGTTCGTCCGGAATCAACAAATTCGAAACGAACTAAATATCGAAGAACTCTCCACCTTCATACATCGTCTTACGAAAAAATTCTACTCAAATATCAATCAATGCAGTAGCGCATCTGAACACCATCTAGGACACGTTGGCTTGCATACAAGATTAAAAAGAAGGCTCCCTCAGGACATCCACATGACCGATGAAGATTAGAACTCATATTTCGAAGAGACACTTACCTTCTCAAAATATAATTTAGACATGTAAATGTATATATATAGCAACACAACCTGTAAAACATATTGTAAATGTTGATCTGGTTTACTAATAATAAAAAAAAAAAAAAAAGATCTCATTTTAAGGCAGAAAATAATAATATTATTTAATATTGTAGCCAAATTTTGTACTGTTAATGTATATTACTGTATTATGTATACTGTATATTGTTCCGTTCAATTATTTATATTTTAAAACTAAAATCCGTATTTAAAATATCTACTTATTGTCATTTTTTTATACATCGAGATTCCCGGTGCTGGCACCGGGATCCCGGGATTGAAAATTTCCAGCACCGTAATCCCGGTTCTGAAAAAGCAATCCGGGATTGGAAGCACTACTAACTATTGAATAAATCGACAAATTGAAAAAATATGTAGTTGAGTACAACTACGATACATTTCCACGTCCACAATTTGCGTAATCAACAGTTTGGAAAACGTTTTGCTTAAAATAATCAAAATTTCATAATACGAGAAAAACCATTAGTTTTTAAATCATTATGGGAAAGTATCTTGGCCAAGGCACGTGCCTCATTGCCTTATGGGTAATCTTTCACTGCAAATACACCAGCAAGTTTCACATGTAATGTATACTTAGCTAAACCAACAGTAATGGACGGTCATGCACGCGTAATGCGAAAAAAGAACAGAAAGAGAGGAAAACTTTAGATTTGAGTTTTCAAGATTACACGCTTGGATCAGATTTATGGAGTTAGTTCTTCACATATCCTATAATCTATCCTTCCAAAAGTGGTATGCAATTACACAACAAAATAAGAAGGAAAAGCTGCTAAGAAAAACTAGTGCTGGAATGTTTTTGTGAAGATTTGGGTTTGCTAATACGACCAACCTCGTCAAGCTGGCAGAAATAGCTGAAATAAAATAATACTGCAAGAAAGTGTTTTTCTCCAATTCCACTAGTACCTCTGAAGTAACAGGAGTTAAAAACGAATTAATAAAAAGATTCCATATCATACTTCAAAGTATGTTTTGTGAAAATAAAGTTGATGCAACCAAATTTTGGGTCACATATGCAACACAGCTGAACTTTAGGTAAGCAAATATAGTTCGCACTACATGCCCTCTTCAGTTCACAAAGTGCTTGTTCACGGAGAGGATATAATTAGATGCCATACTATTTTGCCTCTTGGACAGCTTTATGGAAATGCACAAGAAGCTAAAAATAAAGATTATAAACAATTTAGATTTTATCATTCTAAGACATGTTCTAGATCAGCGACCAATGGAGAGTCTTTTGTCATTTGCTGTGCACATCGGACCCATTTTATAACGAGCATTGGAAACCAATATTTACAAAACATTTATATGTCGATGAAGTACTAGATTTATTAGAGGATTAAAATTATTATTTCCTAAAATATTTTGTAGTAGTTTTTACAATGTTCGTCATTTTATTGTTATTCGTACATTTAGTTAATTTTTTTGTTTTGCTTTAACGTCACGCGTAGATTCAATTTGAATTTTTAAAATCTGACCTTGGATTTATAATGAGTGACACAAAAACATCGTAAATACAAACTTTCATTATAATTGGCACAAAAACAAGCTTGTGGCTAAATAAATTAATAACGTTTCAATGTTTTTGTTTTACTCGGATTTACGACTAAGGTTTACCTTAGTCCTTTCTTGTCATACACACCAAATTTTATACGAATTCATCCAAACATGACAAAATGACATCATTTTATCCCCGAAATGTATAGTTTTGCCCTACTGTGCGTCGGCATTCGGGGTAAACCTGGCCGTAGGACATGGAACGCCGCAGGATCCGCTCATAGATTAACCGAATTAAAAGCTCCGGACAGTGGTCCGACGTTATTATGTTGTTTCTGGAGGGGACATTCCACGAATTCTCCATCCCCCACCTCTCAAGCGAGGGCCCGTTGCGGCGCTCGCCATTCCCGAGTAATCGTTCGTAAATATTTAATTACGAAAATTAGGTCCTTCGGCATAGCGCAGCGCTAGTCCTGTGTTCAGGACCTTGCTCTTGCTAATGCGGTGCTACGTGTAATATTTCAGGTTATACATAATGTGACCAGAATTTGATTGTGATAAAGCGGGACATAAGCGGGGCGAGGGGTAGTCATTAAAGCCAAATACTTGCGTTATTACCAATATGATTGTGAATTGAGTTGGATACACAGATATAATATGACAGTTTTAGTGATGCTGGTCAAACCATAATTATTTTACACCAAACCCTGTACACATTCTTTGTGTACATACTCATTTCAATTAGATACATGTTTCTGATGTTTTTTTGCAGACAATTGTAAAATTTAGGCCTCTTGTGTCCATAAAGGTAACTTTATATTCACTTTTATATACTCATTTGATGTGAGAAAAAAACAAACAAAAAATTTACCAAAAAACAAATTTTAATGTACCGTAGTGTATCTTTATTTAGCTTTATTCAATGTTCATTCATGTTGTAAACTTTAACTCTTTTGCTTACCATAATTTCGTCAAATACACGTTTTGTTGTACCAAACAGATTTAGTAAATATGTAAATACAGTAAGTACGTAGGCTTTCACGGCCAGAATTATTTAGGAAATAAACTGCTTCCGGGTTATGCCGTGTGTCAAGATTTGTAAATACACTTTTATCCAGAAATAAATATATTGTTGCCTCTAATAAAGTAAGTTATTTATTTGAATTATACAATATTTCGCCCCAGTGTAAGCTTAACAATTAAGTAAACACCTCTAAATTTGTGGTGGAGGTTTGACGAAAGACTAAATATTTTAGGTTTTAAGAAGATGGTAAACATGTGTTATAATTTACTGGTTTTGAATAATACAACAAAATACGCGAAGTTGGGAGAAACGGTCTAAAAAATACCGCTAATTTTTTTTTCAGATTCTATTAGACAAAAAAAAACAAATGAAAATATCAAAGCTTGTAGAAATAAAAAGTAAAAAAATTCTAATCATCTTCACGTACAAATGGAACGTGAACACCATATACATCGGTCCTCCCTCAAACGCCGTCGACGAGTGGCGAGGAATTGCAAGCCCAGAAGCCCCCTAGCCTGCACAGATGTCGACATATCACCGTTTGTCGCGAACCTACTCATATTGCTTATATAATAGCACAACAGGCGATATATGTATAAGCAAGGGAGGGTTAAGATTTTTCGTTTCCTGGAATGAACTCTACATGACTCCAAGTAACCCAAATTCAGCATGCATCTCAAAAATCTCTTCTGGAGACGAAACAGATTAGCGACCTCTGGTGATGAACCCCACATAATAATCCCGTAGGAGAACACGGACTCCACACTGGAAAAATAATAGATTCTTGTGACTTCCAACGGTACAACATCTCTCAGTTGAAACATTGAGTAATAAGCACGATTTAATTTCTTAATTGTGAACTCCCAAAAATCTGGTAGACAAATACAATGGCACAGTTGCTCCTTACCTTGCACCAACTAGTCATCAAGTCTATAGCCTCATTCGCACGGAGAGAAAGCCCCTCTAAGCCACTTAAGCCACTATGAGAAATTATTATTACACTTGTGTCGTCTGCGAATTGAAACACGTCTCCAATGTTCATGAACTGTTGTAAATCATTAACATAAATAAGAAACAAGAGGGGTCCCAAAATTGATCCCTGCGGAACTCCCACCCTTAACACTGCTGATTCAGTACACACAGACCCACCCACACTAACTCGTCTGATTTCTGTTTGCCAGGTAAGACTCCAATATATGCAATGCATGCCTCACATGCCTGATTCCCAGTAAACGCATCTTCGAGATTAGCCGCTCATGGGACACAGTATCAAACGCCCCAGACAGATCAAAAATTATACCTGCCACACACTGCCTTCTGTCTATATGATTTAAAATTTTAGAATTTGCCTGGAACAAAGCCATCTCACAGGACAATCCTGGCAGAAACCCGAATTGACTACAAAACACATAGTTACAAATAAAATCAAAAAGCACAAAACTTCAAAGACGTCGTGCCGCTATCGTATGCGATTTGTCCCGTTCTCATCCGTCTGGTCTGGTATTTGGGTGCTCCTGCCAATCTTCTTCTTCTTCCAGAATTGCGATGGTCATCTACTTAAGGGAGACCATTACTGTCGATTGCGGGTTGGTTCCCTGGGTTCGTGGTGGGATCTTAGTTTGAATAGATCTTGCAACGTCGGTAATAATGGCAAGTCTTGCATGCCTGGTAATAATGTTAATGGTGGTAATGTTGGTATGGGTTCCTCCATGTCTGGTGCTGATCTTCGCACGTCTGGTGCAACTCTTCGTTTTAGAAATAAGTTAGTACTTAGTGTGCTTATTTTTGTTTGTTTAATTGATGAAGGTTAATGCCGCCACTGTAAGGAAGAATATGCATTTACCCGTTCTCACTTCGATGGATGCAGCTGGCTGGTTCGGGATCACGAAGAGATAAATACACGGATGGTCATCTACAAAAAGCAGTCGACACATGACCAACCGGGGTACCATACCAGCATAATTGCGTTATATGCGAGTTTTGGGGTTGCCGATACCGCCAGAGGAAGCTGGCGATGTAGACTGGAGGGGACTTGGCGCTACGGATTCTACCGAACCACCCCGCACGGGACAAGGGATGTCTCGACCAGTCTGAGAAGAAACAAACAAATCGATTAGAGAGGAACGGTCCTATGGATTCTACCAAACCACCTCGCACGGGGCAAGGGGTCCCGTGCATTGTACAATTGAGGTCAGGTCATCCAACCCATCCGATCTGCAGACAGTTGCTTGTCCAGAAATACAGACGTCAGGCGCCTCCACCATGTTACGTAGCTCTTAATGGGAATGGTCCAGGCCAGGGTGAATGTAAAATAAGACTCACTGGTGTTCTAGATACTGTATATATTGTCGAGAGGACACTAAAAGAAAACAGCTGTGAAGGCAGGCCACTGCCTTCTCGTACAGGTGTCGGATGTCACACTCGTGAATAGACTCAAATACAATTATCCCCTGATACTCCGCTATGTGGCTTTTTATATCAATCGTTCAAATACGTCATCACCATTAATTAGGCTATCAAACGACGAGTTCATTCACTTCTATTTTGTTCAAACTCGGCGTTTGGAAACCCTACTTTGAAACTGCAAGCATTGAACAATTCAGGTCGTCGACTTTTTTATTTCATCATACCTATATTCGAACATAATGATAACCTCGATTTAATTTACTCCGGCCGATTACAAGTTTAAAGGCCCACAGAATGTCAAACCATTGAAAGCAGCGAGCACAACAAAAAATCCGATTTAACCCGATAATAAAGAAGTTATCTTCGATTCAGACACCGCCAAAAAGACATCATCCGGAGTGCAATATGAGAAAACACCTGCAAAAAGTAAGGCTGTCTGCAAATTAGCTGAAGAAGTCAGCAGTTCTAGTTCTACGATAGCATCGCGATTACGAAGTGAAACAAATTCAATGCATAACAATGCGATACCATCAATGCGAAAAACAAGAAAACAAACACCAAAAGAGGAATTGACAAGTCCTGAAAGTAAAGCAAATTTGATGCCTAACGATGAGAAACCATTAAACACAGTGGTTAAAGGTTTTCAAAATTATAAGAAAATAAAAACACCGAAAGAATTGAAGAAAGCAGATTCTACTTTGGATAAAGAGAATGAGCAGACTGGTCCAAAAGTACAAACCCCTAGGAGAAGTCGAAGTTATGTGGATGAAGAGAGTCCAACAAAAGTGAGGAGGATGACCAGGACTGAGCCTACTGCCAAGAATTCGAAAAGGACACCTGCGAAACAACGTAAAAGTATTCTTGTGGAGCATAATTTCACCAATCCGCCGGAGAAGAATGAAAACGTCCTGGAGCCAGTAGAAAATAGTACAAACAAACCAAAACAGCAAATGCCAAGCGACGAGGTGCAAACCCCAAAGAATAATACCCCGGACAGTCAAGAGAAACCATGAGCATACTTATCGCCATATGTGACAATTTCACGAGGAAAAACCAGTGCCAGAGATGAGTTTCGCGTTCGTAATATGCAAGGAGGTCTGTTTGATCTTTCTCCTGAAATGAAGAAAGCCACGGGCACACAAGCTGAGGCAGATTACTTCCAACAATTGCTCGACGATGAAATTAAGAGATTTCAGGATCTATGCGATGAGTGGAACAAGTACAAGGATAAGGAAAATCCACCAGAAGATGCTAGTGACCTGATCAACGTGGCTGTAAGGCAGTCACAGTTATTGATCAGTAAGAAATTTAAGCAGTTTAGAGGTCTAATCGACGACTGTGAAACTGGCAAAGCGGACCCTGCTATAACATGTACGGACTTACATGGTTATTGGACTTACAGGTCGAAAATTAGGATAAACGTTTTGAAAACCTCATCAAACTCAGGAAGAACAACTGGGAAGAGGTACTGCCAGCGAAAAGGGAAGAAGTCAAGAAAGACGTAGTGAAGAAAGGTGCAAAGCGCGGCCGAAAACCCAAAGCGGAGGCAACATCATCGCTCAGGGACCTGATAAAAGCAAAAAGACAGAAGGCGACCGGACAAGTAGCGACTGCCGAACTGAGCCTACCCTTTTTTTTTTTTTTTTTTTTTTTTTTTTTTTTTTTTTTTTGATAAAAGAGCGGAAGGGATTGAAGATCCCACCTCCACCCCGCTGTCGGGTATCACCGAAGCATTCAGCCGACAGCGACATCTTCTTTAATCTGATTTTTAATCAATTGAAAAAGCAAGTTTTCCCTTTCGCTCTTTTGGGTTTGGGTAAAAACCTTTAATCACAACAAAAACCAAACTAAAAACAACCACCTACGCTAACTGCATGCCTTACAACTACTCACTAACTACTAAACATGCATTTTATTAATTATTATCTAACATGCTCTTAAGTGCTAAACTACCAAACTACACATGCAATAATACGCCTGCTACGCCTACCCGGTCGGCTCGGTCCGTCGGCAGGCCTAGGAAAAGTATGCTTGCTTCGGTTCTTACGGCAGAAGCGTCAAAACGTTTGAGCTCTCCGGGACTGATTATAATGAGGGTAGCACAAGCTGCAAAATCAGTTGAAAAAAGAGCAGATAATTTGGCGAATACACCGGCCAGGTCTATTTTGAAGCCGCAGACTTCCACTACCAAGAAGTCGGTGCTTTTCAAAGAAGGAAGACAAGAAACGGAAAGTAAATAATTCCATTGAAGAACTAAGCGTGGAATCGGGGAGTAGAAAGATTGTGATGGGTGTCTATCCACAAATTCCTGTTAAATTTCTCCACCTTACCCCCAAGGAGAAATTCGCCGGAATTAACATCATCCAAGAAAGTACACCGGGACACCGCTCAACTCTTCGTCTTAGAAATAACTTAGTACTTAGTGTGTTTATTATTTTAGTTTAATTGTTGAAGGTTGATGCCGCCGTTGCAGTAAGCAGTAATATGCGTTTGCCCGTTCTCAACTCGAGAATGCAGTTGGCTTGTGCAGGGTCACGATGGGATGAATAGACGGATGGGCGGTGAACTACAAGAAGCGGTCGACACATGACGCACCGGGTACCAGCATAATCGAGTTATATGCGAATTTTGAGGTGGCCAATACCGCCAGAGGAATATGGCGATGCAGATTGGAGGTGATTTGGCGCTACGGATTCTACCTAACCACCCCGCACGGGACAAGAGATGTCTCGACCACTCTGACGAGAAGAAACAAACAAATCGACTAGAGAGGAACGGTCCTATGGATTCTACCAAACCACCTCGCACGGGACAAGGGGTCCCGACTAGTCCAAGTGGAAGTAGAACGAGAAGAAGAATTGGGAGAATTCTGAGAGGCAACAGGAGATGATTCTGAAACACGAATCTGGGTACACGGTCAAAGCCGACAGTAATGGTGTCCCTTAAGTAGATGACCATCGCAATTCTGGAAGAAGAAGATTGGCAGGAGCACCCAAATACCAGACCAGACGGATGAGATCGGGGCAAATGGCATACGATAGCGGCACGACAACTTTGAAGTTTTGTGCTTTCAGATTTTATTTGTAACTATGTGTTTTGTAGTCAATTCGGGTTTCTGCCAGGTTTGTCCTGTGAGATGGCTTTGTTCCAGGCAAATTCTAAAATTTTAAATCATATAGACAGAATAAAATACGAAACAAAAACCACTTTTCCTTTGTAATAAGTTTTAGTTGCTTAGGCACCGGTTTCGTCTTTTATAAAAACATCTTCAGCCTTAATCTACAATGTAATAAATAAATAATTTAACAGAATACGTAGTCAGATAATTAAAAACATTAAAAAGCAATAAAGAACACGTGTGCCATTTGTGAAACACGGAGGACATTTGACATACGGCTGGATGTTAGCAAGATTCAGCTATCCCTCTTGGTATAAATAAAAAAAATTTGTATAAGATACAAAAATTTCAAAATTATTGTAAAGTGCAAATGAATAAAGGTTTTTGTTGAAAGTCTAATTGATCATTTAGTAAGGTGATATCGGGGTTTCTTCTATGCTTTTCTATTTCAAGTTGTTCTAATATATCTAATTTGTAGTTTTTATTACATTTGTGAAGTAATGTTGGTCCACTGTATTTTATACAATGACCTGTTAAAATTTTATGCTGATAAATGTTAGAGGAAGTTTTATATTTATGTTCTGCCATCCATTTTGCCAACTTCCTTCCGGTTTGACCAACATAAACAGCATCACAATTAGAGCATTCGAGTGAGTAGACTCCAGACTCATCCATAACTGATTTACGGGTTTTGAAATTTGAAAGTAAGTTCTAAATGGTATTACTGCTTTTAAAAGCAGGATAAATGTTGAATTTCGGTAAGATTTTGTTAAGTTTCAGATTGACATTATTGTAAGTGAGCGGTTTGTATATTTTCTCAGGTATTTTTTCAGGTATGTAAAGTGGGTCAGAAGTGCTTAAGATTGGTTGTAAAAGACGGTTGATATGTTTAATAGGGAAAGAATTGTTTGATGCAAGGTTATTTTCCTTGATCACATAGATAGAGCAAGAGTTTCTCTCTGTATTTTTTTTTTCACCACACCACGACAGACCGTTCGGATATTTATGGCTATCACACATGATTGTTTCGACAAAAAGCCCTTTCGATACGAGACGAGGCTCTGTGTGTGGGTTTAATCAATGGCAGGATATACTTCCACTAGTAGTAATTTTCTCGCCTGCTATTATCCTCGCCGGTCGGCGTGATCTAAAAGTGGGACAATGGACGGCCGCAAAAAGTCCACCGGATTGCTACAATCCTACAATCGTGAGGCCAGTCTGTAATTTGGCGCCGGTTTGCGAGATTCCGGTCCTAGGTTTTGTCCTACTAATCCCCTCCTCTTACGCTTTGCTATATATCCAGGGATCGACCTAACGAACCGTTCGCAATAAATATCACCAATTAACACATAAGTTTTCTTCTGGTATCATAATATGCTAGATGTATTTACATCTATGATATGGGAAAATGGTACACAATGGAACACATTTTATTATAGTTTAGATATACAGTGTGTCCAGGAAAGTCCGCATCATATGGAATTTTTTTTATTATCCATTTCTCAGAAAATTTTATTCGTTATAAAAGTTGGCGGCTTGTATGAAACCAAAATGGCAATAGTCAAATATGTAAATTTCGGTGCCATATACCGAGCGATTCATAATATATAAATTTGTGATAAGAGTAAAGTACCTTTATTTTCATTATTATCGATAAACTTTATTAGGAAATGTTGTTTAGAAGTAAAAACTATATTCAAATATGAAGGCACATCATGAAATTTTTCTTTTTTTGTTTCTTTTTTAATTTTTACTTTTGTGACAAATATTAGTCAATGCCAAAAGGTCCATTTTAAACTATTTTTTAGAAATTTGAATACACTTTTTACATTTATTACTATTTTGGTATGATAACTAATGTTTATTTTGAATTGTCGCAAAATTACTCATTTTCTTGATGCGAAGTTGATATTTCACCCTGTAGATAATAATAGATCATACAATACCTAATACAGGAGCGTGACTTACCTTTAATTCAATTAATACTAATAATTTTGGATATATTTATAATAGTAGTTATCCATCTACTGCAAGCGATTACCTCGATGTTGGTGATATTTTCAATGAAAGACACCCGGGCAACCAAATTGCCCATTCAACCATTTCTAGGATAATCAGAAAATTCAAACAGACTGGGTCTGTTGAAAATCTCTTTAAGAAACACCACAAAAAATATGTTGCCGAAAATAAGGAAGCAAGTTTACCAGTGTTGCAAACGGTAATGGAGCATACAACGACTTCGGAACTTTATTTGGAGATGTTGTTTAGATGTAAAATTTATATTGAAATTTGAAGTCACAGTTTCTTTTCCTTTATTTATATTTTTTGTGATTTTGGTATGATAAGTAATGTTTATTTATAATTATCGCAACATTACACATTATCTGCGTACGAAGTTGATATTTTTCATCTACTGTACCGGTATTGCGTATCGTATTGTATCGTATCATATGTACCGGTTCTGTACCATACCGGAGCACAAAGTACCGGTACATTGGTACCGGTACATTTTTTCAAGACGTAATTCCAAATAAAAAAAAAATATTTTGCGTAGCGGCAGACATTGAAATAAAATAATGTACATTTAATAATATGTAATATTATAATTAAATATTATTAAATATTATAATATGTAATAATATGTATATTTATTTTTAAATAGCATATATCATATGTAGTATAGTGGGCATGCACAGATAGAAATTTTCAAAAAAATACGTGTTTGAATAGATGCAAAATTATATTTATTTGCTACAAAGAATGTTTATTAGAGTCAAATACCATTTGTTTGGCGTAAAGTAATATTGTTTTGACTCAAATAGGAATTCTTTGTAGCAAATAAATATATTTTTGCCTCTTGTCAAACAAATATTCATTTGAGTTAAACAAAAATTTCTATCTGTGTGCAGTTTTTATTAAATATTTGAAACTTTCTTTATCTGTGGTGCTTAAGTTGGATTATCTTTTGCTATCATATGTATTATATACTATTGCATTGGTCCCATTGGCTGCTTTTTTTGCCTCGTACATAAAACGTAACAAAATACAATTGCAAAATAACACTGCCCATAAAAGTATAGGAATACGTAAAGTATCGTACCACCTATGGTATACGAACTACTTGATTCACCATGGTACCACCAGTGCTTTCCAGAAATTAAGGGGCTTTTTAATTATGATTTTGTACAAAATATATAAATGCATCATAAATGTATTTTTCCGAAGAAAATATCAAACACTGCTATATTATCACAGAACCACAGAACCATCAGTGTTTTCTTTGTTTCTAATCTGTCTGTTGGATGCCACTGCATTGGGTGTGAGAAATAATTTGCAAACCGAAGTCGTTATATGCTTGATTAGCGCTTGCAACACTGGTAAACTTACTTCCTTATTTTCGGAAATATATCTTGAAATATATCTATATTTTGTGGTTTTTCTTAAAAAGATTTTCAATAGACCCAGTATACTTGACTTTTCTGATTACCCTAGGAAAATATCACCAACATCGAGATAATCGCTTGCTGTAGATGGATAACTACTATTATAAACACATCCAAAGTCATTAATATTAACTAAAGTAAAGGTAATTCACGCTCCTGTATTGGTTATTGTATGATCTATTATTATCTACAGGGTGAAATATCAACTTCGCATCAAGAAAATAAGTAATTTTGCGCTAGTTCTTAACAACCTTTAGTTATCATACCAAAATAATAAAAATTGTAAAAAGCGTATTCAAATTTCTAAAAAATAGATTAAAATAAAATACTTCGTACATGTGTGATACCGAGTAGACGCATGTGTCTTGCTCTGTGCAAATTTGATAGTTATTTGTGGTTCAAGATGAGATTTACACCAGAAAATCTTAAGGAGATTGAGACTATGTTTACTGCATCTATTGAAACGCTTCTTGCCAACAAAAAGTTCATTGATGGCATAACTGCAGCCGTAAAATCAGTGCTGGTCGACGAATTTAACGTCATGAAATGTCGAATGGAAGAAGTAAAAAAGGAGAACACCTGGCTAAGAGAAAAACTGAACGACTTAGAGCAGTATTCGAGGAGGCCCAGTCTTCGAGTATACGGAGTGAAGGAGGAAAAGGACGAGCATATAGAACACAAGATGTTGAAAATAATTGGAGAAGATTTGCAGCTTGAAGTTTCATCGGAGTTGGTTGATCGTTGTCACCGAGTGGGTTCGTTTGATAAGAAAAAGTGCCGCCCAGTGATTGTTAAGTTCGCTAATTATAAGACTCGTGAATTGGTGTACAAATCTAAGTCGAGACTGAAGGGTTCCGGCTACTTCATAAGCGAAGATTTAACGTCAAGTAAGTTTAAACTGTTTCATCAAGTTTGTGATAAGTATGGTAAACGCAACTCATGGACTCATGATGGCAAGATTTTCGTAAAACTATTAAATTCAAAGAAAGTTATCATTAGATCAACGTTTGACATGGATAATTTACCACGTGATGAGGTTACAGCGTCCTTATCTCCTCAAAAAATCTAATTCATCTTATGTTATATCAGTCATTGCTGTGTTTTGCAGTAATGTATTGTTGTGAAGCACAGAGAAGGATTAAATTCTCTGCTACTTGTTTCAAATTGAATTAAATTTTGATTTGTTATTTTGTTTATATCAGCTTTAATCTCTTTTGTTTTCTTTGTTTTTTTTTTGTACCCATTGAATATTTAGCTTTTGTTTACTTTATAGTTACAGATGTTCACGTTGGCACATCTGAATGCTCGATCAATATTAAATAAGATTGTTGATATTTCTGAGTTGCTTGCTGTGTACGCGATAGATGTTTTCGCGGTGACGGAGACTTGGTTGAGTGGCGGGGTGTCTGATGAAAACATTTTGATTAATAATTACTCCATCATCAGACATGATAGAGAAGGTCACGGTGGGGGTGTAGCTATATATATTAAATCTAGTATACACTTTGAGTTTGTATATGCTCATGCCAGCCAGGTGATTGAAGTATTGTTGATCACCTTTACTGACGGGGGTAGGAGCTCTCTGTTTGGTGTAGTTTACCGCCCTCCACGAGCGGGCGTTGGGGCTTTCTTGTCCGAATTGAATGAGTTGCTGTCTGATTACTGTCTGGTGTATGATGATGTGTATGATGTGTATGCTGGTTGGAGATTTCAACATTGATTTATTGCCTTTTAGTTCGGCATCGGCGGATCTATTGGGAATCCTTGAATCATTTAGCCTTAAACAAGTTGTGAAAGAACCAACCAGGGTCACGGGGAATTCGAGTAGTCTTTTGGATCTTATTGTTGTTCCGGAGGACACAGATGTCACCGATTGTTGTGTCGTAGACGTCCATGGACTGTCGGATCATTGTTTGACTGTCTGTAGTTTGCCGGGGCCTAGTGTGGTTTCGGCTACAGTTCCTCGTTCTGTTAGGGACTTCCGTTTCTTTGATCGGGATTTGTTTTATGGTGATTTGTGTTCTATGCCGTGGATCAACATGACATATTTACATGATATTGACGATAAATTATCATATTTTAACAACAGCATTCTAATGTTGTTTGATAGACATGCACCGTGGATGGAATGTAGACCTAATGCAGTTGCAAAACCCTGGTTGACCGACAATGTTCGGTATATGATATCATTGCGCGATAAGGCATTAGCAAAGTTTAGAAGAACACGTCATCCGTCGCATTGGACGTACTATAAGTCACTTCGCAATTTGGTTACTTCTGCAATTAAGAGTGAGAAGCGGGCATATCTAAATTCTAGATGTGCGAATCTGGGGACTAAAAGTATGTGGCAGGGTTTGCGGAATGTTGGTATTATCAGGAATGTTCAGAGATCATTGCCACTACATTTGTGTGATGTTAATGAAATCAATGACTACTTTTGCTCAGTTACTGGAGAGGGGGGTCAGTTAGATGAAGATATATTAAATTTTTATTCAGGCAACAGAATAAATCGGGCGACTCACTTTTCTTTTCGGGATGTTACGGAGGATGAGGTCAACGATGCAATCCGCAGGATCAAGTCTCAGTCTGTTGGACTTGACGGGATTTCTGTTAGGATGCTTTTGTATTGTCTCCCCTTCTTGCTGCCGTATGTTTGCCATATGTTGAATTTTTGTTTGCAAAATGGCGTGTTTCCGAATTCGTGGAAGGAAGGAAAAATTATTCCTGTACCGAAAGTTTCTGTGCCATCTCAATATGGAGATCTTCGCCCGATAACGATATTGCCTGTACTGTCGAAGGTTTTGGAGAGGATTGTTGATCGGCAAATAAGAGAATATCTGCTGGTTACTCCTATTTTGCCTCAGTTTCAGTCTGGTTTCCGCAAGGGATATAGTTGTCAGACTGCGCTATCTGTGGTTACCGGTGACATAATGCGTGCAACAGATGATAATAAACTTACCGTGCTAGTGCTTTTAGACTTTTCGAAGGCATTCGATACTATTAATCATTCACTAATGTTGATAATACTGGAATATTTGGGGTTTGACGCTGTGTCATTGGTATTTTTCGACCATTATTTGACTGGAAGATCGCAAAGGGTTGCGGTCGGTGACGCTGTTTCCAGGGGGAACTTGGTGAGGTCTGGAGTTCCTCAGGGAAGTATATTGGGGCCGCTCTTGTTCTCCCTCTATACGTCCCAATTATTTGTGTTATCTAGTACCCAGTGCTGTTATCATATGTATGCTGACGACACTCAGCTTTACTCATCATTTGACGGGGCCGATGTTCTTGGAGCTGTCGATAGGATTAACTCTGATCTGAGCAGGTTATGTGATGTGTCAACAAGGCATGCATTGCGAATTAATCCAGCAAAGTCGAGCTATATGGTATTCGGGAAACGGAGGTTGAGGCAGGCTTTGGATGGACGTATCGAGATTTTCGTGGATGGGGCACGTTTGGAGAGAAAGGAATGTGCGAAGAACTTGGGCATATATTTAGACACTGACATGCGATTTAAGACGCACATCAACAATTGTATTAAAAGTGCTTATTGTAGTCTCAAGTCACTATACCCACACAGGGGTGTTCTAACAGAAAGTGTTAAGACATACTTGTCGAACACGTTTGTGCTGTGTCATTTTAATTATTGTGATACTATTGTTGGTCCATGTTTGGATAGTGTTGATCTCCGAAGAGTGCAGGTTGTCCAGAATAGGTGTGTTAGGTTTGTCCATTGTCTGTCACGCAGGACTGGTGTTACACAGAGGCGGCGAGCGATGGGCTGGCTGTCAATGGCTGAGCGAAGGGATTTGCATTTTGTGTTATTTGTGTACAAGATTTTGATTACCGGTACCCCACCGTATCTTCTAGAGAGGCTTAAATATAGAACCGATGTCCATAGCGTCAATGTTAGACGTAAGAATCTTTTGGATGTGCCTCGTCACTTGACACAATTTTATAAACGATCATTTAGCTACAACGCGGCGCGTTACTGGAATGCAGTACGTTTTAATGGGGTCTGGTGCACGATTTCGACTTTTAGAGAGCAACTCAGAAAATCTATTTTTTATGGCTTATATATATGTTGAGCAGAGTGCGTTTGTTTCTTTTCTTGGTGGTGGTAGTATAGTTATAATAGTATCAATTGTGGCTCCCTGGAAGACCAGGATGCCATTGGCTAGCCTGAAGGGAGTCCATTTGTTTCGCATTTATGTTTTGTTAATTATAATTATGTTTTAGTATTATGTTTGCAAATGGCGGTTCAATAAATGATTTAAATTAAATTAAATTAAATTAAATGAACCTTTTAGGATCACTGGCATTGAATAATATTTGTCATAAAAGTAAGAGTTAAAAAAAAAAGAAAAATTTCATGATAGGTGGCTGTGACTTCATATTTGAATATAATATTTAGTTCTAAACAACATTTCCAAATAAAGTTTATCGATAATAATGAAAATAAAGGTACTTTACTCTTATCACAAATTGATATATTCTAAATCGCTCGGTATGTGGCAGCAAAATTTACATATTTGACTGTTGCCGTTTTGGTTTCATACAAGCCGCCACCTTTTATAAAGAATAAAATTTTCTGAGAAATGGATAATAAAAAAATTTTCCATATGATTCGGACTTTCCTGGACACACTGTATATATATATATATATATATATATATATATAATGGATGTTAATTCTTGCAGAAACCTGCATACATTGATATGAAACTTTTGAAATAGTTAATACAAGATGGCGGTATGGCTACTGTATGTCATAGGTCACGTTAGTCCAATTGGTAAAACGTCGGACCGGCAATCCGTACATCTGGGTTCGAATCCCAGGCGTGGCTGTAGTTTTTTAACTTAAAAAATTACCGCCATCTTGTATTTCAATACATTAATTTAACATAGGCGGGTTGTACCCACTATAACACATAAGTTAAAGAAGATTTTTTCCCCTTTTCTCCCCAACGAATTTAAATTAGTATGCCATTATCCATTAAAATTGTCACAAATTTATTGTAATATTAAAGATAAAATACCCCTAAATTTTAAATCTAATATAATATATTGTATCTCCTGTAATCAGTGTGACGGTAAATACGTGGGTGTGACCACGCAGTGGCTTCGGAGTCGTGTCGCCCTACATAAGAGTGACTGTAGGACCAAGAAGGTGAGATGTGCTCTTGCGTGCCATGCGGTCAACCATGGGCATGCTTTTAATTTTGACGATGTGAGGGTTCTTGACTCGGATTGTGTCTATCGAAACAGAATGTTTTTGGAGATGTATAATATTAATATCATGGAAAACACCGTGAATTTCAAACAAGACACGGAGGGTCTCAGCATCATTTACTCCAATATTATAAATTTTGATAGAGGCAGACGTAGTATGTCAGATGCTTCCCTTAGTTTAATTTTTTAAAATAAATTTTTGTTTTAAATTTAATGTTTCTCAATGTTTTTCAAAATTTCAGATTTGTTAATTCTTTCAACTTTTATTAAATTGTTCACTTGCACTATTATAAGTCTTTTGTATTATATAGAGGGAAAATAAGAATTTTGAAAATAGTTTTCATATTGTGCTAGTTGTCAACATTGCCCATCGGGCGTTTTTTGTTCATAGTATGTCCGCCTGCGACGTTAACAGCTGAGCTTTTGGTTCTCTCCTTCACATCCGTTCTGACCTTGTTGTGTGCTGGTTGTTCTGTTCTGTCAAGTGTGATGTGGATTTCGTTAGATGTGCTTGTGCCCGTCGTTTGATGTCTTCCCTGTTTCATTATTGGCCACCTAACCAGCTCCAAGTAGGTTATGTTAAATTATGACGTGGTTGTCTGTTTATGTTTGGGATTGCGGTGATTGTTTGTAACACGTACGTTTTTTAACTTTGTAGAAGTGTTGTACCTGATGAAGGACCCATTCAGGTCCGAAATATAGTACGTTACCACTAAAAGCGAGTTTTATTGGTTTGGAATTGATCGAACACCCGAACATAACCTCTTCCTGTTATTTACACGATCAAAGAATACTTCTCTACGTTTATCAGTTATATATATATATATATATATATAATGTTTCAACTGTTAAAACCACTGTAAATAGTGAATAGTAATTGGTATGATGTATACAACATACCCAAGCTGAATTGAACAAAAATATGCTGGATAACTAATATTGAAGATTGTGATAAATTGATTTCCGGGTGGAAAAGGTGTTGATGACATTGAAGCAGTCGACGTTTCGCACTCTGTTGTAGGAGGAATCTTCAGGCCTAAGTATAAAACCAATTACTAAGAAGATGACATCTTCAATAGAGTGCGCAAAGTTGACAGCTTCAGGCGATGTCATCAACGTGGTTTCCACCCGGAAATCAATTTATCAACTAATATCGAATAGGTAGTAAGGGAAACGCCCCAAATTCAGACAGGTTAAGGAATTTTTTTACATTTTTTGTAACTGTACAATTTATATTTATGTGGTACTAATGGCTATGTCAAATTTTTTTAAACAAATATTTCCTTCTTCATTTTTAAAGAAAATTGATAATAGTTATGTAATTTTTATTATATTTTATAAGTTTAACAATTGGCCCTAATTGCGACACTAAGCGTATATTTTGATCCAAAATCCGACACCTCAGCGAACCTAATTCAGACAGTGATCCTAAACCAGATACTTGTGGCACATTATTCCGACAAATAAAAACATTCAAGTAAATACTAAGTATTTTAAATATTGTTAAATAAGATTTATTGTTAAGAAACGTTAAACATTCATTTTTACCATGGCCCTAATTGCGACACTAAGCGTATATTTTGATCCGAAATCCGACACCTCAGTGAACCCAATTCAGACAGTGATCCTAAATCAGACGCTAGGGTTTCATTATTCCGACAAATATAAACATTCAAGAAAACACTAAGTATTTTAAATATTGTTAAATAAGATTTATTATTAAGAAATGTTAAACATTCATGTTTTACCATTTTTAATGAAACACAGTATAAAATAAGTCCTTAGTCTTCTTCGGTCTGCCCTCTCTACCTCATCTGTATTTTATGTTTCTTGCACCTGGAATTTTTAGTGTTCTCTTTTTCTTGGCGCAGCTTTTTATTCCGTTCCTTTCGCTTCCTTTCTTATTTCTCTAGAATGATTTTCTTTTGTACTTCCTTCTTTTTTATTAACAAATATTCTCTCCCAGCATTAGAGATAGTGTTACAGAAGAACAGTTCATCTTTACTTTACTTGGGTGTTGCAGGCCAGAATAATGATTTTTTTTAATGAAGGTGGCATCGCTACTCTTTGCTGCTTCATCATCTATGATGCCTGTCGATATTTATGACGGAATTAGGCTCTGTTGACGATCGTAATTCCGATGCCCTGTCATAATTAGGGAGTATTGACGTCCGTAATTCCGGCAAAATACGCAGAACTAATTGTAATATAGCAAATATGTAAAATATGTTCTTTTCTTGTGTAAAGACAGCAATAGAGCCATATGTATTACTTGTAACCATGTACACAATTCCGACACAGATGTCTGATTTACGGATGTGCTATATTTACATGTACCTAATTCCGACACCCCTAACTCTGTAACTAATAGTGGTTAAAACTACATTTTAAATCGAACTGTTATTTTTATACGAACGTACTGTAAAGTCTGTCAAAACCTACGTGGATGACAGTTATTTGACAGTTATGCTGGCCACCGTTGATAAATACATTTAAAATATTTGCTATAAAATGGAATTTATGAGTCGTAGATAAAACGTCGTATTCGACTTGCACATAAAGAATGTAAATCGCGAGCATGAATCGCATGTAAACATGCGATTATGTGCTTGTCAAATTATATACTATTGTAAGACCAACCCAGTTAAATATCACCGGTAATATTGCCATCTCTCTATTCAGTTCCGTTAATAAATAATTTCAGTTTTTGATTTTTTTTATTAATTAATAATTTTGTTTAACTTCTATATAACTTATATTTTACATTACGACCTAGTGTATGTTAACTGCAAAAAAGTGATGTGCTACACAATTAAACAGTTTATAGAATTTTTTATAGAATTTAATAGTAGGGCAACCATTGTTCATTTGGCCTGACTCGAAACGTTTCTTTCTTTTTGTTGCCTTTTTCTGTTTATTTACTTATTTAATTTATTATCGTTTTACTCGAAATATGCCCCAATACAATATTAATGGATTAAATGAATAAATGGTTGCTATTTTATTGATTATACATCGTAAATTATAAACGTAAATTATGAAACGTAAATTATAAACACATTTAGTACAATTAAATTGAATATCTAGTTAAATCACAATCACATTTATTCCACAAACATTTATTATAATGAAATATTTTGTTTATGAAACAATAACAGCATATCATATTGATAATTAGTGTCTAATAAATACATCAAATTTACTGATATTTACAAAATCATTTATACTTAAAAATTATTTATGAATTTAACAGTTTGTTATATTTACGAAAGAACGTATTTTCACAAAATGGTGATGACGCCGGTATAATTTTTGTATTTTTGTTAATTTGCTGTTTCTATAACTTGTTTTGATTGTAGTCAATATGACTCAGTATAACAGAGCATATTTGTCATATAAATTGAAGCGGGTCTGTTTACCGTTGACCAAATTACTTCGAACGAGTCGGTACAGCGCGATCTCGCGGAGTTTGTGCGAAGCTCCCCGCTTCCCTTGCCTATAATTAATCATTGTTACGCACGAGGCAATCATTAACTACCCACAACTAAAGCGAAAATTGATACAAATAAGTGCAGGCGGCTGCCGACAAACTAATGACGGTCCCAGGCTGCACCCCACCTCCTTCGAATTATTAATGAATTCTTTGATAATTAATCAGTTATGAATATTATATATGACGGGGACACACCCCCCAGTACCCCTTTTGATTTATTCATTTGTCTATATAACTGGATTTTATTGTGTCGAAGGGGAATAATTTAGAACCAATTTTGTAACTACTAATTGCTTTGAATTATATACCTAAACGACAAATTTTACTCTATTTATAATAATTCTTTCTTTCTACAGAACAAATACCTCATTTTACCGTTCAAAGGTAAAGTGCTGGATCTACAAAAATGATATTGCTGAAAATATTAGCGCTCTTTTCTTAAATATGACATTATTAGTAACACCAAATCGACATGTTACATACAAGTAGTTAGTTAATATTGTATGGTAGGGTAAATACTTTAATATGTAAACCCCTTTCTGATATTTGTTGATACGGCGTCGTACATTAGCAATAACAATAACAATAAGAAATTCTTTATTTCATAATAGTGTACAAAAATGCTTACAAACAGTCCTATACACAAAAATGAAGATGCGTCACAAACAAAAAATCTCTACATAAAGTAGTCATTCAAACTGTACGGTTCAACGTCTAATAACAATTCTTTGGTTTCTTTCTTGAAAGATTGGAATTCTTGCATGCGTTTTAGGTGTTCGGGAAGTTTATTAAAGATTTTAACACACATGTACATAGGGTTCTTTTCCATCACAGAAAGTCTGTGAACAGGATATTGATAATCGCGCGTTCTAGTGATGTACTTAGTGCTGTCGCTTAAAGGAACAAACAACTGTTTATGTTTGTGTATAAACAAAAGACATTCTAATATGTGTATGCCATAGAAGGTTAAAATTTTTTGCTCTCTGAATCTTCCCCTACAGCTCTCCCTGTATTTCAGTCCCAGCATTACTCTCAATACCCTCTTCTGTACACTAAATAAGGCACCGGCGCTGGAGCAACCCCCAAAGAAAATTACACCGTATCTAAACACAGATTCAAAGTTGGAAAAGTAAGGAGTCCTTATGGCCTCCGGTTCGAGATAATCTTTTGTGACTCTAATTGCAAAGCAAATTTTGTTGAGTTTTTTATTTAAATATTCCGTGTGTCCATCCCCTTTTTGGAGAATCATCTATTACTACTCCCAGAAATTTGGTCCTTTTTACCACTTCCAATTCTATCCCCCCCAGATCAACTTTCGCTATACTATCGCCTCTGTTTTATCATCATTTATTTTTAAACTATTAGTCTTAAACCAACATTCTGCTCTATTATAAATTTCCTCACATTTCCTTCTCAATTCATCGACATCCCTATCTGCCACCAAAAGATTGGTATCATCAGCAAAGCAGGTGATAGCTGTTCCCTCTGAGACTATAATGTTACTCAAGTCATTTATAAATATAAGAAACAGATAAGGACCCAAAATGCTGCCCTGAGGGATTCCAACAACGTTTTCAATGACTGACGACAATCCCTTTAATCCCATTTTATTTACAATTACTTGCTGGTTTCTGTCTGATAAGTATGACTTGATCCACTTCACTGCCCTGTCACCTACACCGTAACTAGTCAATTTTCTCACTAGTCCCTCTCTACTGAAACAATCATAGGCCTTGGATAAGTCAATGAATATGCCCGCGATTGTCATATTTTGTTCCAAGTAATTTAGAAGACATTGTGTATATTGGAAAATGGCTGTGTTCGTGGATTTGCCTTTAATGTATCCATGTTGGGTTTTTGTAAACAGTTCACATTCTGTAAAGAAATTCAATAGTCGTTCGGCCATCGCTAACTCAAAGATTTTTGAAAAACTAATCATAAGTTCTCCATAAGCTCTGTATCACCCTTCTTGTAAATCGGTTTTATTAACGCCCATTTCAATTGCTTTGGAAACGTACCATGCCTAAAAGAATTTTTAACTACATGACACAGAACTGTTTTAATTACTGGAATACTTAATTTCGTTATATTGACTGGTATTTCGTCAATTCCGCTGCATTTTTTGTCCTTAATTTTTGTTGCTATTTGTGTTATTTCCTGTTCTGTGATAGGTCTTAAGTACATTGATTTGTTATTTTGCATTGTCATTGTTTCCTACGTTTTTATCAGTGTTTGTTATTAACTTTGAAACACTGTTTATTAAGTACTCATTAAAGTTTTTAGCTATCTCGTCAGGTGTCCCTTGTAAGCTACACTCTGTTTTGGTGTCGGATTTCCCATTCACTTCATTGCATACTGCCCACATTGTTTTGTTTTTGTTGTCACTAGGCATTTGTGGCAGTATTATACAGGATTACTGAAAAAGAATTTGTAATCATTCAAACCATGCATTTTTCATTAGTTTTCGTGAGGTTTTAACATTTAAGTTTACTACAATAATGAATATACCTATTATTTTTTACTTTATCATACGCAGTATGTAAAGTATTGTAATCGTGCCAAAAAGAAATTTTGAGATTTTAGCGGAAATATGTCTTTTTGGGTCCCCTGAACATTTTTGACCAAGGTACAAGAAAACGTGTGTGTGTGTACCCGTTTTTTGTGGCGACGATTCCGGAGAAACTACTAAAGGTATTGGGACGAAACTTCATATTTAGAAGTTTTATGGCCAAACAGAGCTGAAAAGCTTTCTGTTAAAAAGGGTCCAAAGGAACTGGAGGTTTAGTCTTAGCATTTTTGAAAGATTTTGTAAATAAGCCGGCATTTCTGGAATTTCGTCGAAATAGTTAAATAATAAATTAAATTAGAGGAAATTCTGAATAATTTATGACTATGACATTTTTTGGTACAATCAATAGTTTAGCTGCATGAACAAATTCTATTTCATCGAGATCGGTCGTATGCAGTACGTAAAACTAGTAGTCAGGATATATCAGATTATATGTCAGATGTGATTTTAATGATGGTGTAGATAGTGTCAAACGCTAATACTTTGACAATACTACTGTCAATACAAGCTGCGTTCGGATATTGTACACCGTTAAGGTGCGTTTTCATTAGTGCTAATGGCAGTGGTAGTAGACGCCATTATAGTATTTCTAATAGAATTTGCTAGTGACTCAAGTTAACCATCAGGACATGTGAGAAACACTATAATTTTGTCTGCTACCACCGCCATTACCAACCATTGCCACCAAACGGAACGCACCTTCACACTTTCCACACCCAATAACACGTGTCATTTGGACGGTGTACCCGGTGTCAACGGAGTACAATATCCGAACGCAACTTTAATCGACATATCTGTCTAGTTCTACTAGTTTTATTTTAATGCAGACATAGCCGATCTCGATCAAATAATATCTCATGCAGCTAAACTATTAATTTTATATATAGTATGATAAAGTCATGTGCCTGGCCACATCAGATTTTTTTGTTTTGATTTGATAAACCTAATCACCACTATGTTGATTCAACTTGGTTCATTCAACTTGAGTGCAGTATATCTAAATTTACTGAATCAAACAATAATACCGTGTCAAACCGTTCAAAAACCATTTATCCTTTCTATCATTTGACCCAAAACGCATACGCTGAATCACCAATAAAGTGATATATACTGATCTCATATTTCAGTTAAATACAATAGTATGAACAAGAACTAAGTTCAAATAAATCAATTGTTGATGTAAAATGTATCATTATGCATGAATGGAAACGAATGAATAAATGAATGAATAAAAATGATTATGTACTTTATGCTTAATATTTTGAAGCAAACACACTAAGTCATAAGAATAATAGTGTGGAGCAGATGCTCACTGTGAGCAAGTACTTCTGTGAAATTGTGGTTATTATTAATTAATATAATTAATTGAATAACGTAAATAAAAATTTAATATAAAATATATTAAATGTTTGAAAAATTTCTTAAATGCTATGATTTCTTATTCTGATCATTTATATTAGATACCATATACTAATATAAGACATAGTAATACGATTTTCCATAAAACAAAATTAAATATTTGCATAATTATTATTTTATTATTTTGTATAATGTATTGCGTTATAAATTAAATATTATAGTGCATATCTATACAGAGTTAGTTAAAATTACAATTAAATAATTCTCCAACCGTAAAAGGAAATAAGGAAAAAACATTCTTTTTGTTTTAAACTAGTTATCGAAATTTGGTAACATTTCCTTTTTCAAATAGAACAATACTGTATATTATTTTTTTAATATTTTTAATTACAATACTGATAACTAAAAAATGATGCATTGTATAAAAAATGATTCTTATACAAAATTCATGGAATTAATCTTAATTATAAAATTTAAATATGTGTTCTATTAGAAAACGAAAAGGTTGTAAGTTTCCATAATAAAATAAGCACTCTGTATATTAAAAATACATTTAGACGATAGCTTGGTTAAAATCAAACAACTTATGTTTGATTTTTTTGAAAATGCTTACGGTTGGTCAATTATTTAGGTGCTCCGGATATTTTTACCAACCCTGTATATTGGTATGTAACAACGATATTATCAATGAATAACTTAGTAATTACCCTATGTAGCTCGCAAACGTAATTTGCGATTGTCGAGAAAGATAAAACAAGAATGACTGTTGAATGTCTGTCTACTGTGAATAAATATTTTTCCCCAATGTACGAGAAACACCTGTGCGACATTCCCCATTATTGAGGGTAAAATTATACCTACTTAGCAGGTAGTTCTCAGCTGGCCCAAGTAATCAAAGAACTGTACCAAAACTATACAATAGATTCAGACATCATAGAAATATAAGACTGGAATAACTTGGAACTGATAAGATTTATTTGAAAGAGAAATAATATATTCTTTAGTTTTAATTAATTATTGATTTAATATTGCAATTAATTTTAATTTTCATAGTAATCTTATAATACGGATGGTTAATGTATTGATATTGCATTTCTTTAATAATACAGAAATAAATATGATTATCTGGTATATTTTCCATTTTAACTTTGCGTATGTGATTTTTTCCTGACAAATTATAGTAATGGGGACGTCACAAATAGAGAAAAAAATATTATCGGATATTCAATTTTATATCAATGCAAACTATTTGTATTTTGCATATAAATTTATTGTGTTCAATATTTTCTTTAATCTTTTTATTTCAATACTAAATAATTATTCCATTCGTTACCTACTTTTCGGGTGCATTGACGCTCGAACAGCCCCTTCACGCACGTGTTTGATGTCATAAATCATACCCCTGTCGTAAATAATACCTTCGGGTACACACAAAAAATGCTCGATCCGCGTCAAAAATCCATATTGAATGGATCGAAGCGAGTGCGTAGAAAGGAAGCAAGCCACTCGCCGAACGCGTGATTTTTATCCGACTATCTGCACCCGTAGAGACTTCTGGCAACTCGAATGTGAGTGGATTTGGGTAAATGTGGCATCCACACTCTCCCGATTCGCGGTCTCTCGCTATGTCTTGCGACAGTCTGGAAGAGGTATTACGGGATATATTTAAGTCTGACGTAGCTGCCAGGGCAAAGTGTATGTTTATTTTGCGTTCCGTAAAATATTGTAAACAAAGAAGGACCACCTGTGTCTGAAACTCGTTTTTGTGGCATTTCTAAGGAGAATGTGGTGTGGCTTGCAAACCATGCGTTATGAAATTGATAAAATTAGAGTATTTTTAAGATATGTGAACAGTTATTAAGCTTTGAAACATACAATTTTTATATTATTGGAATTTAAAATGACTACGCGGTGTCGATAGATTTTCTGTGCTGAATTTTGTTTATTTTGTTTCTGAAAGCGCGAACACTAGTACCAAGACTCCAACTGTGTAAATAGCTCAACTATAGCTTTTATGTGAGACTTCTTCAATGATGTTATGAAATCTAGTTCATCCTTTATACATTTTTTACATTCTCAAAAACATGATAGTTTTAAAATCTTGTCCAAAAACCTGTACAACTTATGAAAAAATTAATGAACGTTGGCAATATGGTAAATAATTAATATTCAAGTCTATTTTGAACACTTTTAATGTTATGCACTGACTACCAAATGTACACATTTAGTACTGTTCACGCTTTTACTGTAACATAGACACCAAACTATTTTATAAAGCAAATAACGTGCTTTTGTTTACATGACGCATGTATGATCACACAGGTCAACTTTGATTTTGTTACAACGGTTAAACAAAATTCCACAAAATAAAGTTCTCAAATGATTTTCCTGTTCATAGTTTAATCCTGGAGGCTGGATAGGCATTTATTTTTTCCTACTTAGATAATCCTAGAAATAAAAACAATTGTGTCAACCTCTAACATCCACGTGAGCAACGTCATGAACACAGCTGTATTGTTATTATTGGACCTACCTGTTTGTGGTATATGAATCTATCGATTGAGTCACTGACTTTGTTGGCACGCAAAGGGTATATTAGAGTGAGTACGAGGGCAAATATTGTTTGATCAATAGATGGCGCTTATTAGGCCTCGAGAAACCGTAAGAATTCGAAATTAGAGGGGAAGACGCGAATACAATGGAGATTTATTGGGGTAAATTGTAGATTGCAGAACTTCCTTACTGCGGTATTTCATTAGCTAGAGTTAAAGGTTGATTACAGAGCAGTGCAGAACCTGACTTATTACGGTGTATATTAAGTTATTGAATCACTTGTTACAAAATTTAATTTGTTTGACATTTTCGGAAAATTACTTAAATTAAAAATAACTAGATAGATAAACAGGTCAACCTGGTTCTATATCTTGGAAAGTTCGGTTGCATAAATGCATTTCTTAATAAAATTTCACTTGAAAAAATTCTCTTTGACCAGGCAATAGAGATTTTTTCGTGACAAAAATAGTATCAGCAAGCCGTCAGCAAGTATTGTGTTTTCGACTCGCAAATATCATTACTTAATTTGTTATAAACGAAAAATCTCAAAAAATCGTGCTTTTTTTCGTTTTTCGATTGTAAAAGCTGAACCGATGGAGCAATCTTAGTGCTTTTAACAGACGAATTGTAGAGATAGAAAAGATGAAAAAAATAAACCCTACACGGACTCAATCGCATTAAAATTAACGGAGGAAATTTGGAAAAACCGGAAAGATCTACGTTTCTTCAAAAATTCATAACTCCGCCATTTTCAAAGTAGTCGCGCAGGCTTTTCGCGAAAAAGTAGCGATTGATGGGTACTTTGAGTGTGCACAACCCAGGCGTTGTCCGATGATTACTTTTTACACAATTCCGATTGGAATCTTTTTATGCAATTTGGTTCGGCGAGCCTGGATGCGTCGAAGGTGGTCCGATCTTAATTTTTTTAACGTATTTCAAAAGTAGAAGTATTGTGCTACAAAGCGTCTATTCTGATTTTGCGTTAAAATGTTGCGAAATAGGCGATAAAATCTTGCAAACATGACCGAGATCTGGCGCACGCTCCAAAGCGATCGAGTAGTTGGGTAGGCGGCCGACTCTGGGAAGCGCGCAGCGCGCTGGGATTGCTATAGATACGCGCTTCCCCGCGTCGACCGCCTACCCCCACTACGCGACGGGTTTGGAGCGCGCGGCAGTTTTCGGTCATGTTTGCAAGCATTTTTCACCTATTTCGCAACATTTTAGCGCAAAATCAGAATAGACGTTTTGTAGTACAATACTTCTACTTTCGAAATACGTTAAAAAAACTAAAATCGGACCCCCCACCTCTGACGCAGCCAGGGTCGTTGAACCATATTGCATAAAAAAATTCAAATCGTAATTGTGCAAGAACTAATCATCGGACAACGCCTGGGTTGTGCACACTTAAAGTACCCATTAATCGATATTTTCACGCAAAAAGCCTCCGCTACTACTTTGAAAATGGCGGAGTTATGAATTAAAAAAAAAAAAAACGCCGATCTTTCCGAATTTCCTCCATTAATATTAATTTAATCGAGTCCGTGCGGGGTTCATTTTTTTCGTCTTTTCATTCTCTACAATTCGTCTGTTGAAAGCATCAAGATTGCTCCATCGGTTCAACTTTTACAATCGAAAAACGAAAAAAAGCACGATTTTGTGAGGATTTTTGTTTATAACAATTTAAGTAATGATATTTGCGAGTCGAAAACACATCACAATACATCTACGGACTGTTCCACGTGACCTGGGACCGTCGGCCTGCTGATACTATTTTTGTCACGAAAAAAACTCTATTGCCTGGTCTATTAGACAATATCAGCTAGGGTGAAATATCTATGGCCTGCAGGACGCCAATGATGCAGTTAAGAGGTGCAGCCCAAAATCAGATTTACATTTTACGTTAAAATCTTCAGTTATGCTGATCTTTATGGTTCTTCTAGTCTCTTCAATGCTCAGTCATCACGTAGTAATTTATGAATTTTTTGACGTGATAGGCTACCTCAATGTCAACTTGTGAGAGAGTACCCTGTATAATACTATGAGTGTTGACATTAATAAAAGTCTCTCAAATTTGTGGTGGAAATCTTGTTATTAATTATAAATAATTAGATACAATTTTTTTCTCGTATTTTTTTTTAGTTCTATTATCTAGAAGGTGGCCAGTTTTGGTAAAAGCATCTTCAGATCCTCGTGTCAATATATGAAATATATCTATAATTAAACATACTCAATAACATTTTAAAATTTGACATTGAATTGTGAATACAAAATAATAAATGTGAATAAATTAATTAAAAACTGTATGCGGGACACTCACTGGCAGAACACCGAATGATTTGTCATTTATTATTTAGGTAGATTATACTTTTGTTATTATTAGAGATGGAAAATCGGTTAAACGGACAAAAATAGTGCACATTTGTACTTTATCTAATAATAGGTTGCGAACACTGTTGAAAAATTCCTAATGGTTTCACGGATATTGTCAAATAATCGTATATTTTTTAATTCGGTAATAACTTTTTTATTTGTGGTCCGATGATCACGCCGTTTGGACTTTTATTAGCACTTTTTATATGCAATTATATTACGTTAGTTTGAAATATTTTTGCCATGGAATCCGTTGCAAACAAATGAAATTTTTTTTCATATGTACGCCATATTAGGTTTATGCATATTTGGAGAATAATTGAAAATTGCTTGGTGCTATGGAATATACAAATTTTAAAACATCTGCTATCTACCCATATGTCATGTGAGAGTAATTTTTCAGAACTACATTATTTGGACTGTAAATAAAGCGTCTTAACACTTTTTGATGTGAAATTTAATTAACTACTTTTTGATTATATTTACTGAAATGTCAAACTTATTCCACCTTGTTTTTGTTGTTGTTGTTTTGGTAATTTGTATTTGTATTTGCCCGTTAGTTGTATTGTGTTAAAATAAAATAATCTTCAATATAAACCTTTTAAGCATTTAAGTATTTAAGCATTTTTTAAATATTATTTATTTCAAGATTTCCATGAATTAAACCTGAAACATAAATTCAAACACCCCTGAACACTGCCACAAATACACTGTTGAACAATTTTTATTTTCCATGGCACCATACGATTTATCAGAGATTCTTAAAAGATTAATTATTTTGATCATTAAGCGTCTTTCAGTATCAAACATAAAGGTTATGCAATATTAAATAACACAGAAAGAAATTCCGAACCCGTGTATGTATAATGGCGCTCATAAGAGAAACAAAAGATTCCTGTATTTGTTTCCAGCCAATCCACTGACGATAAAATCAATCTGAGATAAATAAATAAATGTTTATTAACTCATGAACTCATTAACTCATACCTCAGCAATGAAACAAAACAGTAATAACAAAAGTAAGTTAATAGGGGCCAAGTCAATGTGCCCAAATAGGGCAGTATTGTTTTTCATTGGCATTTTTCAGATAATGAAGTTGTGCATTATATGGTGAAACATGTTTTTTTTTTTAATTTTTTTTTTGTTATCAAAAATCTTGAAGAATTCAACTATTTTCTCAACGGATTATTTCTCACTTTAATGTGAAATGAAAGCAAACAGGTATGAAAATTAATTGGTAATGAGTAATGACATTTGTTTGGTTTTAGAAAGAAAAAAGAATACCTACAGATTTTATTGCATTGTTGGACAGTAGGATAGTCCAGAAAACGGACTTTTTTTATCGTTCTTGGGAGAAGTGATTATAACTGGATTATTGTCATACTTTTTTGTTATTTATTAACTAATTTGAAGTTGTTTAAACAATTAGCAAAACAAAAATATACTATGTTACAAACATATTTTATAATTTTTTTGCCGAAGTTATTAAATTACTGGCTTTTTTGTCAATTATTGTTTAAACAAATAACATTTGTTTAAACAAATATATACAGGGTCCTGCAGCTCAGCTCCCGTCTTCTGTAAATAAGTTACTAATTAAGCTAAGAGTTTGACATTTTGCAAGCTTACCCTGTACTTCAAGGTACATTTCAAGAAATTATTTTTTATTATACCGGGTGTCCCGAAAAAGTGCAACGCCAACGTGATATATTTTCTTAAATTGCATGCTATATATTTTTTTACACATTTGGAAGCCATAAGCACGTCGCAATATTTTATTAACGAGGTGCAATTTGTGGTTTTTATTGATTTTTAAAGCCAACGATGCAAAATCAATTTTTTTTGTTTTTATTTTTTTGCGCTGCAGTCACTCAACCGATTTCAATAAAATTTTGGTGGTATGTAGGCAACCATAACAGGCTTCCAAATGTGTAAAAAATATATAGCATGCAATTTAAAAAAATATATTACCATAGCGTTGCACATTTTTGGGACAGCCTGTATAATCAAAACTAATTTCTTGAAATGTGCCTTGAAGTACAGGGTAAGCCTGCAAAATGACAAACTCTTAGCTTAATTAGTAACTGAGCTACAGAAGACGAGAGCTGAGTTGCAGGACCCTGTATACAATGGTGCGGACATATTTTCTATTTTTTAAAGGAAATTATTATTAGGATATTGGCATTTCTTGGTCATTTACTAACCAATTTGCAATTGTTTAAACAAATACCATTTGTTTACAAAAATATACAATGTTGGGGAAATATTTTTGTTTTTTTTTTGAGAAATTATAATTAGATTGTTGGCATTGTTTGTCATTAATTAACTGGTTTGCAATTGTTTAAATAAATACCATTTGTTGAAACAAAAATATGCTATTGTACTGACGTATCTTTTTGGCAAAAATTATTATTGTATTTCTTGTCTTTTTTTCTTGCCAAATTTGTTAATTAATTTTCAATTATAACCTATAATAATAATTAGTGTTGCAACCACATTACTTATTAATACTTATTAATATTTAATATATTTAATATGTAATTAATATCGTTTAAACAAATTTATTTGTTCAAACAATTGCACATTAAGTAACAAATTACAAAAAACTTGCCAACAATGTAACAGTATAATTTCTACAGGAGGAAAAACAAAAAACGTGAATTTTGTTTTTAAATTGTGTTTAAAGAATTGCAAATTCGCTACTAAATGACAAAAATATGCGTAATAGTTTAATAATAGTTTCTGCAATAAATATAAAAATCTGATGTGGCCAGGCACATGACTTTATCATACTATATAAAAAATTAATAGTTTAGCTGCATGAGATTCTATTTGATCTAGCTCGGCCATGTCTGCATTAATATAAAATTAGTAGAACTAGACAGAAATGTCGATTAAAGCTGCGTTCGGATATTGTACTCCGTTGACACCGGGTACACCGTCCAAATGACACTTACGTGTTATTGGGTGTAAAAAGTGTAATACAATATCCGACGAAAAAGTGTAATATTATATTGACAGAAGTTATTGTCAAAACATTAGCGGTTGACATTACCTACTGTCATTAGAATCAAAAAATCAGACAAATCCTGGCTACTAGTTTTAATGCAGTACGACAGATCTCGATTAAGTAGTATTTGCTCATGCATCTAAACTATTGATTGTACCAAAAAATGTCATAGTAATAAATTATACAGAATTTCCTCTTCTTTGTTTTATTGTTTAACTATTTCGACGAAATTCCAAAAGTGGCGGCTTATTTGCAAAATCTTTCAAAAATGCTAAGACTAATCCTCCAGTTCCTTTGGACCCTTTTCTACAGAAAGCTTTTCAGCTCTAAGTTTGGTTATGAAACTTCTGAATATGAAGTTTCGTCCCGATACCTTTAGTAGTTTCTCCGGAATCGTCGCCACAAAAACGGGTACACACACACATACACACACACACACACACACAGACATTTTTTGTACCTTGGTCAAAAATGTTCAGGGGACCCAAAAAGACACATTTCCGCTAAACTGGCACGATTACAATACTTTAAATACTGCGTATGATAAAGTAAAAATATGTCCGTAACAATGTATATATTTGTTTAAACAAATAGTATTTGTTTAGACAATTACAAATTAGTTAATAAACGTCAAAAAACTGCCAATAATCTAATCAAATGGTAATTGTTTAAACATTTTGTTAATTTTTAAATTAGTTAATAAATGACAAAAACATATCAACAATTCAATAATAG